>CM039308.1:97125861-97478353 GCA_022316695.1 Camellia oleifera | reverse complement strand
ACTGCCAACCAACCTGGATGAAGAGACGTCCTCATTGCCGGGTTGGATAGTTGAATCAAACAGGGCAGTGCGTTACATTGACTCCTACCATTTTACAGTCCCACAAGGCAAACGAGCTATTGAACTCCTTTCGGGCAAGGAAGGTATAATCTCACAGATGGTTGAAACCACCCCAAACAAGCCTTACAAGTTAACCTTTTCTTTGGGTCATGCCGGGGACTCATGCAAACAACCACTTGCAGTAATGGCCTTTGCTGGAGACCAAGCCCAAAACATCCATTACACTCCCAATGCCAATGCCACCTTCCAGACTGCTGATCTCAATTTCACAGCCAAGGCCGACAGGACACGTGTTGCTTTCTACAGCATCTATTACAACACGAGGAGCGATGACATGAGCTCGTTATGTGGGCCCGTGGTGGATGACATCAGGGTGGCTTTGTCAGGGTCAAATAGAATTAATGTAATTGGAAGGCTGGGTTTGGGCTTTGGGTGGTTTGTTTTTGTTTTGGTTTTGGTTTAGGTTTACCTTAAAGGGTTCTGCCAAATTAAGTAACTAGTTGTATGTGGTGGTGGTGTTGTTGTGTGTATGGTTTGGCATGGGGGTGTTGGTAAACCATCATATTCCCTTGTCTATGTTGTTGTGGATGTTCTCTCGTTTTTAAATTTTTGTTTTGAGAAATGGGCACTGAATGGTTTGGGGTTGTCTCACGCTGAACAGTGTGTTTGGTGCTTTATTAAGTGAGATAGTTATGCTGTGTTTGGTTGGGAGATTTGGAAAGGGATTTGAAAATGAAAAGGGGTGTGAAATTAAGTGAAATATAGATATATTTTATTTTTATTTTATTTATCTTTTCAAATCTTTTCGTAAATTCTCTAATCAAACACAGTGTAAATGTTCCCCCCCCCCCCCCCGGGCGGCCAATTTGGAACGTGTTTTTTTTTTGAAGTCGTTAAGTTCACCTTGATTAACATGTTGGAATGGATTTGTGAGTTGGCTAGGGTAAGGTTGGATTTGAAAGCAAAAGCAAAAAACTCAATAGGGAGAATTAATAATTTCATTGAAAAAATGTAGTGAATTGATATCAGCCCCATTTTGTTTTCCAAACTTTACATTATGACTTCGAAAATGATGAATTATGGAGTTTGAGGAAGTCAATAGTGATGTGCTATTAACTATTCACAAAATAGGATTTGGTATTTATTTGTTTAGTGATTTCTTAAATTTTAATTTTTTATAATTTAAAAAAGGATAAATTTTAAATATACTTTTTGAGATTTGTTTAAGATATGAATCATCCTATGTGGTTTTAAAAATTAGATTTCACTCTTGAGGTTTTTAATTTCATAACAAATCATTCATTTTATTAATAAATTATCAAGTTAATTAATAATTTTTAATGATGTTAGAAATGTTAGGCAATCTTCACTGTATTTAAATAAATTAAATTCTGTTGTGTACTAAATAACAATCAGAATATAAAGAAATAAAAGGAAAAAGGAGAGAATATGTTTGATTACAGAAATCAAACTCGAAATAAAAATAAATAAATAAATAACAGATTTTATTTTGTTACAAAAACAAAATTAAAATCTGATTAAATAAACAAATTAAAAGCGGAATAAAATTAAACAACTTACTTGGTTAATTTCTTTGAATTACTTTTCTGATCAAGTCCAGTGTTTAACACTGTGTCCTTAAGACAGATTCGTCCTCTCCAAGGTGCTTTCAGAATTTGGACGTCTATCTCCCAGGATGAAATGATCTTACCACAAACAATAGCAGCACTACAAATTGTTTGCCTTACGAACACACTAAGTGTTTACACTCTTTCTTTCAGAATAAATATGCAGCAAAATGCAGAGAGAATTATAGAGAGGATGGAGTACGAAAATTGGAGTGAAAATCCAAATGGGAGGCTAGTCTATTTATAGATGTAAAGGTGGCTCTTGGTTTTGAATTGAACAGGTATGAAACCTGTTGGGTTTAAATTCAAACAAATTTGAATCTGTTGGGTTAACCATTCAAACAGATAAAAAACGGGAAGGGCTCTGTTTGGATGATCATTAAATCCAAACCAGTTTAATTCTGGGAAGGGCCCTGTTTGGATGAACAGGAAAAATCGGACCAGTTTAATTCTGTTTGAAAACGGGAAGGGCCCTGTTTGGATGAACAGAAAATCCAAAACAGTTTATTTGAATTAAATTCAAATGTTTCTGGCCCAAAAAGATTAGTATTGGGCCGAACAAGCCCAACCCAACCTCACACCACGCACCTGCGCCCAGGCCCAGCCCAGCCCGCCCGACCGACCGGACGGACGGCGGCGGCGGCGCGCGCGCGCGCGCGTGTGTGGTGATTTTTGGGTCCAATGGGTCTAGCCCATTTTGCCCATAACCTCTCCCTCTAAAACACTTGGGTACCCCTTGGAGCACACCCCAAGTATCAAACCCATGCCTTATAAACTCTCTCAAAACCTCCCACCAAATCAATGTGGGACAAGCCTTATACATACCTTTAAGGAATTTCCACCAAAACTCCATTTCCATGGAGCATACTTTGGCTTCAATTTCCCATTCACTCGGTAATGGTTTTGAACAACCAAATATACCACGTGAATCACAACGCGGCATAGAACGCGTTACCACTTTGACCCGTGTAAATCGATGCACGGGGCCCACCTAAAAATTAGACCAAACTTAGGAAAAAATTCTGGTTTTACCCAGAATTTTATAACCATTTCCAACAATCCCCCACATGAATGGAATTTGATGACAACGGAAATGCAACAATATGCAGACTTAACGAAAGAGTATAAGTCGAAAATATCTTGCATCAGGATAGGTAGTTTTCGGCCTTGAACCTTCCCTAGTGATAACCTATCGGACTTACTGGCTAACCAATGGACGCGATGCCTTGAATTGTTCAGCCGTTTGTGTAAGCCAAGACAATAGATTTCACACAAAATATTTTCTAACACATCGTGGTTCTCACTGTTGTGTTCATTTTGGCCTTGAACGCTCCTGGTTTTCATGAGTGTTTCTAGAGAATGTAGCCTCTTTCATTCTCATAGAACCGGCCCCAGTTCAACACTCATATAGGTGATTCTTATTGTGAGTATCTTCTTATACTCGTCTTGATTTCATGCCTTAATCAAGATATAAGTAATCATTAAAAGCAAAGCTTATCCTTATGCCCCTGCAGACAACATATGTTGCAGATATCACTCTCACCATAGGAATGAGTAGGGAATTTTAATCCCTTGGTGATTTCTGGCAAGCCATACATAACTTAGTTGTCCCTTTGAACTTAGTTCTTGGGATCTCCAGTCATATAAGTAGGGTTACCATTATGACGACTCTTATGTAATAGGCTTTAATCCCATTCCCTTCGATGAACTATACACTAGCTCTTTTGTCAAACCTTTTGTAAATGGATCCGCAATATTCTCTTTAGATTTTATATAATCTATTGAGATTATTCCGTTTGACAACAACTGCCTAACGGTATTATGTCGACGACGAATATGTCGTGACTTACCGTTATACATATGATTCTGTGCCCTACCTATTGCAGATTGACTATCACAATGAATGCAAATAGCTGGCACAGGTTTTGGCCACATTGGAATGTCTTCTAAGAAGTGACGAAGCCATTCTGCTTCTTCACCTGCTTTGTCTAAAGCAATGAACTCGGATTCCATTGTGGATCGTGCGATGCAAGTTTGTTTCGTGGACTTCCAAGAAACAACAGCGCCTCCTAGAGTAAAGACATATCCACTAGTGGATTTTGAATCTTTAGTATCCGATATCCAATTGGCATCACAATAACCTTCGAGTACTGCTGGATATCGAGTAAAGTTCAAACTATGATCACGAGTAAATCTTAGATATCTAAGAACTCGAATGATCGCTTTCCAATGGTCTTCTCCGGGGTTACTAGTGTACCTACTCAATTTACTGATAGCATAAGCTATATCAGGACGAGTACAATTCATTAGGTACATTAGGCTTCCAATGATTTGGGAGTATTTTAACTGAGACACTGCATCACCTTTATTTTTCGATAAATAAAAACTGATGTCTACAGGTGTCCTTGCTAAATTCAAATCATCCTTGATAAATTTATCAAGAATTTTCTCAATATAATGAGATTGAGATAACGCATATCCGTCAGATGTTTTAGTTATTTTCATTCCTAATATAACATCTGCGACCCCCATATCTTTCATATCAAATCTATTGTTAAGCATTTGCTTAGTTGATTTGATCATGTTTTGACTGCTTCCAATGATAAGCATGTCATCCACATAAAGACAAACTATGACATATCCTTGGTCAGTGTTTTTAACATAGACACATTTGTCACATTCGTTTATCTTAAACCCATTAGTAAGCATTGCATGGTCAAATTTTTCATGCCATTGCTTAGGTGCTTGTTTTAATCCATAAAGGGATTTTACAAGTCGACAAACTTTCTTTTCTTGCCCTGATACTACAAACCCTTCGGGTTGTTCCATATAGATCTCTTCATTTAGATCACCGTTTAAGAAAGCTGTCTTAACATCTATTTGATGTATTTCTAAATTAAACAATGCTGCTATAGCAATAAGCATGCGAATGGATGTTATTCTTGTCACAGGGGAATATGTGTCAAAATAATCCAGACCTTCCTTTTGTCTGTAACCTTTAACTACAAGTCTTGCTTTATACTTGTCAATTGAACCATCTGCTTTCATTTTTCTCTTGAATATCCATTTATATCCAAGAGGTTTAGAACCTGGTGGAAGATCCACCAATTCCCAAGTATGATTTTGCATAATGGATTCAATTTCATTATTAACAGCCTCTTTCCACAAAGGTGCTTCAGGACCTGTCATTGCTGCCTTAAAGTTTTGAGGTTTATTTTCTAACAAGTATGTCAGAAAATTTGGACCAAAGGATGTTGATGTTCTCGCTCTCTTACTTCTTCTTGGTTCATCATCAGTTAAATCATGTTGGTTGAGATCATTACTAGTCTCTTGTGTTTGATTGTCATTAGTCTCTTGACTTTGTGTACAATCATAAGTTCTTTTCTGTGAACTTAATTCCTGTCCTTTCTTGTAAGGAAAGATATGTTAAAAAAACACAGCATTCCTTGACTCTATAATAGTGTTCACATTTATATCAGGTATTTCTGATTTATAAGTAAGAAACCGATATGCACTACTATTCTGAGCATAACCAATAAACACATAATCTATTGTTTTTGGTCCAATCTTAGTTTTTTTAGGAACAGGAACTTCAACTTTTGCCAAACACCCCCACACTTTCAAGTATTTGTAGGAAGGTGGTCGACCTTTCCATAATTCATAAGGAATGCTTTTGGTTTTCTTGTGGGGTATTCTATTAAGAACATAATTAGTTGACAATATTGCTTCTCCCCACAAGTTCTGTGGTAAGCCTGAACTTAGTAACATGGCATTCATCATTTCTTTTAGAGTTCTATTCTTCTTTTCAGCAATTCCATTTTGCTGTGGAGAATAAGGGGCTGTAGTTTGGTGAATAATGCCATGTTGTGCACAAAATTCATTTAATGGTGCATCATATTCACCACCCCTATCACTTCTAACCATTTTAATGGTTTTACCAAGTTGATTTTCAACTTCTGTTTTGTAGAGTTTAAACATTTCTAAGGCTTCATCTTTACTTCTAAGTAAATAAACATAACAATATCTTGTGCAATCATCGATAAATGTTATGAAATACTTTTTGCCTCCTCTAGTTTGAATAAATTTTAGATCACATACATCAGTATGAATTAATTCTAGAGGTTCAGTTTTCCTTCCAACTGATTTAAATGGAGCCTTAGTTAGTTTTGCTTCTACACAAACTTCACATTTATGATTAGGATTAATTTCAAACTTTGGTATATAATCCAAACCAATTAATCTACGCAAAGCATCATAATTTACATGTCCTAATCTACCATGCCATAAATTTGACTCAAGAATATAAGCAAAAGATGTGTTATTCTTATTCATAGCAACTTTTGGTACAACTGTCATTACATTAAGTTTAAAGAGACCATCACTCATGTATCCCTTACCAACATACATACCACTCTTTGTTAATACAAACTTATCAGACTCAAAAACAAGCCTAAAACCATTTTTACTTAACAAAGAATCAGAAACTAAATTCTTCCGGATGTCAGGTACATGCAGTACGTTGTTGAGGGTTAGTTCTTTTCCTGATGTCATCTTCAAGATCACTTTTCCTTGTCCAGCCACAGTAGAAGTAGAAGAATTTCCCATAAAAAGTTGCTCACCATTTGCAGCCTCATTGTAGGTAGTGAACATCTTCTTGTCCGCACATATGTGACGAGTTGCTCCAGTGTCAACCCACCATTCTTTGGGATTTCCAACCAAGTTAGCCTCAGACACCACAGCAGAGAGGTTGATGTCATTCACTCCGTCAGAGATGTAATCCAATTCTGTCACATTGGCTTGATTGGTGGTCTTCTTGCTTGTACTTCCATGATCCTTCTTAGGGCGGCGGCAGTCAGAAGCTCGATGTCCAGTCTTGCCACAGTTATAGCATTTTCCTTTGAACTTCTTGTTGCCATTGTTGTTGCCTTGTTTAGGACCATCTCCAGTAAACTTCCTCTTTTTGTTATGTGGTTTTTGAACTTGTTCAACCACATTAGCCTTGGAGTCAATGGGATTTTTCCCATGCCTCTTGTCAGCCTTTCGGTTATCTTCCTCAATTCTTAATCTTACAATTAACTCATCCATGGTCATCTCTTTGCGTTTATGTTTTAAATAATTTTTAAAATCTTTCCAAGCCGGTGGTAACTTTTCCACCAAAGCAGCGACTTGGAAAGATTCGCTAAGAGACATACCTTCTGAATGAATATCATGCAAAATTATCTGAAAATTTTGAACTTGAGATATTACCGTTTGGGAGTCGACCATTACAAAATCTAGAAATTTACCGACGACAAATTTCTTCGTGCCGGCATCTTCTGTTTTGTATTTCTTCTCCAAAGAATCCCATAATTCTTTTGCTGACTTCAAAGGACTGTATACATTATACAGCATGTTGTCAAGGCCATTGAGGATATAGTTTCTGCATAGGAAATCTGAATGTTTCCAAGCATCTACAGCGGCAACAACTTGCCGATCACTTTCACCCTCTTTAAGTGCTGGAGCCTCTTCATGGAGAAACCGGGCCAAATTAAGAGTTGTAAGATAGAACAGCATCTTCTGCTGCCATCTCTTAAACTCGGTACCGTTAAATTTTTTCGATTTTTCTCCATGATTGATTGGTACATGAACATGGTTCTGAATAGGGACCGATGTTGGTGTAACAACAGGAGTACCACTGCCAGATGCAGTTTCAGTTGTAGTAGCCATAATCTCTGATTACAAAAATCAGGAAAAATTAAAACACAAATTAATTTTCTAGTTACTAAAACCAGAAAATAAATTATAACACAAAATAATTTTATTTTCCTTGTTACTAAAACAGGAAAAATAAAATACCAAAATAATTTTCTGTAATACCAAATAATATTCTGAAATTGTTAATGACACCAGTATCGTACTACTAGTTGTCAAAGAAAAGAGACAGTATATTACTACTATCTGTCAAATAGCATAAATCACTATTTGTTTTTCCAACCAGAATATTACTTTGAAAAACAGAAAATTAAATACAATGAAGATACCAAAAAGGAATCTGTCTTAAGATTGTTAGGCAATCTTCACTGTATTTAAATAAATTAAATTCTGTTGTGTACTAAATAACAATCAGAATATAAAGAAATAAAAGGAAAAAGGAGAGAATATGTTTGATTACAAAAATCAAACTCGAAATAAAAATAAATAAATAAATAACAGATTTTATTTTGTTACAAAAACAAAATTAAAATCTGATTAAATAAACAAATTAAAAGCGGAATAAAATTAAACAACTTACTTGGTTAATTTCTTTGAATTACTTTTCTGATCAAGTCCAGTGTTTAACACTGTGTCCTTAAGACAGATTCGTCCTCTCCAAGGTGCTTTCAGAATTTGGACGTCTATCTCCCAGGATGAAATGATCTTACCACAAACAATAGCAGCACTACAAATTGTTTGCCTTACGAACACACTAAGTGTTTACACTCTTTCTTTCAGAATAAATATGCAGCAAAATGCAGAGAGAATTATAGAGAGGATGGAGTACGAAAATTGGAGTGAAAATCCAAATGGGAGGCTAGTCTATTTATAGATGTAAAGGTGGCTCTTGGTTTTGAATTGAACAGGTATGAAACCTGTTGGGTTTAAATTCAAACAGATTTGAATCTGTTGGGTTAACCATTCAAACAGATAAAAAACGGGAAGGGCTCTGTTTGGATGATCATTAAATCCAAACCAGTTTAATTCTGGGAAGGGCCCTGTTTGGATGAACAGGAAAAACCGGACCAGTTTAATTCTGTTTGAAAACGGGAAGGGCCCTGTTTGGATGAACAGAAAATCCAAAACAGTTTATTTGAATTAAATTCAAATGTTTCTGGCCCAAAAAGATCCGCGCCGAAGCCCAGCCCGCCCGACCGGACGGGCGGCGGGCGTGTGGTGATTTTTGGGTCCAATGGGTCTAGCCCATTTTGCCCATAACCTCTCACTCTAAAACACTTGGGTACCCCTTGGGGCACACCCCAAGTATCAAACCCATGCCTTATAAACCCTCTCAAAACCTCCCACCAAATCAATGTGGGACAAGCCTTATACATACCTTTAAGGAATTTCCACCAAAACTCCATTTCCATGGAGCATACTTTGGCTTCAATTTCCCATTCACTCGGTAATGGTTTTGAACAACCAAATATACCACGTGAATCACAACGCGGCATAGAACGCGTTACCACTTTGACCCGTGTAAATCGAAGCACGGGGCCCACCTAAAAATTAGACCAAACTTAGGAAAAAATTCTGGTTTTACCCAGAATTTTATAACCATTTCCAACAAGAAACACATTTCAATTAATAATTATGATAATTTTATTATTATACAGGAGAGTAGTTATTAATTTTATTTTTTTGTTAATTTTGTTAAATAAAAAATTATAACAAGGAGATATTTATTAGTGTATTTAATTTTAATTTTTTAGAAATTGAGTTTTTTTGTTTTTTTTAGTGAATATTTTTTAAATTTTAACCATTTTTTTTTTCCAGATACACCTACTTAGATGTATCTAAATAGTAAAATATTTGTGAAAAATAATTTAAAAAATAAATAAATTACACAAAAATACGAAAAAATGTATTGAATTTTCGTTTTTTAATAATTTTTAAAAGATTTTTTTTTTAACAAATATTATACTTTTTAAGTATATATATGTTAGATGTTTTTAAAAATTTTAAAAATTATTTAAAATATTAAAAAAATTTAAAGAAAATAAAAAAATACAATAAAAACAAAAAAATAAAATTTAAAAAAAAATAAATTCTGAAAATAGAAACCAAATGGAGTGTATAATTTTCTAAGTCATTGATAATAATCTGTACTTTAAAAAATCTCAAAAAGTAAATACCTTTTTAAAAAAGTTCTTATGAATGGACACAACTTCCATATCATTTGTCCTATTTGTTGATCCACACCAATCCAACATCGTGTTAGTGGGTCTGTCATGTTGAAAATCTGGTCTCACCCCTAAACAAATATTAACAGTGTTAATTTTAATTTCTCCTTGACATTCAAAATAAAAAATGAAAATTTTAAATTTTACAAACAGGTATATAAACTGGATCTGTAGGATTCAATAAAAATACTATTTGACCGGATCTTCAACAATTTCATGGGATAATGAGAATATAAAAATTACAATAAAAAAGGAAAAAAAAAAGAGTTATAACTCCCCTACCTATTCCGAAGGCCGATTGCGCATACAATTCCTACTTCGAATGATAGGGTTAAACCTAGGAGAGACAAGTGAATTTCATATTTTTCATGACTTTATAATTGTGAATTTCATATTTTTTGGACCTTAAAAAACAAGGTTATAGCTGAATTTTGTGGGCCAATAAATTGACTAATTGATTTGTGAACATTCTGCTCTTCTGCCCGTTGATTGCATAATTGATTCCAAATCATTATGTTTGTAATAATAGGCTTACATTGTGTTTGGTTGAAAGATTTGAGAAGAATTTAAAAAGAAAAAATAAAAAAGAAAAATATAGGTGAAATATAAATAAAATATATCTGTATTTCACCTAATTTCACACACATTTTTCATTTTCATTTCCAAATTCCTTCCTAAATTCTCCAACCAAATACAATATTAGAATTTGTTGTAAATGTAGCGTTTGATAATGTTTACGTTTTTGGTTTATGTTTACAAAAATTTTATAAACTGGTTTTTGTTTATGTTTAGAAAAACATAAATTATAAACGCGTTTGGTTTGAACAAAATGTTTAAAATTTTTTTAAAATATAAACTAAAATATATGTTTGTTTAGGCCTAAAATATTTATATTTATTATTTATGACAATGGGTGTGACGCCCTCATAATAATACATAAAACCCATCACTTTTAGCATGCAGTGATATATAAAAGACCTTCATTCTTCTATTCATCAGAGTAATTCATTACAAAATGTATTACATGTTAACAACAAACAAATGCCCTACGGGCTTACAACTTTCCAAGTTAACACTTGGTTACAAAAAAAGAGTACTAACTCAATTACACATTAAGCCCTTGGCTTGAATCCACATGTAATACATCAAAAGAAAGAAAGACAATAAAGTCTGCCCGCTTTAAGCCTCCCAAGCTATATCCTTGGAGGTGGCAAGCTACCTGTACCTGAAAATGATATTCCCGTATAGGGTGAGCTAACAGCCCAGTAGAAATACACTAAACTAGCTATGAACAATGACTAAAAGATTAACAGTTTGATAGATGGTTAACACTTTTACATTCTTTCATAACACATTACAATTTCATTTTCCATTCCTTTTCAATTCTCAAATCATAACCATGGTTCAGAATCTGACCAAATAACTGATATGAGACAGTAACTCATATTAAACCTTTCCTCATTTCACAATAGATAAGCATACTAGCTATATCAACACATCAACGGATAAGCATATGAGATATATCAACATTCCCACTGATAAGTATAAGAACTATATCACACTTCCAAAGATAAGCATATGAGCTATATCAACATTCCCACTGATAAGTATAAGAACTATATCACACTTCCAAAGATAAGCATATGAGCTGTATCTACGGAGTCCATCCCCTCTCTTCTTCCACACAACACCCGGTTTAGAGGTTCATCCCCTCTCTTCCCCTAAACCATAGAGTACATCCCCTCTCTTCTCCAACACAACACAATGCATATAAACAATTATTATACACATCATCAATCAATACATAAAGTTAATGTATTCTTTCAATCGTCATACTTAATGACACATTCTAGTGATTAGTTTTAGTTTGCCTAATTGTCATGCATTGTCTACAACAATCAAGACTATCATTCACCGATAGCCCAAAGCAGTTATTTCTAAACAGAAAATAAATGCACAAAATGAATATAAAATCAATATTTCAACTAGATGAGCAGTAAATTGCCCCACTACATCCTTTAACCCCATACATTCCCAATTCCAACATTTCTCTATGCTAAACATGCATATAGGTTTATTATAAATAAAACCCCAACTTTTGTAAAATTGCTCAAAAGCCCCATACTTTTTCAAAATTACATAACTACCCCCAACATATCAAATTGCTAAAATTTAAAGACAAAGCTCATAAAGAGGAGTAGGTTATCCCTACCTCAAATTCGAAGCTCAAACGGAGAAGATGAAAAGAGTTGAAACTCGATCTCCACCACACACCACAAAGCCCTCCAGAAATAACACAACTTTGGCGAAGGAACTATGGCCAAAATCCCAATGGAACTATAGCCAAAATTCAGCTCGGCACAACTAAAATTTATAACTCAAGCTCGGTTCATAATGGCTAATTAAACCAAGAAAGAACCATAGAAGTTGGTAAGCTAACCCTATGCACTTGCACCTATATATAGGAGTTTGTCCACCTTAAAATGTGTTTTGTAACCGATGTGGGACTTCCAACAAACACACCAAAGGTTCCCAAAATAGAATGAAGTCTTGTAACCGATGTGGGACTTCCAACAAATACACCAAAGTTTCCCAAAATAAAATGAGGGGTCCAAATACATTTACCAAAAGTCTTAAAAGGCACAAGTGCTACAATGGGATCACACATATTATAATTGAAAAAAATTAATTAAAAAAATAATTAAAAAAAAAATTAATTGAGAAAAAAAATTAATTGAAAAAAAAAGATTAATTGAAAAAAAAATTTAATTGAAAAAAATAATTGAAAAGAAAAATTGAAAACTGAAAACGTAAACTCATTTTGAGTTACGTTTTCTCTTCAAATTTATAAATTGAGACAACCATTTATAAATCAAAAAAATTATCAAATAAATTTTTATGACAATTTTTAAAATTTTTATAAATATAAATTAAAAACTGAAAACGAAATAATTACGAAACAAACCCAAAGTCAATAATGGTTTCCACGTAACATTTTAAGACACGATTTTCTAAAACTAACGCAGATTGAGGAGAAGGATTCTTAAATTAAGCAAATCACTTTAATATTACATTATTAAGTCTTGTACCAATGATTAGCATTGTTTCATTATAATTTGTAGGCCAATAGATTTTGTGGATTGACAATATATAACGCCCAAAATTTCATTATTTGAATCCATTATCATAATTCTTTAATTTAGTCCATTTCCAAGTTATAACACAAGAACATTAATAAATAAAACAATTAAGGTTTTCTCTCGTATAGATGACAAATCCAATGCAATTAAATTACAACGATGCCCTTAGACTTACATAATTTTTTTTTAAAGAAATGGGTTGAGAGAGGTTGACTCTCTTTATAGAAAATGACATTTCGTATACAAGTAATAAGTCCTTTGGCCAATCAATTAATAAGACATCTTGGTCTTGGAACAATGCTCTCACTTCATACTTGAAATGTGGTTAACAACATGGGGTAAACATGAATGTCCAGTAGGAATCCCGTGATTCTAAACAATAATGATATATAAATAGTTATGATCATGAATGTTACGAGTCATAATCATATATAATGTGTCTTTTTGTATCCAAAATATATATACATACATATATCTTCTCTCAAAAGAATCCCTTTATTATTTCATAAGAATCCATTTCTTGATCTTTATAATTCACCAAGTTCGATTTAAAAAGATTTCAAAAATTAAATTACACCTCGAATATCACGCACACAATGACCATTTCGACATCTATGATTCATCTATCACAATCCAAGTGATCTCAACACATTATTCATTTTCAAAATCACTCTATAGATCTTTCTTAAGTATGCCTTGTATATCATGTGCAAGGCTCCCAAGATTCCTTATACCTTTCTTCTTTTAGGTTATATAGGTTTGTGTTCAAAGTTATTCAAATTTGTGTCAGAAAACTTATACATTGTTGACCTGCTAAGCAGGTCAACTTACAAGTAAAACTATTAAAATAATAGATTTTATAATATACGTGTAAGTATTTTCACAAAACTGGATAAGTTCTTATAAAATTTGATAAATTTTCACAAAAATAGATAAGTTTTCACAAAAATGCGTAAGTGTGTTTCAAATAATTTAGAACAACATAAAAATGAGTAAATTTTCACAAATTCTGTAAGTGATTTCACAAAATGCGTAAATTTTCACGAATATGCGTAAGTTTGATTCAAATAATTTGTAACAACATAAAAATGAGTAAGTTTTCATAAAATCCATAAGTGATTTCATAAGATGGTAAGTTTTTACAAATATGCGTAAGTTTGATTCAAATAATTTAGAACAATACAAAAATAACTAAGTTTTCACAAAATTTGTACGTGATTTCACAAAATGCGTAAATTTGTTATCAAAAGTTTAGAACAACACAAAAATGAGTAAGTTTTCACAAATCCTGTAAGTTATTTCACAAAATGCATATGTTTTCACAAAAATACGTTAGTTTATTATCAAAAGTTTAGAAGAACACAAAAATGAGCAAGTTTTCACAAAAATCGTAAGTAATTTCACAAAAATGCGTAAGTTTTCACGTCAAAAGTTTAGAATAACACAAAAATGAGTAAGTTTTCAAGAATTCCGTAAGTGATTTCATAACAAGCGTAAATTTTCACAAAAATGCGTAAGTTTTTACTTCAAAAATTTAAAATAACACAAAAATGAGTAAGTTTTCAAAATTCTTTGCACATTTCACAAAATGAGTAAATTTTCACAAAAATACGTAAGTTTTCACATCAAAAGTTTAGAACAACACAAAAATCAGTAAGTTTTCACAAATAATACGCAAGTTTTCACAAAAATGCGTAAGTTTATTTAAAATAATTTTGAACAACACACAAATGAGTAAGTTTTCACAAATCTCGTAAATGATTTAACAAAATGCATAAATTTTCACAAAAATGCATAAGTTTGTCTAAAATAATTATGAACAACACAAAAAAGAGTAAGTTTAACAAATCCTCTAACTGATTTCACAAAATGAGCAAGTTTTGACAAAAATGCGTAAGTTTGTTTGAAATGATTTACAACAATACAAAAATGAGTAAGATTTCACAAATTCCCGTAAGTGATAAGTTTTTACAAATTTCGTAAGTGATAAGTTTTCACAAAAATGGATAAGTTTTCACAAATTTCACAAGTGATTTCACAAAATGCATAAGTTTCAGAGAAATGCGTAAGTGTGTTTCAAATAATTTAGAACAACACAAAAATAAGCAAGTTTTCACAAAATTCGTAAGTGATTTCACAAAATTTGTAAGTTTTCACAAATATGCGTAAATATGTTTCAAATACTTTAGAACAATACAAAAATGAGTAAATTTTCACAAAATTCGTAAATTTTCCCAAGTATGTGTAAGTTTGATTTAACTAATTTAGAACAACAAAAAAATGAGTAAGTTTTCACAAAATCCGTAAGTGATTTTACAAAATGCATAAGTTTTCACAAAAATCTGTAAGTTTGTTATCAAAAGTTTGGAACAATACAAAAATGAGTAAGTTTTGACAACATTTGTAAGTGATTTTACAAAATGCGCTAGTTTTTACAAAAATGTGCAATTTTTCACATCAAAAGTTTAGAACAACACAAAATGAGTAAGTTTTCATAAATTCTGTAAGTGATTTCACGAAATGCGCAAGTTTTCACAAAAATACGTAAATTTATTTCAAATAATTTAGAACAACACACAAATGAGTAAGTTTTGACAAATTTTGCATGTGATTTCATAAAATGCAATTTTTGTTTTTATAAAAAATGAGTAAGTTTTCACAGCAAAAATTTAGAACAACACAAAAATAAGTAAGTTTTTATAATTTCCATAAGTGATTTCACAAAATGCGCAAGTTTTTACAAAATGCATAAGTTTTTACAAAATGCATAAGTTTGTTTAAAATAATTTAGAACAACACAAAAATGAATAAGTTTTCACAAATCTCCTAACTGATTTTACAAAATGCGCAAGTTTTCGTAAAAATACAGAAGTTTGTTTGAAATAATTTACAACACAAAAATGAGTAAGTTTTCACAAATTCCCTAAGTGATAAGTTTTCACATAAATGAATAATTTTTCACAAAATTGAGTAAGTGATTTTACAAAATGCGTAACTTTTCACAAATATGTGCAAGTTTGATTCAAATAATTTAGAACAACAAAAAAAATTGAGTAAGTTTTCATAAAATCCGTAAGGGATTTCATAAAATGTGTAAGTTTCTTCATAAAAGTTTAGAACAACACAAAAGTGAGTAACTTTTCACAAATTCCGTAAGTGGTTTCACAAAATGCATAGCTTTCATAAAAATATATAAATTTGTTTCAAATAATTTAGAACAATATAAAAGTGAAAATGCGTAAGTTTTAATAAAAATGCGTAAGTTTGTTTCAAATAATTTAAAGCAATACACAAATGAGTAAGTTTTCACAAATTTCGTACTTGATTTCACAAAATGCGAATTTTTTCATAAAAAAGCATAAGTTTTCACAATAAAAGTTTAGAACAACATAAAAATGAGTAAGTTTTCACAATTTCCGTTTGTGATTTCACGAAATGCGCAAGTTTTCACAAAAATGAGTAAGTTTGTTTAAAATAATTTAGAAGAACATAAAAATAAGTAAGTTTTCACAAATCTCCTAACTAATTTTAAAAAATGTGCAAGTTTTCATAAAAATACGTGAGTTTGTTTGAAATAATTTACGACATAAAAATTTTACAAATTTCCTAAGTGATAAGTTTTCATAAAACTTAATAAGTTTTCACATAAATTAATAAATTTTCACAAATTACATAAACGATTTCACAGAATGCGTAAGTGTGTTTCAAATAATATAGAACAACACAAAAATAAATTAGTTTTTACAAATCCCGTAAGTAATTTCATAAAATGTGTAAGTTTTCATAAATATACGTAAGTTTGATTCAAATAATTTAGAACAACACAAAAATGAGTAAGTTTTCACAAAATGCACAAATTTTTACAAATATGCATAAGTTTGTTTATAAAAGTTTAGAACAACACAAAAGTGAGTAAGTTTTCACAAATTCTGTAAGTGGGTTCACAAAATGCGTAAGTTTTTATAAAAATACGTAAGTATTTCATATACTTTAGAACAACAAAAAAAGAAGTAAGTTTTCACAAATGCCGAAAATGATTTCACAAAAATACGTATCTTTCACAAATATGCATAAATTTATTATCAAAAGTTTAAAACAATATAAAAATGAGAAAGTTTTCACAAATCCCTTAAGTGATTTCACAAAATACGCAAGTTTTTACAAAAATACGTAAGTTTATTTCAAACAATTTAAAACAATACAACAATAAGTAAGTTTTCACAAAATCTACAAGTGATTTCACAAAATACTCAAATTTTCACAAAATGCGTAAGTTTGTTATCAAAGATTGAGAACAATACAAAAATGAATAAGTTTTTACAAATTCTGTTAGTGATTTCACAAAATGCGCAAGTTTTCACCAAAATGTGTAAGTTTTCACAACACAAAAATCAATAAATTTTCACAAATTCCGTAAGTGATTTTACAAAATGCGTAAGTTTGTTTCAAATACTTTAGAACAACACAAAAATAAGTAAGTTTTCAAAAATCCTAAAAGAGATTTCACAAAAATGCATAAGTTTGTTATCAAAAGTTTAGAACAACATAAAAATGAGTAAGTTTTCACAAATCTCCTAAGCGATTTCAAAAAATACGCAAGTTTTCACAAAAATGCGTAAATTTATTTCAAACAATTTAGATTAATACAAAAATGAGTAAGTTTTCAGAAAATCTGTAAGTGATTTTTCAAAATACGCAAGTTGTTACAAAAATATGCAAGTTTGTTATCAAAAGTTGATAACAACACAAAAATGAGTAAGTTTTCACAAATTCCGTTGGTGATTTCACAAAATGTGTAAGTTTTCACAAAAATGCGTATGTTTTCACAGTAACAGTTTAGAAAAATAAAAAAAATGAGTAGGTTTTCACAAATTTTTTAAGTGATTTCATAAAATGCATAAGTTTTTTACAAAAATGCGTAAATTTGTTTCATATAATTTATAACAATATAAAAATGAGTAAGTTTTCATAAATTCCGAAGGTGATTTCACAAAATTTCGTAAGTTTGAACAAATATGCATAAGTTTGTTATCAAAGGTTTAGAACAACACAAAAATGAATAAATTTTCATAAATCCCTTAAGTGATTTGAGAAAATGCGCAAGTTTTCATAAAAATGTGTAAGCTTATTTTAAGCAATTTAGAATAATACAAAAATGAGTAAGTTTTCACAAAATTCGTAAGTAATTTCACAAAATACGCAAGTTTTTACAAAAAGTCATAAGTTTGTTATCAAAAGTTGAGAACAACACAAAAATGAATAAGTTTTAACAAATTTCATAAGTGATTTAACAAAATACGCAAGCATTCACAAAAATGCGTAAATTTTTTTAAAATAATTTTGAACAACACACAAAGGAGTAAGTGATTTCACAAAATGCGCAGGTTTTGAAAAAAATGCATAAGTTTTTACATAAAAAATGCATAAGTTTAAAAAATGAGTAAGTTTTCAAAAATTCCGTAAGTGATTTTACAAAGTGTGCAAGTTTTCAGAAAAATGCGTAAGTTTGTTTCAAATAATTTATACCAACACAAAAATGAGTAAGTTTAATTTCACAAATTCCAGAAGTAATTTCACAAAATGCGCATGTTTTCAAAAAAATGCGTTAGTTGTTTCAAATAATTTAGAATAACACACAAATGAGTAAGTTTTCACAAATTGTGCAAGTGATTTCACAAAATGCGCAAGTTTTCATAAAAATACCTAAGTCTTCACATCAAAATTTAGAACAACACAAAAATGAGTAAGTTTTCACAAAAATATGTAAATTTGTTTCGAATAATATAAAACAACACAAAAATGAGTAAGTTTTCATAAACTCCATAAGTGATTTCACAAAATGAACAAATTTTCACAAAAATACGTAAGTTTATTATCAAGAGTTGAGAATAACACAAAAATGAGTAAGTTCTCATAAATTCGATAAGTGATTTCACAAAATGCACAATTTTTTATGTAACGCTCCCAAATTAATTAAATTAAAAATTTCTCATGACCTGATTAATTCGAAATCTTTCCCAACCAAACAATAACATTAATCTCAAAAGTCCTCATTTCCATTGAATTACATATCTAATATTACAATTTTCATTTTTTTTTTGGTCTTAGTAATGATAACATTTACGTAGTTCAAGAAAATAGAGAATAAAAATAATAATGCCTTAATGACGTACAAACATCAAGGCAAGGCCTTGTTACAACCAAGTGGACACACGGTCCCAACACATATGCCCGAAGCCTTCACATAATACATCCATGAGCTTTCGTGCTCCAACAAAACAAGAAGTCCACCTCCTTCTCATAGGGGTGATTGCACATCAACAATTCCTGAAATTGTTAGATAGAAGTGAGCTAGATGCCCAGTAAAAATACTTTTAAGAAAGTATCTAATCATTTGAAAATCCATATGGCATTATCACAACCAAAACATTTTCTTGTTTAGCTCATGTTAGGAGTTTAAGTAACAAAACTTAGATATTATAATTTCCATGAAAATCACATTTCAACACCGAGGGGTAAATACACCATGAAGTCCCTAAAGAGAGTCCTAAATTACATACACAAGTTACTTTCATTTAAAACCATTCCCATATTTACCGACTATTATTGTAGTGACCCTCACCTTACTCTTGTCATACTTGCATACATTCATATGTGATCTTAACTTGTTGTGTTGCATTACCAAATTTAGTCTTGTCTTATTTGGATGTTGCTTGCATGCTTTGTCATTTCCTGGTGTGTACTGCCGAGATCACCCAAAGCCTAGTCATCTTTGAACCCTTCCACACTTAGAACTATTTTGGAACCACACTGTCGACTTTCATTTTCACCCTGGCATATTGGCCGAGATGTCGTCACCTAGGCCGAGGTTTAATCACCGGGGCCGAGGTGTGTATTATCTAGGCTAAGATGTCTTATCCTTGCACCCAGAGACCTTGTCCTCGGAATGGTACGACCTAGGCCGAGGTGTGGCACATCTAGGCCAAGGTGTGGCACAGCTTAGTCAAGTGTTGTCCTTCCACGCCGAGGTCCTTGTCATCCTACTTGCCGAGGTCTTGTTATTAGCCGATGTCATTACTCGCCGGAGTCCCTTGCCGCCTAGCTTGTTGAACACACTTTGTCAGAGACTTGTCTTATCCATCAGTCACTTTTTGAGTTAAACCAACCCGGTAGCGCCACGTGTCCGAACAGAAGGTTAAGACAGCCGGCAGACTTAGAACCAAATCATTTGGTCTCAAATCCTTGTTTTAGAGAGAGAAGCTCTAGAAGGAGAAGGGAGAGTTTTAGAGAGAGAAGTAGAGTTTCAAGCTTAACCCTTGAAGATCGAACCGTTGGATTTAAGCTTTGAGGTTAGATTCTTGCTCTACTCCGACCGTTCCTATCAATCATCCAGCTGCATTGCATGATTGAGTCTGTTTTGCATGTCATGCATTGATTTGAAGTTGGTTTTGTAAGAGAAAATGATGTTCATGGGTGTTCTTGAGAAAAGCCTCATTTGATTCGAAAGTTTGCAAGAGGTTGCATGCATTTGTGTTTGTCTTCCAAGATCTTTAAAGTATGGGTACCCAGGTCCATGTTTTTAAACTCATAGCATGAAATCTCAGGTCTTATAATCATAAGTTGTGATCCTCGCATTCATCCTCTTCATAATCTTTATGTTCATGTTCTTCATGTTCTTGAGCAGAGGGAAAACCCAGATTTTTCCCGACCTCATTCATCCTTGAAAGTGGCCCTCGGGACCACACCTCGGCGAGAAGGTGTGGGACCTCGGCCAAGACCTGTTTGGTGCCCAGCATGTTTCCCCGAGATGAGAAACAGCGTTCATTTTGATTTGACTTAGTTTGAAAGAATGCCGAGATCATTTGTGTGCATGTGAAGCTTGTTTAAAAGTGCATTCAATAGACTTGCCATGTGTTTGTAGGACTTGGACTCGCCTTGACGCCGACGTTCGAAGAACTATGTGAGTGGCATTTTGATAAAGATATGTTATAAAGCTTTGATAAAACCTTGTTTTGCCTTGTTCGGAAACTATTTACAAGCATGAATGATTATTCCTATTTGCAATAAGTACTATATCTTGTTTGATGACATTCTTGGAAGTCCGTATGTGCTAGGGGACTATAAGCATTTGTAGCACAAAGTTTGGAAGTCCGTACGTGCTAGGGGACTATAAGCACTTGTAGCACAAGTCCTTAGTGTCCGGGGACTATAATGCAACGACACCCTTGTTTAGAGATCTCTCTTGTCTTGCCTTGCCACTGACGGTTTTACCGCGTGGGCTTGTTTGTCCGAGATGTCATCTCTTGTATTATATTGATGTTAGTAAGCATCTCTTGAAGCTTGAAGGATTTGATGGATGAGCTTGATTTATTCCATGTATTATTTTGTTAAAAGACCTCGGATATCACTCATGTAAACCCTTTATTATTTATGCCATTCACTGAGTATCCAAGCTCACCCTCTCTCTATATATATGTAGGTGATGAGCAGGGCGGCGGCGACGCCTAGATGTATTTTTGCCGATGTGTTTCCCTGATGTATTTTGCCGATGTGTTTTGGATTTGTGCTTGCAACATCTTGAAGATCATGCTTCTTGGTTATTTTATTTCATTTTGTATTTGACGGCTGAGAAGCCTTTTGGTCAAGATGTAATTTTTGTACTCCATTATTTTGTACTAAAGCTATTATGAGATGTATGTCATTTCATTTAACTTAAGCACGGCTCTTATGGACTACTTAGCTTTTATTTATTGCTTCCGCATTTGTAAGCCCCATATGGTTACTCTGATTTGTGTGTGAATTCTTGTAAGTGGCCTTTGGTAATCTCGAATTACTGGCCATCATGGCACCATTCTACTAGGGGCGGAATGGGGTCGTGACAATTATACAGCAGGATGTGGGCATCCAAAAACATTTAGTACAATGCCCACATTTACCGACTATTATACGCCAGGACGTGGGCACAAAAAATTATCCGTTTTTTCCACTTTAACCAACTAAAATATGGCAGGACCAGTGAACACCCAAAAATATTTTCCCATATTCGTCCGACGATAAGCTCAAGACAAGGTACTTGAGCACCTTGACTCCTCATGCGAGTACCAATACAACACAACTCTTCTCAAAAAAATAAAATAAAAATGACTCCCTCCTTGGACTCCCCATACTATTTACCACCTCCTTAAACAATCTTTCCAAGATTTCCACAAATTCCAAGAATTTATACATCCATGAAAATAAAGATAAACATCACCATTCAAATAATTGAACTATTACGAAAACATAATCTTCATACTTTCGAAGAAAATCTCAAAATCTTTCAATTTCATGAATCTCAAGTCAAAAGACATCTCATTCTCATATTTCAATAATAAATTTAAAAATTGAAAGTTAATTCCATTTGAGCATATCATTGTTCAATTTCACAAACTAGGGTTTTATCAAATTTGGGGCTTTTTCCATTCCATGATGTAAAATATTATTTTTCAACTAAAGTTTTCATAATCCACAAACATTAATATAGATTTTGAGAAAATATATGAGGAATTCCATTTTTGAAATCAAAACCCACTTCTTTGTAAACTTAAACATCCATCACAAAATCAATGTCACAATAATACCAATAAACATCCTCAAAGTAAAGAGATACCAAGTTAAAAATTATCCTACCTCCAAGATGAGAGTAGATAAGCTAGATCCAAGGGATCTCTTCGAAAATTCCATAATCCAATCGGTTGAAAATGTTGATCCTCACTTGTTCTTCTTCTTTAACGCAAGATCCATGGTGAATTGTTGGTGAAAAATGAATAAAATAAAGGTTTTGAGGGTTAGGGTTTCGGGTATCACTACAAAAAATTAAGGTTTTAGAGATAAAAATTTAGGTACAAAATTAATTTTTAGAAGCAAATATTTTTTTTGCGAAAAGTATTGTTACTATATTTTTAGCAACGAAAATTAAACATTAGTGATAAATTATTATCCTTTTGGGACCAAATTTTTTGTTTTAAAAAATAAACCATTTTGAGACCAAATTATTTTATCCCTAAAAGTCTATTTATTAGTGACATTTTCAAAATTTTGTCGCTAAAAGTCTTGTTTTTGACTTTTCGGGACGACCTTTTAGCAACTATTTTC
This sequence comes from Camellia oleifera, assembly GCA_022316695.1. NCBI lineage: Eukaryota > Viridiplantae > Streptophyta > Magnoliopsida > Ericales > Theaceae > Camellia > Camellia oleifera. Next base: position 97,455,475 of record CM039308.1, on the reverse strand, counting down.
ACGACGATAGAAATTGGTCCCTAAATGTCTTTTGCAACAAAATTTTTACTTTTAGTGACTAAAAAATTTGGTCTCTAAAACTCTTATATGTTGTAGTGTATAAAGGAGAGGGAGAGAACAGAGAATTTGACCCAAAAACTAACTTTATAGTGGCTGATATCGACTTGATCGCTCGAGTGAACAAGCTTGGCTCGAGCGGTGAAAAAAAGCTTCCAGAATCTCTGAAATTCACGTAGATCACTCGAGTGCAACTTCCTTCGCTTGAGCGAACTTGCTTTTAGCACCGATACTCAAATTTCAAACGGGCATAACTCTCTCGTCCGAACTCCGTTTTAGGTCATTCTTGTGTCCAAATCGAAGCCCCGGAAATAAGATTTTCAATGGTTCTAGCCTCACATTCAAATTCAAAGTGTGGAAAGAGAAAAAGGCAAAAGAGTGAAGACTACTCATGGAAAAATTATCTGAATCAATGTTTTTGGTCCAATCTTAATTTACCATTGGTCCAATCTGCTGGATTTTTGGTGGCAGGAAGCACTTTCTTGAGAACCAATTCCCCCGGGGTGAAACGGTGCTGCTTGTAACAACCCAGATTTTTAATTATTCTGTAGAATTTATACTAATATTATTTAATCTCAGTTCGAAAAATATATAATTTATTATATATTATTAGGTGTAATTTTGTAAAATAATATAATTATTAAAAGTTTATGGGTCAAAATATAAATAATAATAATATAGATAATATAAATAATAATAATAATGGGTGTGGTACTAAAATAAATAATTAATTTTCTGTTAATATATGATAATGTGTAATTTAATTAAGAATTAATTAATTAATATAATTATATTAAAATATTGGGTCAAACGGTAATTATCTTAAATATCTATTAAGGATAAGAACGAATCTATATAATTATTAATCGAATCTTGATTTGAGCCACGTATGTGCCTTATTCCTATAAATAGAGAGCCGCTGATCTGGGCCGAAGAGGAGGAAAGAAATAGAAAAGAAAAGAAGGAAAAGAAAGAAAAAGAAGGAAAGAAAAGAAAGAAGAAAGAAAAAGGAAAGAAAGAGAGGAGATAAAGAAAGGAAAAATAATGGAAGCTGAAAGGGTCTTTGATAGTGAAAAGAAAGAGTAAGCTATTAAAGTTAAGGTGAGTTATATTATATCTTGAGTTACCAAAATGTATTTTACGTATGTTTTGACTTACCAAAATCTATTTTATACAAGTATGTTTTATTAGTATATTAATAAAAGTTACGTTTTATAAAGGTTTCAGTTACGTGGTTTTATTTATGAACCCTATTTGCTTAAAAGGAAACCCATGTATATGTTTGTTTATATTTTAAAGAATATTTGATTATGACCTTATAGACAATTATGTTTTGTAAGTACCACCACGGGAGTCCCATGCCTTGGGGGACTTAAATAACCATTGGCTTCTGTTTGACCACTTTGTAGTCCTCTGTTTTGTCATGGATCCATTGACCTCTATTTTGTGCGGACCAAAGTGCTGTGCGGAGCTAAGTGCTACACTATTGTGGGAGCCATCTCTAGAATCCGTACAAGCCACCTCTTAAATCCGTACCTCTGTTCTGACTGTCACTTCAGTGACCTTTGTGCTGTTCTGTTTTGTACCGTGGTTATGGTTATATATTTATATAATATCTGTATTTCAGTTTCTGCTACTTAAATGATTTGTTTATGTAAATGTTTTGGCCTAACTAATTATCCATGGTTATTTCGTGTCCCTTATACTCTTGGTATAATATTTTTCACTCTGCCATGTGCTTATAGTTGTTTATCAATTTTCAGGAAACATGCAATTCAGAAATAGCTTTTGAAAAGTCGGGTTGCGGGATAGACACACACAACACTTTTATGATATTTTTTCTATGTAAATATCGGCCTTTTTGGTCAGTAAATTTTGTAATAAAAATAGAAGCTTCAATGTAGCACTTGTGCCTTTTAAGGCTTTTGGTAAATGTATTTGGACCCCTCATTTTATTTTGGGAACCTTTGGTGTGTTTCTTGGAAGTCCCACATCGGTTACAAGACTTCATTCTATTTTGGGAACCTTTGGTGTGTTTATTGGAAGTCCCACATCGGTTACAAAACACATTTTAAGGTGGACAAACTCCTATATATAGGTGCAAGTGCATAGGGTTAGCTTACCAACTTCTATGGTTCTTTCTTGGTTTAATTAGCCATTACGAACCGAGCTTGAGTTATAAATTTTAGTTGTGCCGAGCTGAATTTTGGCCATAGTTCCATTGGGATTTTGGCCATAGTTCCTTCGCCAAAGTTGTGTTATTTCTCAAGGGCTTTCTGGTGTGTGGTGGAGATCGAGTTTCAACTCTTTTCATCTTCTCCGTTTGAGCTTCGAATTTGAGGTAGGGATAACCTATTCCTCTTTATGAGCTTTGTCTTTAAATTTTAGCAATTTGATATGTTGGGGGTAGTTATGTAATTTTGGAAAAGTATGGGGCTTTTGAGCAATTTTACAAAAGTTGGGGTTTTATTTATAATAAACCTATATGCATGTTTAGCATAGAGAAATGTTGGAATTGGGAATGTATGGGGTTAAAGGATGTAGTGGGGCAATTTACTGCTCATCTAGTTGAAATATTGATTTTATATTCATTTTGTGCATTTATTTTCTGTTTAGAAATAACTGCTTTGGGCTATCGGTGGAGGATAGTCTTGATTGTTGTAGACAATGCATGACGATTAGGCAAACTAAAACTAATCACTAGAATGTGTCATTAAGTATGACGATTGAAAGAATACATTAACTTTATGTATTGATTGATGATGTGTATAATAATTGTTTATATGCATTGTGTTGTGTTGGAGGAGAGATGGGATGTACTCTATGGTTTAGGGGAAGAGAGGGGATGAACCTCTAAACCGGGTGTTGTGTGGAAGAAGAGAGGGATGGACTCCGTAGATACAGCTCATATGCTTATCTTTGGAAGTGTGATATAGTTCTTATACTTATCAGTGGGAATGTTGATATAGCTCATATGCTTATCTTTGGAAGTGTGATATAGTTCTTATACTTATCAGTGGGAATGTTGATATATCTCATATGCTTATCCGTTGATGTGTTGATATAGCTAGTATGCTTATCTATTGTGAAATGAGGAAATGTTTAATATGAGTTACTGTCTCATATCAGTTATTTGGTCAGGTTCTGAACCATGGTTATGATTTGAGAATTGAAAAGGAATGGAAAATGAAACTGTAATGTGTTATGAAAGAATGTAAAAGTGTTAACCATCTATCAAACTGTTAATCTTTTAGTCATTGTTCATAGCTGGTTTAGTGTATTTCTACTGGGCTGTTAGCTCACCCTATACGGGAATATCATTTTCAGGTACAGGTAGCTTGCCACCTCCAAGGATATAGCTTGGGAGGCTTAAAGCGGGCAGACTTTATTGTCTTTCTTTCTTTTGATGTATTACATGTGGATTCAAGCCAAGGGCTTAATGTGTAATTGAGTTAGTACTCTTTTTTTTGTAACCAAGTGTTAACTTGGAAAGTTGTAAGCCCGTAGGGCATTTGTTTGTTGTTAACATGTAATACATTTTGTAATGAATTACTCTGATGAATAGAAGAATGAAGGTCTTTTATATATCAATGTATGTTAAAAGTGATGGGTTTTATGTATTATTATGAGGGCATCACAACTTGGTATCAGAGCGTACCGGGTTCGAATACTTTGGGTACGTGGGAAGTGATTAGGATCACAATGGGTTTGTCTCGCTTGATAGAGACTTCTGTGTAGTGTCATATGCTATGTGTTTAATTGTTTAATTGATAACATGCTTATGTGATTATGTGGGTATGGGATTTCATTTCTAGGATGTTGATTGGATCCTTGTGTTTCTGTGAGTCTTGTTAGAAAAGCACTTGATCAATGCTTTTTCTAACCGGAACTCTAGTAATGCCTCGAGACTATCATTATCCGGAAAGGAAATTCGTAAGTGCTTATGTGTTTATATGCTTACATGGAGTGAATTAAAGTTGTCCATGCATTAGGACGTGAGTGTTTAGTTTCGACACGTTTATGAATATGCTAATATTTTTTCGTTTCCTTTATTAGGATGTTAGGATGGGGACGAGGACGTGGTAGGCGTGGTAGGCCTGGGAGGCGGGAGGTGCCTATACCGGATGAGATTCCGGCAGTACAGGAGGGAGTTGGCCAGGCCAATGTGGCCGAGCCAGCAGGTCAGCAGGCTATGGGTGCCTTGGCCAGAGAGATAGCAAGAGCTTTGGGTATTCTCAGAGCTGAAAATCAGGTTGCAGAGGCAGGACCTTCTTTCTTAAAGAGGGAGTTCTTCCGGTCTAATCCGGATGAGTTTATTGGGGACCCAAGGGAGCCACTTAAGGCAGATGAGTGGTTGGAACAAATGAGTAAGACGTTCGAAATGCTTGGCATTGAGGACGGAGCACTGAAGGTGACCTTGGCATCCTTCCAGCTGAAGGGAGATGCGGGTCAATGGTGGAAGTACGAGAAGGTCCGTATTGGTGGTGCATGGGAGGCTTTTGTAGGGGCTTTCCAGGAGAGATTCTTATCTTCAGCTGCTAGGGAGAAGCTGAGGGATCAGTTTAGCAAACTTAAACAGCAGCCGGGTATGTCTGTGGTCGAGTTTGAGGCTACCTTTACTAACTTGTCCAGGTTTGCACCTGAACTCGTGGCGTTTGAGGAACGCCGTTGTTCTGAGTTTGAGAAGAGATTGAGGCGTGGCCTCAAGTTGAAGATTGGAGTACCTTTTTATCAAGAGTATAGACATTTAGTGGATGCTGCTGCTCATATGGAGATTATGATGCAGGAGGAGGATGATGAGAAGCATCAAGGTTCCAAGAGGAGCCAAGATGGACAGAGTGATGGTAGGAGACAGAAGGGCTTTAACCCACAGCAGTCTCAGAGTAGCTTTACTAGATCGACCTTTCCAGTGCCGAGTGCAGGCTCGGGGAAAGGTAATCAGGGGGGGTTCACTTGCTACAAGTGTGGCCAACTGGGTCACAAGGCTTCGGTTTGCCCACAGAAAGGAGGGGGTCAGCGAGCTGCTTCTTCTTCAGCTAGACCTCAGGACCAGAGTCAGAGCAAGGGCCAGCCTTGGTCTTGTTATCAGTGTGGACAGCCTGGGCACATGAAGAGGTCTTGCCCGCAGTTGAGTGGCACATCTGGTGCATTTGGTTTGAGGCAGAGTTATCAGCCAGCTCAGTCTGTGCAGGCCTCGAGGGCCAATCCGGGAGCTTCGTCGTCCCAGTCAGTGCAGCAGTCGTATACTCCTAGAGGTGAGCAGGTGGAGCAGGGGACTGCAGGGCGCGTGTATGCTGTTACCGCGCAGGACCTAGTACCAGCTCCGTCAGTTGTGAGAGGTACCTTTCTATTTTGCAATTCGGTTGCTAGTGTGTTGATTGGTACGGGTGCATCTCATTCTTTTGTATCTGCTGCATTTGCATCTGTGTTGGAGTTGGAGTTAGCACTATTGGCATCTCCTATTTGTGTTGTGTCACCTATCGGGGGTGAGTTGATTTTGAAACACGGATGTAGAGGTTGTGATATAGAGGTCGCCGATCATAGGCTTCCGTTTCCTTTTGTGGTTATGCCCATGAAGGGCTTTGATGTTATTTTAGGTATGGACTGGTTATCGTCATACCGGGCAGTTATTGATTGCTACCGCCAGAGGGTCACTTGTTGTACCATGAGCGGGGAGTGTTTCCATTTCTTGGGGGACCGGGTTGGTAGTGTTTTGCCACCAGGGTATGATCCGCGAGGGCGGAGTGAGCTTAGTGGTCTACTTGCTAGCTTTGAGAGTGGCGAGTGTGATGAGACCCAGATTGTATTGCCGAGGGTAGTTTGTGAGTATTCGGATGTCTTTCCCGAAGACCTCGTTGATTTGCCACCTCACCGAGAGATTGAGTTCTCTATTGATTTGGTGCCTGGCACGGCGCCGATTTCTATGGTACCTTACCGTTTTGCCCCAGCAGAGTTGGTTGAGTTGAAAGTTCAGCTCCAGGAAATGTTAGATAAGGGCTTCATTCGCCCTAGTGTTTCGCCGTGGGGAGCACCGGCCCTCTTTGCTAAAAAGAAGGATGGTGCCTTGAGATTGTGTATCGACTACCGGAAGTTGAATCGGGCTATGGTTAAGAATAAGTATCCTATGCCCCGTATAGATGATTTGTTTGATCAGTTGAAGGGTTTCCGTTGTTTCTCTAAGATAGACTTGAGATCGGGTTACCACCAGTTGAGGGTCAGGGAGGAGGATATTCCGAAGACAGCATTCCGTACGCGGTATGGCCATTATGAGTTTCTGGTGATGCCATTTGGACTTACCAATGCACCGGTAGTCTTTATGGACTTGATGAACCGGATCTTCCGGGAATTCTTAGACTGTTTTGTGGTCGTTTTCGTGGACGACATTCTGATCTATTCACCTTCAGAGGAGGAGCACGAGGAACACTTGAGAGTGGTGCTTAAGTTACTTAGAGCCCATAGGCTGTATGCCAAGTTTGGGAAGTGTGAGTTCTGGCTTGGGGAAGTCAAATTCTTAGGCCATGTGGTATCTGGGGAAGGGGTGTCTGTTGATACATCCAAGACTGAGGCAGTGTAGGATTGGGCACAGCCTAAGAGTGTGTTTGAGATCCGCAGTTTTCTAGGATTAGCTGGGTATTACCGCCGGTTTGTGAAGGATTTCTCCAGATTAGCTTCACCGTTGACTAGACTGACTCGGAAGGGAGTCCAATTTGTATGGAGTGAGACTTGTGAAAATTCGTTCCAAGAGTTGAAGGTTAGATTGACCACCGCTCCGATTTTGATTATTCCAGAGAGAGGGTTGAGTTATGCGGTTTATTGTGATGCCTCACGAGAGGGTTTGGGTTGTGTGTTGATGCAGGAAGGAAAAGTGGTAGCTTATGGCTCACGTCAGTTGAAAATACACGAGAAGAATTACCCAACACATGACCTAGAGTTAGCAGCTGTGATCTTTGCCTTGAAAATCTGGAGGCACTACCTTTATGGTGAGAGATTCGAGGTGTTCTCGGATCATAAGAGTTTGAAATATCTGTTTACACAGAAAGACTTGAACTTGAGGCAGAGGAGGTGGATGGAGTTTATTGAGGACTATGACTTCGAGTTGCATTATCATCCGGGAAAGGCCAATGTTGTGGCCGATGCCCTTAGCAGAAAATCCATTAGTGATGTAGCTTGTGTAGCCATCCGGGAGTGGGAGATGTTGGGGGCACTTGGCGAGTTTGATTTGCATCTGGGCGAATCTGTTGAGGCTGCGACCTTGTTTTCTGTTGTTGCGCAGCCTACACTTGTGACTCGAGTGTTGAAGGCACAGAGAGGTGACCTTGAGGTAGAATCCCTCCGAGAGAAGATCTCCAGTGGGAAAATTGAGAAGGGTTTGACGGTGTATCCCGACCTGAGTGTGAGATACCGAAACCGTCTGTTTGTGCCGGAGTCTTGTCGAGAGGAAGTACTCCGAGAGTTTCACCATTCGCGCCTTGCGGTGCATCCGGGAGGCACCAAGATGTATCAGGATTTGGGTCGCCAGTTTTGGTGGCGGGGTATGAAGAGAGATGTGGCAGTTTTTGTGTCTAAGTGTCTTACTTGTCAGCAAGTGAAGGCCGAGCATCAGAGGCCAGCGGGTTTGTTGCAACCCTTGCCTATAGCCGAGTGGAAGTGGGAACATGTCACTATGGACTTCGTTGTAGGTCTTCCGAGGACTCAGCGGGGTAGTGATGCTATTTGGGTGGTTGTAGACCGGTTGACTAAGTCAGCGCACTTCATTCCTATGCGCGTGAGAGATTCGGTAGATCATCTTGCCGACTTGTATATTCGGGACATAGTGAGGTTGCACGGAGTCCCAGTGACGATCGTCTCAGATAGAGATCCTCGTTTTACTGCAAGGTTGTGGCAGAGTTTGCAGAGTGCCTTGGGCACTAAGTTGACCTTTAGTACAGCTTACCATCCTCAGACTGACGGGCAGTCCGAGCGTACTATTCAGATCCTTGAGGATATGCTTCGGGGTTGTGTCCTTGACTTTAGTGGGACGTGGGAGAGGCACTTGCCATTGGTGGAATTTGCCTACAACAACAGTTTCCAGTCTAGCATCGGTATGGCACCGTTTGAGGCCTTGTATGGCCGACCGTGTAGGTCTCCAGTTTGTTGGGCTGAGGTGGGTGATGCACCTTTGTTGGGTCCAGAGTTGGTGAGGGAAACAACGGAGAAGATTGAGCTTATCCGTAGGAGGCTTGTTATAGCCCAGAGTCGTCAAAAGTCATATGCTGATCGTAGGAGAAGACCTTTGGTATTTGAGATGGGTGATCATGTCTTTCTAAAGATATCACCTAGGCGGGGATTGATGAGGTTTGGGAAGAGTGGGAAGTTGTCCCCTCGGTTTAGTGGCCCTTTTGAGATTCTTGAGAGGATTGGTGAGGTTGCCTATCGTTTGGCTTTGCCGCCGCAGTTGTCCGGAGTTCATGACGTGTTTCATGTGAGTATGCTTCGGAAGTATGAGCCGGATCCATCACATGTATTGGATTGGACCGACTTAGAGGTAGATGAGGATGCCTCGTATGAGGAAAGACCGGTTCGGGTCTTGGATAGGCGGGATCAAGTCCTGCGTGGTAAGACCATTCCTTTGGTAAAGGTTTTGTGGAAACATCACGGAGTGGAGGAGGCCACTTAGGAACGTGAGTTGGAGGTCCGAGAGAAATATCCGGATCTATTTGTGGATGTTTGAACATATGTTATATATGTATTGTTGTATTGTTGAACTTTAAGATCATTAAGTATGTCTTAAGTTGTAAAACATTGTAAATATTTTGGTTTATGGAAATATTGTAGAACTGCCGTGATATGGGAGTTGATTGTAATATTGCATATGTTGGCCATAATATAGAACTGGAGATGTATCATGAAAATTGTTTATGATATGAAATTGTGAACCATGTATGTTGAAAATGGTTGAGAAGGAAAGGAAATGCATGATGAAATGTATTTGTTATGCCTCTTGACAAGAGATGGAATGACCGGTAATGGGTCGAGTTATTAAATGTTGAAATTTAACATTGTTCAAAAACGGAGAAAAACTTGTACTTAATTTCGGGGACGAAATTTCCTAAGGTGGGGAGGTTGTAGCACTTGTGCCTTTTAAGGCTTTTGGTAAATGTATTTGGACCCCTCATTTTATTTTGGGAACCTTTGGTGTGTTTCTTGGAAGTCCCACATCGGTTACAAGACTTCATTCTATTTTGGGAACCTTTGGTGTGTTTGTTGGAAGTCCCACATCGGTTACAAAACACATTTTAAGGTGGACAAACTCCTATATATAGGTGCAAGTGCATAGGGTTAGCTTACCAACTTCTATAGTTCTTTCTTGGTTTAATTAGCCATTACGAACCGAGCTTGAGTTATAAATTTTAGTTGTGCCGAGCTGAATTTTGGCCATAGTTCCATTGGGATTTTGGCCATAGTTCCTTCGCCAAAGTTGTGTTATTTCTCGAGGGCTTTGTGGTGTGTGGTGGAGATCGAGTTTCAACTCTTTTCATCTTCTCCGTTTGAGCTTCGAATTTGAGGTAGGGATAACCTATTCCTCTTTATGAGCTTTGTCTTTAAATTTTAGCAATTTGATATGTTGGGGGTAGTTATGTAATTTTGGAAAAGTATGGGGCTTTTGAGCAATTTTACAAAAGTTGGGGTTTTATTTATAATAAACCTATATGCATGTTTAGCATAGAGAAATGTTGGAATTGGGAATGTATGGGGTTAAAGGATGTAGTGGGGCAATTTACTGCTCATCTAGTTGAAATATTGATTTTATATTCATTTTGTGCATTTATTTTCTGTTTAGAAATAACTGCTTTGGGCTATCGGTGGAGGATAGTCTTGATTGTTGTAGACAATGCATGACGATTAGGCAAACTAAAACTAATCACTAGAATGTGTCATTAAGTATGACGATTGAAAGAATACATTAACTTTATGTATTGATTGATGATGTGTATAATAATTGTTTATATGCATTGTGTTGTGTTGGAGGAGAGATGGGATGTACTCTATGGTTTAGGGGATGAGAGGGGATGAACCTCTAAACCGGGTGTTGTGTGGAAGAAGAGAGGGGATGGACTCCGTAGATACAGCTCATATGCTTATCTTTGGAAGTGTGATATAGTTCTTATACTTATTAGTGGGAATGTTGATATAGCTCATATGCTTATCTTTGGAAGTGTGATATAGTTCTTATACTTATCAGTGGGAATGTTGATATATCTCATATGCTTATCCGTTGATGTGTTGATATAGCTAGTATGCTTATCTATTCTGAAATGAGGAAAGGTTTAATATGAGTTACTGTCTCATATCAGTTATTTGGTCAGGTTCTGAACCATGGTTATGATTTGAGAATTGAAAAGGAATGGAAAATGAAACTGTAATGTGTTATGAAAGAATGTAAAAGTGTTAACCATCTATCAAACTGTTAATCTTTTAGTCATTGTTCATAGCTGGTTTAGTGTATTTCTACTGGGCTGTTAGCTCACCATATACGGGAATATCATTTTCAGGTACAGGTAGCTTGCCACCTCCAAGGATATAGCTTGGGAGGCTTAAAGCGGGCAGACTTTATTGTCTTTCTTTCTTTTGATGTATTACATGTGGATTCAAGCCAAGGGCTTAATGTGTAATTGAGTTAGTACTCTTTTTTTTATAACCAAGTGTTAACTTGGAAAGTTGTAAGCCCGTAGGGCATTTGTTTGTTGTTAAAATGTAATACATTTTGTAATGAATTACTCTGATGAATAGAAGAATGAAGGTCTTTTATATATCAATGCATGTTAAAAGTGATGGGTTTTATGTATTATTATGAGGGCGTCACATCCAATGATTATTTTGGTACCCTTACTCAAATATTTCTTCCGCTTGCGTTTATTAATTTGTTTATGAATTGGCCGGAGGTAACCTTAGTTACTGGCCATCACGATACTTAACCCTTGGGTACGGGGAGCGGGTTGTGACACTGCTGCACGCACTAATTATACGATTTGACGAGCTGCTGCTAGTATCGTGATATATATGCACGAGAGCTTAATAACTATGCTCTTCAATCAAATTGAAATCTAAGGCCAACATCATATCATTTTGCCCTGTGTCAAAGGCCTTTGATCATAGAGTAGGCAGGCCAATTTCGAAAGGAATAATAGCTTCCATATCAAAGCACAAGACGAATATTGGAGGCCTCGGCTTGGCCGTTGCTCTACGAATATGCCGATGAGGAGAAGTACAGCCGTATGCCATATGTGTCGTACAGTTTGTGATAGACATCGCAATCAAATTAGGTGCCGTTGTTGGAGATAAGTGCTTGCGGTATGCCGAATCGTGTTATAATATTCCTCCATACAAAGCGTTTGACGTTGTTGTCTTGCATGTGTGCCAACGGTTCCGCCTTGACCCCCTTTGTGAAGTAATCCATTGTGACAATCAAGAACCGTTTACTTCCTGGAGCTCTCGGAAGTGGTCCAACGATGTCCAGTCCCCATTAGGCAAAAGACCAAGGGCTAGTGATGGCATTTAGTTCTTCCGTGGGCAAATGAGTTAAGGAGGAGAATTTTTTGCATTGTTCACACTTTTTTATGTAATTCTCTCCATCAGTTCACATGGTGGGCCAATAATACCCCTAGGTTACGGCTCGATGGGCCAGCAAACACCCTCCAGTATGGGCGTTGCAACTGGCCTCATGTATTTCGACCAAAAAATCTTCCACTAGGTCTGGATGCACACATTCCAAAAAAGGCCCTGAGAGAGACTTTTTGTAGAGCTTTCTGTGGGGATCCAAATAGTAGCGTAGGGCTTTGTTCTGTAGCTTATGGGCCTCCTTCTTATCCATTGGCAACTGTTTTTATAGCTTTCTGTGGGGATCCAAATAGTAGCGTAGGGCTTTGTTCTGTAGCTTATGGGCCTCCTTCTTATCCGTTGGCAACTGTTTTAAGGATAAAAATCCGATGATGGGATCCATCCAACTCGGCCCTAGATCAATGACATTGACACTAGCGGATTTCGGGTGGCTAATAGCCAACTCAAGGACGAATCCCATCTCAATGGTTCATTTGACCTCCGAATTGATGGCAGAAGCCAAGCAAGCGAGAGCATCTGCATGGGTATATTGGTAAGGGAAAATATGATTCTGCTCGTGGTGGTCGAACTGTATGAGCAATGAATTTGCCGTCTTCATGTAAGCTGTCATTCAATCGTTCTTAGCGGCATACTCCCTCTTCAATTGATTGATGACTAGCTTTGAATTGCAGAAGACCTGTAATCTCTTAGCACCAAGGCGAAGTGAGTTACGGAGACCGATTAACAAAGCCTCATACTCGGCCTCGTTATTGGATGCTTCGAAACCAAGTTTGACTGGTTGCTCGATTATTTCACCCTTAGGGGTCATAATCACTACTCCTGCCTCGCTACTACACTGCTTAGATGAACCATCGCAGTACATCTGCCAAATATCCCCAACATACATTCTCCACTCTTGTTGGGGTCGGAAGGCTGGCTGCTCAGGTTCAAAGTCGACATGATAGCCAGTGAACTCGGCAATGAAGTCGGCTAAAACCTAGCCTTTGATAGCCATCCTAGGAGAGAATTGGATGTTGTACTGGCCAAGTTTTAAAGTCCATTTCGAAATGTGCCCTAATGATTCCACACTGCGAAGTATTGTTCGGAGGGGGTAGTCTGTCAGCACAGTTATTGTATCGGCCTGAAAGTAGTGCATTAATTTCCTGGCGGCGACCACAAGAGCCAGAATCAGCTTTTCCAGTGGTAGGTATCATGTCTCGATGTCCACCATTGCCTTGCTAACATAGAAAATGCGTCTTTGCTCTCCTAGCTCTTCTTTTAGTAACACGACGCTGACTACGCGATTCGATACCGCAAGATACAAGATGAGTGAGTCGTCCGGTGATGGAGTTGTTAAAAGTGGTATCGAACAGAGATAAGCTTTTAATCCGTCAAGGGCGGACTGGCATTCGGGGGTTCAATGAAATGCCTTTCCTTGCTGATGGGTGTCAAAAAACGGTCGACAACGATCCAAAGAACGGCTAATGAATTTGTTGAGAATGGCGGCCATACCCATTAACTTCTGCACATCTTTGACTGATTGAGGTGAGCTAAGTTCCATGATTGCTGTAATTTGCTTCGGGTTGGCCTCTATTCTACGATGGTTCACAATATAGCCAAGAAATGTCCTAGATCTGATGCCGAACGCACACTTTGAGGCGTTAAGTTTCATCATGTACTTCCGGAGAATGTCAAAGGTTATGGACAAGTTGGCCAAGTCGGCATGCTTTTCTTTGAATTTTATCACCATGTCGTCAATAAACACTTCCATGGTATGGCCGAGTTGCTCCTTAAATATGGTAGTGACAAGCCTCTAGTAAGTTGCCCCGGCGTTCTTTAGGCCGAAGGGCATGACTTTATAACAACAAGTGCCCCTCAGGGTGAGGAATGCCATTTTTTCCTGGTCTTCAGGATGCATGGCGATTTGGTGATAACCCTTGTACGCGTCCAAGAAGCTCATAAGTTGATGATGTGCAGTTGTGTTGACTAGTTGATTGATTTTGGGAAGAGGGAAACAATCCTTGGAACAGGCCTTATTCAGGTCCGTGAAGTCCACGCAGATATGCCAGGATCTGTTTTTATTCTTAACAACAATAGTGTTGGACAACCAGGTGGGGTAATTCACTTCGTGGATTGCTCCGGCCTCCAAAAGTTTGTCGACTTCAGCAACAACGACCGAAGTATGCTCGGCTGTAGATCGACGACTCTTCTGGATAATAGGCTTAGCCTTTGGGTCAGCATTCAACCGATGTTGTGCCATGCTAGGGTCCACTCCTAGCATCTCATAAGGCGTCCAGTCGAACACATCAATATTGCCGAGTAGGAAAGAAATCAACTCTTGGCGATCATTGGCATTAAGAGAAGTACCGATCAGGAAAAATTTATCTAGTTCATTTACAAGTCCAATCCGATCAAGATCTTCAGTTGCCTTATCGATGGGGAGTTTCCCAACATCTTCGAGGTTTTCTTGGTCTGAAATTTCGATGGAGTTTACTTCCACCTCCCTTGGCTTTTTTACAGAAGCAGTAAGGTAACACTCCTTTGCCGACTTCTGAGAGCCGCGAATCTGCTCTATGCCGTGTTGTGTTGGGAAGCGGAGTAGCTGATGACAAGTACATGGTATGGCCTGCATTGCATACAACCAGATTCTCCTCATGATTAAGTTGTACGGCGATGGAAGCTTTACTACCAGAAACTCCACATCGAGTGTCCTAGTGCCTGCACGCACTGTAACCATGATCTTGCCCAGAGGGTATTCGGTATTGGCATTGAAGCCGAACAAGGGGTATTCTGCAGGCAGTAGGTCTGACTCTGTAAAGCTAGCTTAAAAAACATTTTATAATACATTATCTTTGATGCGCTTCCTTGATCAATCAGAATGCATTCAACAACAAATTTGTTTACGTGTAACTCGATGACGAGAGGATCGTAGTCGGGAAGGATCACCCCATCGAGATCTGTGTCATCGAATCTAATCTTGCTGGTCTGATAGGGTCGTTTGGCTGGTATGGACGGCTTGGATGGGCATGGTTGAGACAGTAGAGACTGAATCGTATGGATGCTGTTTGGCAACGAAAGACTATATATCATATGAATTACACCCAATGCAGGTGAGTCCGGATGCAAAGCCACCGCATTGGGTGTGTTGACCTTATGAGGGACGTATTGAACCAATCGGCCATCTTGTACTAGCTTCTCAAGATGGTCCTTCAAGGCGTAGCACTTGTCGGTTTCATGCACATGGTCCTTGTGGTATTCACATCGTCGATCCTTTCATCTTACGTCGGGAGGCCCAATCATCTTGGCCAGCCACTTAAAGAAGGGTAGATGCTAGAGTTTGGGAAGTATTTTGCTAATCGGCTCGATCAACTTAGTATACTTTTTGTCAAACTGCTTGGGGCGTCTGCTTTTCACTTGATATTGCTTACTCGATCAGCATGAATGCTAGTCCCTTGATCGGCGTGGGTCTTGACGACTTTCTCGTTTTGCCCTGCTTTGTGGCTCGAGGCTCCTTTCCGGTGGGGCTACACTTATCGGCTGTACCAGGGCAGGTGATGCCGTTTCTATGACCTTCTGACCTGCTTTGATACGGAGGGCATCATCCTCCACCTTACAATACTCCTCAACCTTCTTCATTAAGGCCCACACGGTTTTAGGAGGTCGCCTTGTCAACGAACTTTGAAGTGGACTATCAAGGTGCAAACCCATGTTGAAGACAATGATGGCCATGGAGTCATTGCAGGCATCGTCAATCAGGTTGAAACATTCCCAATAGCACATCGAATACTCACAGAGGGTTTCTTCCTGCTTAATTTACATCGCCCAGAACGAGTAGGCTTGCTTAGGTTGAACTTCATTGGTGATAAATCTTGCCTGGAAGGATTTTTGGAGTTGATGAAAACTCTTCACTGAGGCCAGTTCGAGTTTATAATACCATCGGACTGCCAATGGACCCAAGTTGCTTGGAAACATGTGACACATAAGCGCCTCATCATCGGCGTGTAACGTAATTGCCGGCTTATAATAGCGAATGTGATCCATAGGATCTGATTTACCATCATACAGCGTAAACGTCAGTGCCTTGAATTTTTTAGGTAGAATGGCCCTTGCAATTCGTCGGGCGAAAGGATTTTATCTGTCTTTCCCGTCTGAACCATCGCCTTTTTCATGTTTGTGTTGTACATGTGGACTCCTTTCAGATGAGCTGGACACGCCAACACACCCCTTTTTTCTAGGTTCTTGATCTGACGAGTCGGAGGCGAATCTACTATCGTGTCTTTGATGCCAACATCGTTGATTATCCTTCTTTTCTAGTGACTGACCCTGCTTGTGATGCGGTGCGCTTTGCTGAGATTTGGCTAACTCTAGAGCCAACTCTTTACGTAAAAGTTAGTTGTCAGCCGCTATCTCTTCCAGTCGTTGCTCAATTCATTTTTCTTGGTCCATTATCGTCTGCATGGTTTCCTGGATTGAAGTTGAAGGTGAGGACTGAGTTACTGGATCGAAATTCAAAGCTCTTCATGCAGTGATATTCTCCGAACCAAGCATGGTTCTTGGCGTAACATAGTCAGCAACGAGCGGAGAATCATCTGTTAAGTCTATCATGAACGCACTCGAGTATTCCCATAGACAGCGCCCATTCTCATCTGTTTAGAAATACTCTCTTGTCCAAACAGAACTCCTTAATCCTCTTCCACCCTTTTGTTTATCTTTTTTCTTCTTTTTTGTCCTCCCCTTTTCTTGATTATGGCTCTTCCTTTTATATTGTTCCTCATGGACCCTCTAAGGGCCTACTGCCTCCTCTTGGGCTTTGACCATATTTTGGGGCCTTCTATACAGCCCATGGGGTACATGGCTTCGATGGCCCTTCAACTCGGTTGTATTTGGCTATGGCCTTCTACTGGGCCTGGTATGGGCCAACTTGTCTACAGCGAACTGATGGACCTGATATAGGCCGACTTGTACTTGGCCAGTTCATGAATCTCAGGATCTCATTTATTCAGCCACCACATTATCTATTACAAAATAATAATAATAATAAAAGAAGCGATTAGTGTAGTTTTGAAAATAGATCATTTATTTTTTTGATAAGAAACAAGATAAATTAAATTTATTTTTGTAATTTTCCCTAATTTAAATATCTAGTAAAGAATTGACATTCGACATGTCTATCTCAATCAAAAATGCTGGAAGTTTAATGGGTAAAAATATAACTTTACAATACGTGACACTTATCTTTAAAAATTACATTATATTCGACAATTTACATTCTATAGGCAAACATCCATCCATCTACTTTTCTACACCTCCGCCCTCTCCCTTCTTTTCTTTTTATTTTTATTTTTTTTAATTATAAAAGAAAAAAAATTTGTTGATGTAAAAGATTATAAATAAGAAAAAATCTATACTATTACATTAAGTGAATGTCGAACTTAGTGTTTAAATATTTTTTTACTTCTCCTTAAGTTTAAAAAAGCTTTTACTATTGTGAAACTAACTTTTTTTTTAATCATTTATTTATTTATTTGAATTACACGCAATCCGTACCAATTATTAGGTTTTGTTTGGCATGCAACACTTTTAGTTTAATAGTCAAAAAATTATTAAAAAAAATCAAAAAGCTTGTAACTTACAACAAAAAGTCAAAAATTTTATTTTATCTGGGGGATTTTGGGAAGTGGGTTAAGGCTACTTCCTAACTTTTAACCCACTTCAGCCCTGTTTGGTGCAGCTTAAAAGCTACTTATTTCAGCTTTCAGCTTAATTTAAGCTATTTTGATGTGTTTGGTTTAGCTTATAACTTTTTGGAAATCAGAAATCAGCTTATTCTTTGAGTGGGGCAGGAGATGCTTAATTTATAAATCAGAAATCAGCTTATGTTCATAGTTATAAGCTATAAGCTGTTTAGGCATAAGCTATAAGCACTTTCCCACAGCTCTACCAAAGAGGGCCTTCCTCTCACACAAAAAAAAACTGAAAGCCTAAAAAAATTAAAAAGTCAACTTTTAACCATATTTCCAAAACACCTTTCTACATTTTGTACATCTTTTCATGAAAAATCAAAAAGTTATTCTAAATATACTAATTTTTTTACCTCATATTTTAGCCAAAAAATTAAAAGATTACTAAAATAGTCTGTTCCCAAACAAGGCCTTAGCACATCAATAAGACAAGCTAAAAAAAATATATGCATATTCCAACTAGGAGCCAAGCTAAAAAAAAATAGAGTAAATTACAAACACACCACTTGAGGTTTACTTAAATTATAAATGATCTCCTGTGATTCTAGAAATTACATTCTGCCACCTAAGGTTTTTAATTTCATAATAAATAGGTCATTTTATTAATAAACCATCAAGTTAATTAATAGTTTTCAATAATTTAAAAAATTTATTTTAATTAATAATTAAGATAATTTTATTATTGTATATGTGAACAATTAGAAATTTCACTTTTTTAATTAATTCTATTAAATGAAAAATTTTGACAGGAAGGTATTTATAATTTTTTAAATTATAGGGGGACAATTCATATTTTAAACAAATTTTATGGGGTGTATTTGTAATTTATCTAAAAAAAAGGCATAATTGTCAATTAAATATATTCCAACTAGGTGACACATACAATTTTAGCCAATCATGTGCAAACACTTGGCAAAACGAGATATCTTGAAATTAGCAAGATGCCAACCTCAAAAGAGAAAAGTTAGGAATCATGAAAAAAGTTTCATGAAAATGATCATGAAAGATTTATGACTCTTGGATTACCTTGATTAGTGTGTAGTGCTTTATTTTAAGTGTAATTTAAAGGTCATAAATATTTCATGAAAGTTTTTTCATGATACCTAGCATTGCTCACCTTGAAAGCCCAAAGCAAACTAATGTAGCAAAAATACATAAAGAGAAGAAACCAGTAGCAAAAGGGCAGGTAGGAGCAATTGCCCAAAAGTAAGGTAGCACCAATACAGTAACAAAATCACCCCTAATCTCATTTGCAGAAAAGAGGCACCAAAATTAATGAAACAAAGGAAAAGAAAATCCAAAGCACAACAAAAGCCATTGAATCCCCTTCTTTGCCACATGAATCATATAGCTTTAGGTTAACCAATAACTTGATGGATGATGGAATAAGTATTAGAGATTAGGGATTTATCTTGAGTAAATATTGAATGGAACAGTAATTTGATTAATAGTAGAGACTATAACATTGTTAAGTTAATGGAAGATAAAGATTGGACTTGGCTTCTCTTCAGTCTTAAATTGGATTTGCGAGGTACTATTGGGTTCATTGGGTCCACTTTTGGGACCTATTTCGATGATTCGAACCGTTCATATTTTAGGATTCGTCGAGTATATCATTTTTGTAAAAAATCAAGTCGATCAGATAAAAGAAACCATGTGTTCGGATCAGTTGTATGAAAAAAAAAAAATGGACAATGAGAAAATAAATGATTCATACAAAATTAATCCGAACACATGATTTTCGTTATCCGATTGACTTGATTTTTTCCAGAGATGATGTACTCGAAGAACCCTAAAGTGAACGGTTCAGATTATTGAAACATGGCCCAAAAGTAGATCAATTGAGCCAGACTAGACGGTCGTCCTTTTAGTTCTGCATGTGATATTTTCACATTCAAAAATGTTAACAATGCATAATGAACTCATTACTTTGCACTAAAATTGAAAGTATGAGGTTTAAATAGTTCTAATTGAAATTATGAAAATTAAAGTGAAATGTAATTTATCTCATTCTCATTAACTGGGAAGTATGAATCTTTAGATTTGAATTTTACCAAGTCCTAGTCCTCTCCCTTTACCTACTATCATTTAAGTATTGTTCAAATTTTAAAATGACTTTTTGTTCATAAAATTAAGCTTTAAAAGTTATTAATTTAGATGGTTGTCTTCAATTGGACCACATAAGTTGACATAAAAAATTCTAATAAATAAATAAATGAAACTGATAACTTAAGGGTGAAATAATAATAATAAGTAAATAATAATTCATGGGATACAGGTTAAACAAACTTTTTATTTTTATTTTTTATATTTTCTATTAAAAAAATCAATTATATTAACATGAAACAAGCTTCTATGGAATCCATTCATGTGGATTGAATGTGCAATTGAGCTCACAGAGCTCATCACAAATCTTATTCCAGTGGTTTAAATGGTTGATTTTATTGTTATATATATAGATCATACAAAAAAACAAGCCTGATATAATAATTATAGTCACAATTTTTTATTATATTTATTTATTTAAAAATAAATAATTTATTTTTAAAAATATACTTAGAAGTTAAAACCCGCTTGACGATGGGCTATTTTGGTAAAAATATTTGTCAAAGTCATTCAAAAAGTAAAAAAAACATATTTTTAATTTTCTGAAAATTAAATTTTTTATTTTTCATATTTTTTTTGTTTTTAATGAATTTTTTAAAATTTTAAGTAATTGTTTTACTTTTTTAAATATAACCTACTTAAATATATCTAAATAGTAAAATATTTTATAAAATTAATAAATACACAAAAAATATATAAAATATACTAAATTTTTAATTTTTAAATATTTTTTTATTATTTAATGATTTTTTTTAAAAAATTCACAAATTTTACACTTTTTACATGTATTTATGTTGAGTGTGTTTAAAAATTTAAAGAATTACTAAAAATATTTAAAAAAATTATTGAAAACAAAAAAAATATGAAAAATAAAAAAATAAAATTTTCTGTAATAACCCGACCCTCGAACAAGTTTTCTGATATATGTTTAGTTCTTGTTTTATGCTGTTGAATGCTTACTGTGAAACCCTATGCAAAATTAAAGTTAAGTAAGTGAATCATATGTTTAAAGATGCCTATTTGTCCAAACAAGAAAAGTATCTGTCATGTTGGAAGGTTTGAATTAGAAATTGGAAGCTTTAGTGGCTTAATTATCTGAAATTGATTTCATATATGCGATCAGCATGATTTTTAGGTAATATTAAGCAATGTTGTGAAATTTCAATTTGGGATGATTAAACGATTGATTTTTGTCTTATTAGCTCTATATATATATAAGTGTGTTCTTGAGCTTTAACTCTTAGACTTAGTTCAAAATTTGCCTGGGAAGAGAAAGGAGAAGAGAGGTTAGAAACAAGGGAGAATTGAGAGAACTTGAAGTTAAGGTAAGGTTAAATTCCCTAATCCAACCCTCTTCCTTAACTTGGCATAAAAAGTTCTTGAACTTATGTGATCTAGAGGAGTATGTTAAAGCTTGTGATAATCCTATTATTGTGTATTTTGAATCCAAATCAAATTATCTAGTAGGAGCTTACATCTTGTCTCTTATTTACCAAATTGATATTCATGCTTATGCTATGTTTTGTATGTCTATGTTATATGTATATAAGTTAAGTTATATGTAAGTGATGAGCCTCAAGAATGAAATCATGTTGTGAGCTTCAACCTTGTTCAAGTCAATTGAGTTGTATTCTTGGGTTTAATTCAAGTTAGATGATGGTATGATGTACCTTAATTACATGTTTTTGAACCATGATTTGGTCATGAAAAGATCCATTTTTGGTGCAATTTTCGGACCAAACTGGACAATCGCCGCACGTGCGGGAGTCACTGCCGCACGTGCGGCAAATGCTGAATTTTTGTGTTTTGGTTCTGCTTAAAAAGCACGTGCGGGACCTCAGGGCCGCACGTGCGGGGCTCACAGCCGCACGTGCGGCTCATGCTGAAAAACCCTGTTTGCTCCGTTTTGCGTATAGAATCCTCTAATATTGTCAAAATATGTATTTGAGGTTGGTTTAATGTTGATACGCTCCTTTGAAGTGAAGTGAAATGAAAGATAAATGGAGGAGGAAATATGAACTAATGTATAAGTTTTGAATGTATGCAGGACACATTCCGGAAGGAAGTAACACGTCGTCTCAACACTGTGAGTAGTAGTACCAATATATATACAAATGTAGCTTATGATTGTCATAAGTATTATGTTTATACATGAAATGTAACCATGTTATGTTTCAACATATGTAATGAAAGAAATGGAAAAGATGGAAATTGTTCGTTTAATAAGATTCTGAAGCCAAGTTACTCTGTTATTATGATATGAAACAAAGTGCTACACGGAACTAAGTGCTACAATGTGAGTCACCTCTAGAGTCCGTGTGAGACACCTCTTGAATTCATACAAGCATGCTTCAAGGGCTTAATGCCAAGTTATGTAAGGGCCTTGTGCCACTATGCTCAAGGGCTTAACGCCATCATGTTTCAAGGGCTTCAAGCCATCTATTTAAGGGCTCTTAGCCATCATGTTTCAAGGGCTTCGTGCCAATACACGCAAGGGCTTATAGCCATTATGATTATGTTGCAAGGTTGGGCCTAAGGCCATTATGTACTTAGCACAGAAATAAACTACTATATGAACTCTGTACCTTCTCTATGCATTACTTTATTATGTGTCAAGTTAAGCATCATTTTATTTAAGTATTACTATTCACTGAGCTTGGCTTACTCTGTGTTATGTTTATTTCTGTAGGTAACCTACCAGGTGGTCAACCCCAGCCATGACACCCGTTTCCTTTGTCAACCCTCACATGTGTTGGCACCTTGCAAGGCCATCTATTTTGTGGTGTCTATTAAGTTGACTGGCCTATTTTGATTGCCTATCTAAGGATTAAATGTAAATAACTTCAATGGTTTCTTTTTGTTAACGCCCGACGTTAGGGCTGGAACTGTGTATGTATATGTATACGCGTATGTGTATGTCAGTTTTGTATTTTTGGGACTTTATTTATTCTTTACGATGCATATGATGTGCAAGATCCTGGCATATTAGAAGCAGCTCAATGGAGTTTGTTAGTTTTAGCATTCTTTTATAATTTTTGTTGCTTCCGATAAGGCCCCTACATGTTATATATATACAGGGTTATATGTCCTTTCCTGAATGGGCCATGTCCGGACTTTTAGGGGGCAAGTTTGGGTCTTGACATTTTCTAAAAAACAAAACCAAACAAGCTGCCTTTTTTTTTTAAAAAATAATATAAATTATAAAAATAAAAATAAAAAATCAACTTTTAAACAAGTCTCCTAAAATAGGCTTAAATAGGGGATAAGAAAGTTTTGACAAAATGGAGATAAAAGTGGGACTTAGACCATCTCCAACGGTTCAGTAAATCTGGCATCAAATTTGAAATTTGGTGAAAAATGTACTTTTTGGAGCTCCAACGGTTTCACCAAATTGGTATCAAAATGAGAATTGAACAAAAAAGTCATCAAACTGGGAACAGAATACAGGTTTCACCAAATTACTGTGCGTGACCGTTGGAGAAGACCAACCAGTTAACCAGCCGATTGACCGGCCGGTTGACCAACCGGTCGATCGGTTCCCTTTCAAATAGATAGGTTCAAATTGGTCAAAAAAGGTTCAAACAAGTAAAAAAAATATATATATATATATGCCTTTACCGGTCGACCGGCCGGTCGACCACTTCCCTCAATTCTGCTTTGATACTCACCGTTGGAAGAAGAAGTATCAAATTGAGAAAAGAACCTATTTTTTACTCAAATTTGGTTAAAAAAGAAGTGAACGGTTGGAGATGCTCTTAGAGCTTAGGCCATCTCCAATGGTTCATCAAACCTTGCATCAGATTTAAAATTTGGTGAAAAAGTCACTTTTTGGAGCTTCAATGGTTTCAGCAAATTGGTATCAAAATGAGAATGGAGCAAAAAATTCATCAAAGTGAGAACAGGTTCCAAGTTTCACCATTTTACTGTGCATGACCGTTGGGGGAGACCAACCGGCCAACCAGCCGGTTGACCAACTGGTCGACCGGTTCCTCAATTCCGGCCAACTTTGAATTTCTTGTTATTATTTGATACCTTCACTTTTCTTCTCATCTTTTAGCCTTCCTTCTCTCCTGTGTAATATCCCTTCAAACAGGACTCTCTCTTTGTTTTCTATTCAGTTTCTCTCTTGTTCCTTCTTTGTGAACACTCTCTTTTAATATCTATATATGTGTGTGTGTGCGCGCGCAATTCTTGCTATGATTTGACTCAATTTCCCATTTTCTATTTTTTTTTTCTTCGTTTTGCTTTGTGGGTACTCTTCAGTAGCCACTTGATTGCCCTCTTCCCAACTTAAATTTGCTTCTTTTTTTCTTTTGTTTCCTCCCCTGTTGGGTAGTTGGTTGTACTGGTATTGTGAGTGGCAAGCTCCGGGGATTTCATGGAAATTGATCTGAACCATGCCGTGATTGAGGTGGAGAAGAATGCATGTGGCAATGGTGACTGTGACAAGGCTGGGGGTGGTGGTGGTGGATGGGGTGGTGGTGGTTGTTTGTCTTCTTCAACTTCCTCATCCTCTTCAAATTCATCTTCTTCACTTGCTTCTTCTTCAATTTACATGGAGCTTTGGCATGCTTGTGCTGGCCCTGTCAGCACTCTGCCCAAGAAAGGAAATGTGGTTGTCTACTTCCCACAAGGTAACTTATTATTATTATTATTATTTAGTAAAGATAAGGCTTACAAGAATTGGGCACAGAAAGGGAGGAAAATTAAAAAAAAAAAAATTATGGCCTTACCGGTCGATCGGCCGGTCGATCAATCGGACGACCCTCCCCCTTTTGATGCTCACCGTTGGAACAAGCCATATCAGATTAAGAAAATTGGTTTTTTTTTTACTCAAATTTGATGAAAAATTTGGTCCACCGTTGGAGATGCTCTTACTTAGGCTTCTTTTGGGAATATAGTTTTTGGTCAATTTTTTTGATTTGTAACAAAAGTTAAAAGTTGGTTTTTTTTTTTTTTCATTTGGGAAGTTGGTTTTAAGCCAATGGTGAAATTACAATTCTACCTTTCATGAATCAAAATGTGCTATATAGGTAAAGTTGTAAATATTTTAAATTAAATGAGGATAATTTGGTTATTTTATTATGATTTGACATCATAAATAAATATTAATCAAAAAATTAAAAGTAATTTTTTACCAACTTCTCAAATTATTTGTCTAAAAAAACCAAAAGTTTAATTAAAAATTAAAAAATTACTTTTTACCTTCTTTCTAAAATAGGCCTTAAAAACCCTAAAGTAAAAGGAAAGGCATCATCCACACCATCATGACCGGGCACAAAGACCCACAAGACTAAGCAGATATGACCCCGGAAATGACAAGCACTAAGCAGAGCAGTAGGACAGCGTATGTGGGGGTTTGATTTGAATGCTCTCTCTCTCTCTCCCAAAAAGCTGCTGCTTCGCCAGCGGGAGTCCATGTGAACTCCGCCCACCCGCACTACCCGGGCTTTCCAATCAATTTTCACTTTTAACTTCCCACAAAACTCACTCGCCTACAACGCCATCCATTCATGTCTTTCTCTCTCTCTCTCTCTCACACACACACACACACGCACGCACGCACGCACGCACACGTACACACACACACACACACACACATACACACATCAAAACCTTTTCATTCAAATTTCAATCACAAACAATATAATAATACATATTCAGAAAAATCAAAATATGTAATAAAAAAACTTATTATAAACTTAGATCTATCTATAAATCACTCACTAATTTCTATATTAGCTCAGTCAATTTAAAATCTCCACTCCAAACAAAAATTTGTAATATACATTTGTAATTTTTGAACATAATTAAGTGTAATTTCTTGTAAACTAAAAAGTAATAATTAAAAAATAGTAATTAAAAGTAATAGCCCACAGTGTGGTTGCTCCAAAGTCGATCAGATAAAAAAAAATCATGTGTCTGGATTAGTTGTATGAAGAAAAAAAATAGACGGTGAGAAAATAAACGATTCATACAAAATTGATCCAAACACATGATTTTCATTATCCGATTGACTTGATTTTTTTCCAAAAATGATATACTCGAAGAACCTTAAAATGTAAATGGTTCGGATTATCGAAACATGGCCCAAAAGTAGATCTAATGAGCTAGACTAGATAGTCTAGTGTAATGGTGGACTAGAGACAGTCCAGTCTCATAAGGATTTAACACTTGGTCCTTTTAGTTCTGCATATGATATTTTTCCTTTAAAAAATGTTAACAATGCATAATGAACTGATCACATTGCACTAAAATTGAAAGTATGAGGTATAAATAGTTCTAATTGAAATTATGAAAATTAAAGTGAAATGTAATTTATCTCATCCTCATTAATTGGGAAGTATGAATCTTTAGATTTGAATTTTACCATAGATGTAGGTAGGGGAGGCCTTTTACTAAGTTGCTCGGCCCTTGCAAACTACTATTTGAAGTTGCAAATCGACGAAACTCCATTTGATATTCCCGCCTGAGCCTGCACCCATATCTTTGAGCATTTCTATATTTACTTGCATCACTGGAGAACTGATCAAAGTCAATCTACACACTCAACTCCTTTTGAAGGCTCCAGGCCTGTATAGGGATTACCTGTTCGGATAAAGCCAGGAATATAGTATACCAAGCCATGGAAACAAAATCCTTTTTACCGGTCTCCTCCTTAGGGGCGCCCTCTAATCCATGAGCTGCTCCACAGAGAGAGAAGTATGCGTGCTCTTTGTTTGAAGCTCAATGATAGTTTAGTTTTGCAATAAATGTCTCGTTTGAGGCGAGTCGTCACACAATGGAATTCCAAGCGCGCGTCCCATTCGGCAAGGAATACTAATTGGTGTCACAGACAGAACTTTTGGAGATAGATAGCTTCCGCTCTGTATATGGATCATACGGAGAGAGATCTTCATTCACGCATTCAGGGATGCTATTTCCATTCCTATTACTATACCACTAGATAACTAAGATCGAAACTAAAAAAGAACTCTTCACTTGAGTTTTATAAGGGAATGGCTAAAGTCCTAGTCCTCTCCCTTTACCTACTATTATTTAAATATTGTTCAAATTTTAAAATGACTTTTGTTCATAAAATTAAGCTTTAAAACTTATTAATTTAGATAGTTGTCTTCAATTGGACCACATAAGTTGACATAAAAAATTCTAATAAATAAATAAATGAAACTGATAACTTAAGGGTGAAATAATAATAATAAAAAATAATATATGGGATACCGGCTAAACAAACTTTTTATTTTATTTTTTATATTTTCTATTAAAAAAATCAATTATATTCACATGAAACAAGTTTCAGTGAATCCATTCATGTGGATTGAACATGCAATTGAGCCCACAGAGCTCATCACAAATCTTATTCTAGTGGTTTAAATAGTTGATTTTATTATTATATGTATCGATCATACAAAAGAACAAGACTGAAATAATAATTATAGTCATAATTTTTATTTTATTTATTTATTTAAAAATAAATAATTTTTTTGAAAAAAATATACTTGGAAGCTAGAACCTGCTTGACAACGGGCTATTTTATTTTTTTTGATTAGCAAAAGAAAAGGGAACTTTATTGATGAGATAGAAGATTAATACATCAATAAAGGGGAAAAAAGGGGGATGAGTGCAACAAGGATCATAGCGAACCAAATCAATTCCAACTAGGTTGGCACCGATAAGATCACCCAATCATATGCTAGCACAACATTAAAGGTTGGTGAGAAACCAACCACAATATAAAAAACCAACCACACCCAAATATAATATAGCCACACCTAATATAAAATTACAACCCAATACTAACAACCAGCAACAACCCAAACAGAGCATCACAATAAAGCAACAGCCATAATGCACTACCCACATAGACCAGCAGCAACCCCAACTCTAACTTCTAAATAAAAATAATTGTCAAAGTCATTCAAAAAGTCAAAAATTTAAAAGAATTTCAACTCATATAGAAAAAAGTTAAAGATTCCTTCTTTTTCACTCTACTTTTTTTATATATATATTTTTTTCCTGCAAAAAGTTAAAAAAATAATTTCTAAACATATTTTTGCTTCATATTTTAGTAAAAAAAAGTCCCCAAAAAAAAAACACTTCCCAAATAGGTCCTAGTATCCATGCCATTAGGAATGGCAACGGGGCGGGGCGGGGCGGGGCGGGGCGGGGCTGGGTCGGGGATCACCCTCCCCGTCCCCGATCCCCGATGATAAGAATGTCCCCGGCCCCGATCCCTGACGGGAACCTATTACCATCCTCATCCCCGTCCCCTAACGGGGATTGGGTTTCCCCGACCCCGAAAATTCCTCGGATCAAAAAAAAAAAAAAAATGAAAAAAAAAACAACGATTCAAACAACATCATCAACAACAATATCATCAAACAACATCAACAACACACAAATTTGAGTAAAGAGAGGTAGATCTAAGTAGAGAGGGAGATAGATCTAGCTGCAATCTAATATATATGTGTGTGTGTGTGTGTATATAACACAGAGAAACAGAGGCGGAAAGGTCGGGCGGCGGAGGAGATCGCGGAGGAAGGCAACGAAGGAGATCGGCACGACGGCAGAGGAGTGCGGTGGAGGAGCGGTGCTGTGAGATCGGCGTTGTGAGATCGGCTCTTCTCTCTCTCTCCTCATTTTTTAACCATTATTCATTTTAAAAAATAACCATCACCCATTTATCACCACACCAAAAATTATATCTTACAAAAATAACCATCATTGAAGGTAAAAAAATAACATCTTCATTCATTCATTGCACGCCATCATTCTTACAAAATAATCAAAGCTAATAATTAAAATTAGACATCATTCATTCTAAGCAAATTATAACATTTTTTACAATAGACAAGCTAATAGATTAAGCATCATAATTGTCACCATACATCATATTTTATCTATGCATGTCCACAAGCATACTTACAACCCCAACAATTACAACAAAATTAGGCACAAAAGCCATTTGTGGGGGATCTACACAAGCTAGTTTGTCAAAATGTCTAAACCTCCTATTTACTATGCAAAATTAGGCACCACACATGTGCCACAAGAGGAATCCATTCGCAACTAACCATAGCTAAACTATAATTATTATAATATATAGATAGATAGTCTTTCACTAGTATAGCGACCCTGGTCTTTTCCCATTTAATTAGTGTATCCGGACTTATGTTCCGTAGATTCCGTTGTTATCAGATTGTTGTTGTCATCCTTTAATTCTATTTGATTGAGTTTTAGGATGTGTTTGGCGTGTTTCGAACAGGTGGGTTGAATATGAGTCAAGACGTTTGTCGCTCAGTTTTTAGCCTTTCCGCTCGAGCGGACATTTCTGCGCTCGAGCGGAGTTTACACCCTTCCAGCATTTTTTTGGTTCCTGCAAAACTTCTGCAGGTGAGAATTCTACGCTCGAGCGGACATTGTTTTTGTTCTTTACGCTCGAGCGGTGTGTTGTACGCTCGAGCGGACATGTCCAGTATTTAAAGGCAGCAGCGGGATTTTTAGGGCAGTTTTTCATTCTTTTTGATCTCAAACCCTAAAGTCCGACTTTTCTTCTTCTCTAAACACCTTTTCCCCTAGGTTTGATCTAGTTAGGGTGTGTTTCTATCCTAGTTCCTTTACAAATAAGATAGAGGAGAGTGAGGGCTTTCATTTAATCGGAGCAATTGTTGATTTGGAGCACTTTGGAGTTTCGGGCATCATCTTCGTTTTCTTCTTTTGGGTTCATTGCTTCGAGGTAGGGATTTCCTACTCCTTGTATACGTTTTAATCCTAAGCGTTGGTGTTTTGGTATGTGGGAAGTAGTTTGGTAATTTTGGGAGAAACCTTAGGGTTGTGTCATAGATTACTGCATGTAATTAATTCAAAAGGGAATTGTGTATTGGTTAAATTCATGAGATTTGGGGAAATTGAGAATTGTTGGTGTAGTTGAATATTTAATCACTCATCTGTGAAATTGATATTATATGTATTGTGATATTTATTTCTTGCTTAGAAATAATTGTTTTGGGCTATCGGTGGAGGATAGCCAGTAATTGTTGTAGACCTTGCATGTGGCTTAGGTATAACTGGAATTTAGTCATTTATGTTGACTGTTAAATTAATACAGAACATTGCTTGTATTAATTATGTGTTGTATATGGAAAATATTATTTATGTTGCATATGCATTTGGTTTTGGAGGAGATAGGGGATGAACTCCACGGTTTAGGGGAAGATAGGGGATGGACCTCTAAACCGGATTTTGTTGGGAGGAGATAGGGGATGGACTCCAGTAGCATCACTTATGTGGGTGCTTATATTTATTTGTTGTTGATATGATACATCACCACCATGTGTATCAGTTGGGAAGTATGGAAGTGAAGTTGATTGTGATTGATGTAACACCAGCATGTGTGTTTATTATGTTGTAAGAAAGGTTTGACCTGAATTGTTATCTTTGTTGAGCTGTTGGCCAGGTTCTGAGCCATGTTGGTATAAATGGAAGGTGAATTGTGTCATAGACCATGTGTCATAGACAATGTAGGCATTTATGTCTTAAAATTGGGAATTTATTACCTTGTGCTAACCAAGTATCGGATGTTGATGCTTTAGTTAATTCTTATGCCTGGTTTAGTATTTCTCTACTGGGCTGTGGCTCACCCTATATGGGAACTTCTTTTTCAGGTTCAGGCGGTTCACTACCTCCAAGGACTTAGCTTGTGAGGATTTGGACTTGAAGATTTGTTTTTTTTAGTTTATTTGCTTTTATATGTAAAACACTCAAGCCTAGGGCTTTATTTGTTTTTGAGTTAGAACTCATGGATTTGTGTCCAAGTATTGGCTTGGCAAGATGTAAGCCCATAGGGCATTTATTTTGATGTTCTATTTCTTAAGACTCGGATGAATGGAATTATATTCTGATTTTGTATATTGATGCATGTTAATATTGTTTATTATGGGTTTATTTTTGAGGGCGTTACAACTAGTCAATATCAAACAACCCTGTGATGCCCCAACTTCTACGCCTCAATTAGTTGCTTTCCAATCATAATTTAGGTGCTTGAGTAATAAAAGGTTCTATAAAGTCATTATTTAATTCCTTTCATAAGGCCTAATACTAAAATAATATTACATCATGTCTGTCTCAATATTCCAAATTTAAAAGTTGTAAATATTACATAAGGATAAATAACAAATAATTTGAGAGTTTGTTAATTCTGGTTCCTAAGTGAACCATGGTCGTACATCGGCATTTTCAGGTATAATCATCTCGTACTCTTCATTAACTTCGTTATTTGGCATAAAACGCCAGGGCTATACAGAGAAAGTCATGAGCAGTGACGCCTAATAGAGAAAACAAGAAACCAACCTTATAGTTTTGAAGTGAAACATACGATCTCAACAAGTATATAAATAGCATAGCAGAAGCAATCATAATGATACATTAAAAACTTAAAAGCAAAATAATACCATCCCAAGTTTCAATCATCCCTAAGGTTTACTTTCTATGTTCATCTAGACAATTTCCTATGGATAGTCATCCCTACCCATTCTCCAAGCTTGACTTTAAGCAAACTGAATCCCCCATTGTGCATCTCGTCCAGAATACATATTTCCAGGGTTATATACCCATTGTATACCCATGAAGTACTATTCTATACCACAAGGTTTTAGAACTCTACTCGGTTTAGGCCCACCACAATAAACTTATCTACGATCCACAAGGCTCACTCTACTGTTGAAGGATACGAGTTCTAAACTTATGCCAGGTTGGGAATTGAGACACCACTTGTATAAAATTTCACCACTAGGGTCGCGCCCTGAACCTACCGGTTTCACAACCATTCCATTAATTCATATCCTTTACCATTTCATAACCTTGCCATTTCATTATCATTAACCCGAACCACCCGACCACATTCCATGATACAACTTAAAAATAGATCATGCACAGTATTTAACAACTAACCATCTCACTTTCATGCATTTGTAATAGGTACAAATAGTAAAGAATTTAGAGAACAAGCTTTTAAACACATAAGAGAAGATTTTGGAATTTCTAGCAATCTACCAGCATAAATAAACACATAAAATAGATATCAAATGATGTCAAAAAAATTCAGAAATTTTGATAGGTTATAGATAAATAAGTGAGGCACATTCTCTTGAGGGCTCGAAGTCATTTGATCAGTGTAAAGGGGAGAAATAATTCAATAATAGTAACTCATCCAGATTCGTTGCATTTTGGGAAAACGGGCATTTCTCTTTCAATACTTAGGCCTCGTTTGGGAACATGCTATGTTACTAACATTTTGGCTTTTTGGCTAAAATATGAGGTAAAAAAACCTAGCATGTTTGGAATGACTTTTTGATTTTTTATGAAAAGATGTGCAAAAAGTCGAGAGAACAGGGAATCTTTAACTTTTTGGTACAGGTTATAGACTTTTTGATTTTTTTAAGTAACTTTTTGGCTAAAACATACACATGCCAAATGAGGCCTTAAAAAAAATCGATGAAATCAGCGGAATTTAAAAGATAACTCATAAATCTAAATTTTACAATTTGAATCAATTAAAAATTCATTTTGTAGAGTAAACCGTGGCCTAGTAAAGTCAAGCTAGTTGCTGCCTCCAAATAGAAACGAAGTTAAAAATGTGTTTTTTCCATGAGATGTTGTCAAATAATTTTCCCAAAATGTACACAATATTAGAACATGTTAAATTAACTCCAGTAGCTTCAAATTTCATAAAAGTGTTTCTATGAATTTATTTGAGTGTTTCCAACCTGAAAATAAATCTGTTTTTGCTAGAAAAATTTATCACTTTGAGAGAAAAAGGCTCAAATATTTGTTTTTATTCTCATGCAAGACCATGAAACTATTTTCTACTATTTTTCACAAATCAAACATGTAAATTTCAGATTATACTTTTTAGTATAAGAGAGAAAAATGAATGGAAAGCGTTCACAAAGAAAGAACACAAATACATAGGCATGCAAGATCCATTCTTTCCCTTAGCAACTATCAAACTCTATATTCATTTGCTACTCATGTAAAACATAAATACCTAACATGTATATTTCATTACTAAGTATAGAATGAGGGTTTTTAGTCTTTCTACTGTTGGTAAAAATACTAGAAAAATTATATTTTATTGATAAATAATACAAAGAAAATGAGATACAAATAGGTCAAGTTGATGCATGGATATCTCGTTTTCTTTAAGGAGATCAAGCCCACTGCAGTAGGAAGAACCGAAACACGGATGCAACAATCACTGAACTCTGACTTGTCCCCTCCAAGATACAACAGCCCGACCACTTGTTATATGGTTTAGGCCAACTCTGCGTAATGTGGTAAACCCACCAAGAAAAACACCATTCTTTGGCTAGTAATCTCTCAAGTGTAAAAAATGTTGGTCAAGAAATGAGTAGATGAGGGAGGAACAATTTATAGGTTACAGGGACCTTAAAAATTACACCAAAAAATAAAGAACTATTAAACTAGAGAAAATGGAGAGTCTCAAAACCTCAAAATACTAACTCATCACCAATGCCCATGACCTTCCAATAATCCTTATTCATGGACAAGACAAAAGGTCACAAAATAAAATAAATAAACAAAAATATTAAAATGGTCCAATAATCCCCCACTCATTTTAGTATTAACAAGGACGAGAGATTACCAAACAAAGACAGACTAGTATGAATCATGAAGGTGTGCTATGCATTAAACCTTCATTAGTGAAACAACAACCTCTACTCCAGAGTCAATAGTGGTCTCAGACTTGAACTATGACTGCTTAGGAGAAATAAAGTATCATTGCTCACACATAATAATCAAGGTGTTGACAGGAGTGTAGACACCCTATTTTTGACCGTCCTCAAGACTTGGACGTCATCGCTTGTGTACTTAATGATTATGATAGCAAGTGCTTGTTTTAGTGCCCAAAGTTCTCGACAGAATGCCCTGTCTTTGAGCCTTTAAACCCTATCCATTCTATGCCTTGTTTTGGACCAAATCCTTCAAGCCTGCAACCCCTAGGGGCCAGTCGGCCACTATTTGAAACTTCCGGCCACCAATTGTGCTTTGCCGGCCATCTAAGTGGCCTGCCGGCCAATGGTGGTGGCCTACCAGCCACATTAGTTGCCTGCCGGCCATCAGTGTCTTTTTTTAGATATTTTGTTGACAGTTGTGCTAGCTGTTGGCACAATTGGTTGGATCTCCCTACACGTGTATGGAGGGATATATCGAAGCCAGAAGCATGTTTTTCTATATATAGGGGGTCTTCTTCCCCATTTTTGAGGGTTAGATTTTTTGGAGCAAAAATTATCTCTCTTTCTCTCTTGCAAGTTTGTGCATATTTGCTTAGATATCCCACACTTTTGCCTACACCTCCTTAATCAAAGTTGATCACCTTTGGAGTAAGGTTCCTTGAGGCCTTCTTGGAGCTCTTGAAGTTGGATTTGGCTTGAATTGTTGCCTAGAGTTGATCTTTGCTTCAAGAGATATAACACTTGCCCTTTTACCTTGCTTTGCATACTTGTTTTTCTATCTTTTTGGGCTGTAAAAAACTTTGTTTTTGTGGGCTGAAATTGGTGGTTTTAGGCCATTTGAAGTTAGGGGGTGGTCCATCCTTCTTTCTTCCTTATTTGTAAGGCCTTTCCACCTTTGTTCCCACTTTCAAACCATCTTTTTTTGAGCTTTTGAACACTGAATTTTAGAGTATTTTCAGGGGTGCAAAACATCTTTTGAAGTCCAAATTTGGAGGGGTTAGCCTCCCCTCCTTTTGTCTTGTTTGCTAGCCTAGATAGCTCTATGTGTTAGCTTATTTTTCTAGCCATTTGTAGCGTAATTCCAGCATGTTTTATGCTCTGATTTGGACTATTTTAACTCTGTTTTGGGCTATTTCAATCATTCGAGTCTTGTATTACATGCTTGTAGTGTAAGTGTCCTCACAAGCTTGGTGTTTTAGGCCTTTAGACACCACTTGTTTGAGTTGATTGCATGTTTTAGTGCTTTTCTCACTTAATTTCAACACTCATTAATCTCTGCAACCTCCTTCATTTCTTGGTTCTTTTATTTGCTTTGAGGGTTGTTTCAACCTTAGGATTGTTTAAGCTTGAGATTGAGGTCCATGCTTAATGGTTCAATCCTCTTTTGGGGGTTCATTATTAACGGCATGATACCTCTCTCTTGCCTTAAACTACCATTTGTTTAACACTTCCTTCTCTTTTAGAAGACTCAACTCACCAATGGACTTAATTGGTTAAAGAATGGAAGGGTAATTAAAATGAGTAACTAAAAGTTGAAACTAAAATTATGCAAAGATAAGAATTTGGTTGAGTTTTTGTGTGTTCAATCGGATGTTAATTGAACACAAGGAAAATTGGGGCATTTCATACTCAAAGTGATGAAATGTGCCAAATTTCTAAGGTCACCATTGCCCTTGATCATGCATGATAGGGTGAAGGTTTTTGGTCTTATTTGTGCATTGATTAAACTTGTACATCTTGGTTCTTTAGCCATTGTGCAATGAAATTGCTTGATTGATGGTTTTTGAACTAAGTGTATCACTCATTTGAGATGTTTTGATGATAAGGAGGGATACACAGTACAAACAACCTGTGAAAATACCATCTCTTTGCCCTATTTGCTCTTTGTTGCAGCAAGGAATCCTGTATCATTAGTGGCCGACCGGCTGTTGTTACTGGCTTGCAAGCTATCAGTGTTGGATGGCAACTCGCCTATTAGTGGCCGGCCGACCACCAGTGAATTTTGAGTAGAATGCTTATGAGGCAGAGCAGAGTTGATCTAGAAGAGGAAAATCAGTGCAAGGGTTATGCAACAGAGGCTTTCAGAGGCAGACAGTGGACGTTCTTTGGGTGGAAATCGAGCATGCATGGGCCTCCCTCACTTCTTGGAACTAGTTAATTAGTATAATTAGCAATTAGTCATTTATTTGTTGTACTTAATTAGTTGTAGCTAATTAGTTTGTTTTGTACTTATTTAATTAGTTTAGCTTGATTAATTAAACTAGTTTGTGTTGTAAATATTTAACTAGCTTAGCCTAGTTAAATTATTTCATTGTTGTACTTAATTAATTAGCTTAGGGTAGTTAATTATTTATTCATCTGATTTTTAATAATTAGTTAAGTAGTGTAGCTTAGCTAGTTTATTCATTTGGACCCTCTTGCGCGAGGGCTTCAATGTTGTAATAATGTATATGTCTTCCAACCCCATGTCTTTCTCCCTTTTATTTATCTGTTTTTGATGGGTAGATTAGGGGCATCACGTTTCAATTAGCGTATCGCATGTTTTCATCCATTCATTTGTCTTGCATACATTGAGGCTTGGTTCATCATTCAAACTTGCATTGTCGTTTATTAATACGTGTTTAAACACATGCTATGAAATTGTTGCTAATATCATGTTAAGTAGCCGAGGCTATTTTATTTGCATTATTGCATACATTGCATTAGCCATCTTGTATAGTTAGGTATCATGCATATTTTCTAACTCTTTTTTTTTTATCTTAGCTTGGAGTACTAGGTGAGTTTTTAGTGCTTTAGCATACTTACATAAGTGTGAGTGACTGCCATGACTACCATGCTTGCCATGAGGCCAAGTGCTTACTTGCTAAACTGTTTAAGTGCCTGTGGATGAAGGCTTGTTGCTTGAATTGGAATGATTCAATGAATGTACATTTAAGCCCACTTTGTCAAGTGGAAAATTCACCAACTTTAAGCCCACTTTGTCAAGTGGCAAATTGAAAACCTGTTTTTTTTTTAAAAACAAACATGAAATTGAATTGTTCTAATTTGGGTAAACTAGTCTATACTTGTGTGTGTATGCATCACATAGTAATGCTAGCCTAATAAACCGGAACAAGAGCATATAATGTGCATAAGATTCATATCATGATTAGGAGAGGCTGATCTTTGATCGGCCGAGTGGGGTGCTCAATTCATGACCTTCCCTTCTCGTACCTAAGTTCCTGAACCGAGACAATCTTGGTGATGACGGACACGTGGCCTTTGGCACGAGTCATCGGTTTCCTAAATTTTCCTGAAACAAAATATTTAGGTGGCGACTTTGTATCTGGCAAAGCAGTCCATTTTTGGCAATTTGATTCAAAATTGATTTTTCAAAAGATTTGTCGGATTTGGACTCTTTGGTGTTTATCAATTTCACATTGCACTTGTGAGATTAGATTCAGAACCGCGGGAGTCCGAACTGTAGGGTTATTTCAAACTTTCGAAAGGGCGCGCGAAAAAGTCAAGCTACAATGTGCTTTAAATAGCTAGCACATTACAGTGTTGTGCTAATCCCAGTTTTCGTGAGCATATTTGAGAATAAGCCTTATTCTAATAGAATGTGTTTGCCATCTACTATTCCTAAATAGTTTGCCGGAGGCTTGCCTGAAAAACTTTCCAAACGGCTGATCGGTCACAGGCTCTGCCACGATGGGAACACAACCTTTCGATCTGTACGACCGCTGTACTATTTGATCCGCCTTTCACTTTTTGGTGTTCAGTGCGAGAGCTATATAAGGTAGTCTTGTCGAGGTACCCTTTTTGACCATTTGGCCTAGTTGCATATCGAAAGCCATAGAGACAGTTCCAAACTAGGAAAACCTGTTTACCCGAATACAGGATTGTGTGAAACCACTTTGTTTGAATAGTGAACCCTAGTTCCTAATGAAACTAAGACAGGGTAACCCTCTCCCCTCATAGGGGTGTTTTGGTTCTCACTTAACTAGTATGTGCTTTACAGTGAAACTGTACAAAAATGTGCGTATCAGTTACAAGTTGGGTATTAGTTTTGGGGGCAGAATTAAGTGTTGAGTGCAGTCCTACAGCTTTGGTTACATTTGTGTGTTGTTAACATCTGAGCTGAGGTGCTGTGCGATTTCTGATTTTTGTTTTCTTTTGCTTTATTTCTTTTTGCTAGGTAGTATAACATCATTGCTTCGGACAGTTCGGATATCCCCCAAGCGCTCTAGACCCGTGTCAGGAGGTTTTACAGATTCGGGGATCTTGTTAGGGGACAACTAGTGTTTGCGTCACTCTCACTGGTTACTAGACGGAGAAGAGTTAGGCTCAATTCACCAGTTCAGTAGTCATCCTTTACTTCACCTGCATCTAGTCAAGCTCAGTCTTCTACATCCAGTCCAGTACGAGATCACTCTCCAATTTAGATGGCACAGCACCCTTCAATTATGGAAAACTTGATCCGTCATCTCTCGCAAACTGTTGAAACCATGCAGCAAAATACTGCTTGCTAGGCTGAAGTCACAACCCATCAAGCCAAAGTAATAAACAGGCTGCAGCAACAACAACAACCAGCAGCGGCTTCTGCATCTCATATACCCCCTGTGGGTATCCCAGCACCCGAAGTTACTGCTAATGCCCAGGCTGAGACTCAGGGCAATCCGGAAGACCCTCTCCCACCATAAGCCTCTAAGGCACCAGTATACCAAACTGAGGCTCCGTTTGAATTTGAAGTTGACCCGATATACTAAAGGTCAACAAGCTGGAGAAGCTTTCCAAGCGGGCACAGGGCATGAACTTTATCCCTGACATCGAAGATGGATATACCGACTCTGAAGTAACCTTTCCAGATCGGTTCAAAATGCCACACATCGATCGGTTTGATGGCTCTGGAGATCCCACGATTCATCTACGGTTGTTCTCCGATATCTTGCGGCCAATGGGCCTCACCAGACTTCAAAAGCTATCCCTCTTCGGCTGGACCCTATTTGGAATAGCAGCTATCTGGTATACGAAGCTGGAGGATTCTGTGAAGCAAAGTTGGGAGGAAATGGCTGAGGCCTTTATTGCACAGTACTCCTACAACACACAAATCGAGGTCAC
This sequence comes from Camellia oleifera, assembly GCA_022316695.1. Classification (NCBI taxonomy): domain Eukaryota; kingdom Viridiplantae; phylum Streptophyta; class Magnoliopsida; order Ericales; family Theaceae; genus Camellia; species Camellia oleifera. Next base: position 97,417,140 of record CM039308.1, on the reverse strand, counting down.
AACCCGTGATCTTGATGCAACACGCTAGGAACCAAAGGAGGGCTTCTCAAAACTCGTGACAAGGTGGAGGGCTAAGGCTTCAATGATAACTACACGACCTTTAGAGAAAGACCATATAAGAATGGTAGTTCGTAATCTGCATGGGAAATTACTGTAAAATGATAGTCTTTCCCTTGTTCACATTCACCGAGCTCCATGAGATGGGTGTTCAGATTGAAGATGCCATGAAATAGGGGTAGATAACTGATGAGAAAGAGTACGCAAAGAGGCCTTTTGTGCACAGTTCCAATGCAACCACTAGTGGAAGCACAACTACGCGGCCATTTGATGTGAATGTTGTCACCACCACAACCAAGACCACCAATCCTTTCGCCAATACAGCCCCACAAACTTCAAACAACCAGGCCCGATCCCAAATAACCTTTATCCCACTCTACATGCCTTTATCACAAGCCCTAAGGGTATTGATCAAAAAGGAGCACCTCAAGCCGTTGGAGCCCCGCCCACTACCCGATCCTCTCTCACCAAAACACAACCCAGCCAAGTACTGTACGTTTCACTAGCAACACGGTCACGACACAGACCAATGCTTTAGGCTGCGTCATGAGATTCAAGACCTCATTGACAACAAGGTGATCGTACCATCGCAAAAGCCAAATGTAACAACCAACCATCTCCCGGCCCACAATCAAGTTCCTCCACCTCACAATCTAAACCTCATCCATACACTGACCCTCACCTATGACCCCAGCGTATATATTACCCTTTCCCACCTATCCAGACCGACGGTGTTCATCCCTGAAAGCATAGACTTGTGTATGATGGACACATCCATATTTCAACTTGAACCTGTGGTGGTGACAGTGGCAAAAAGAGAGAGGTTGGCCTTAGAGAAGAGTACGAGTCCACTGCTCAGGTGCTCTGAGGACTTATCTAAGGGGGAGTATGATCCGTGCTGCAATATTGTGCCGATTGGCCAAGTCAAGCTAGAAGTGGCATTGCCAACAGCAGTGAAGGTCAATGTGGTTAGGGAGGATGGCCCGAGCCAAGGTTTGGATGAACTGGCAGAGCTAGCGGAGGACTTAGACAATCTGCAGTTCTACGACGAACAAGATCAAGGAGATGTGTAGATTAACTGGTTTGATTTGAACGGGTCGACCGACAACTCTGGGTGGTTGAGTAATGAACTCAACATGGATGAAGGAACTAAAATAAGACTGGAAGAAAAGGGAGCAAGAATTGCTGCAGTGGCTGGAATGGCCAATGAAAAGGGGAAACTGCTAGAGAGCACTGGCACGGAAAGTTTAGCTCAGGAATTGAGCGCTGTCAGTGCCGCGGACACAGAATAGGAAGCTGCGTTGAAACAGTTTGAACAAGAGAGGATTCAAGACAAGTAGAAATCTGTGCTGGCCCAACATCCTGTGGGGGATGCCTGTAATGTCTGAGTGATATAAACGGAGCCGGACAATTATTTGTCGGTTGTCGAAGGTGTATGGTGGGAAGATGATGATCTACATCTAGCCAGCACCAATGAAAACTGGGATGAGTCCCTGCTAGACAACACATGGTACACTGAAAAGATAGACCATATGACTATAAGTGGGCAGTATTTCAAGCCACCGCACTTGGACCAAGCTGAGGCCTCTAGCAAAGATAGAGAAGTTGAGAAGCAGAAAGAAAAGTAGTTAGAAGAAAAGGCAGTGTTGAAACAACTGAAGAAGATCCAAGTAGATATCTCAATCTGGGGGCTGCTCATCGCTTCTGAAGTGCATCGACGGGCTGATTTATCAGCAATGAACAAGGCCAAACTGTCCGTTGACACCACCCCTGAACAACTTGTGGGATTAGTTTTCCCGGGCGGTGCCAGCCCAACCTTAACCTTTTCCAAGAAAGAACTGCCGCTAGAAGGTTTAGCACACAACAAACCTCTGTACATATTTGTTGAGTGTAGAGAAAAATGAGTGCCAGTGGTGTTGGTCGATACTGGGTCGGCTATCAATGTCTGTCCATCTCGTACAGCTTATGCCAACGGTCTGAAACCTGCAGATTTCGTGCCCACAGCCCCCAAATGATTCGGGCATATGACAATACAAGCATGGAGGTTATGGGCACAGTACAAATCCGAGTTCAGGTGGGCCCAGCATAGCATGATATTGAGTTTCATGTCCTAGATGCGCTGGCCACTTTTAACTTACTGTTCGGGAGGCCCTGGCTGCACCTTGTGAAAGCGGTCTTTTCTATCCTCCACCAAATGCTGAAATACCCTCACAGGAAGGGAGTGGCTATTGTGTTCGGGAATTCATCCATACATCCTCTATCGGAGGTAACTACACCAGTGCTAGAATTGACCATGGCGAGGAGGATGTATTCCTTTAAGGGTTTACTCTGGCCTAGGCCTGGGCAGTGTAGAACATCTTGGCGGCTGATGAGGGCTTGTATGTCAACACCCAATCAATCTATTTCATGAACAAGCTCCAACATGTGCTAGGAATGGGGTTGGAAAGAAGTGGCCGGAAGGGCGTCACAGCATTGGCCGATGTGCCATATAATCCGTATGCCTTTGGTCTCGACGATACACCCACCAAAGAGGATTGGGCCAGGAAAAGAGAAGAGATGGCAGGCAGAGCTAGGGCTAAACAGGCTGGGAAACGCTATGAGCTTGTTCACAGGCCGATCCAGGGAACATTAAATGGTCATTTTGTTCGAGAGAGTGAAAACTTCCCATTTTACGGATTTCCCGAGCCCTAGATGAATTTTGCAAAGTAGTGTGTCCCTGGTTTCAAAATCTTCTTTGACTTGCAGTTGCAAGATAGCGATGCCGAGAAAAAGGCTAAACCAAGTGCTGAAGTTAAACAGGGCATAGAAAGTGACTCGAACAACGGCGCGCTTGGAGTAGGGGCAACACTAGCATGTCTTCTTACAGATCCTCTGGCCAACTCAGAGAGCTTGGGGGATAACCTGACCATCTCCATGATCGGGGACCAACTGGGTGTGAACCTATCTAGTAGGATTTTGGATGCATCATTTCTTGTTTGGCGGCTGGAGGAGGGCTACCTGTCTAGTAGTTCTGAGTCAGCTAGTGAGCCAAAATCCGATTCCACAGAGTCTATGGAGTTGAAATGAGATTCCGTTTCTTCTGAGTTCGAGTCTGGTATTCTTGGGGGTGATAACTTGGATGCCAAGGTCTTGTCTAGGCCGTCCTTTTCTTTTGCTTTTGAGTCGGTTGTAACTGAAAAGCTGGATGAGCTGGACTTTATGAATGAGAACGCTGCTGATTCTGAGTATTTCTCTGTACCGCTTGTTTATTGCATTGACCAAGATTTTTAAAATTTTAATGAAAACGATGAGCAAGGAATTCCTCTGGTTTTGAAAACTTTGATTAATCGAGAGAAAAAGAGGTTTGCAAAACCCCTTGCTAATGAAATCTTTGCTATTAATGTGGGTACTAAGAAGGATCCACGTCTGGTCTAGATCAGGACCACGTTGTCTTCGGAGGAGCGCGAGCGCTTAGTCGTTTTATTAAAATATTTCAAAGATGTTTTCGTATGGTTCCAGAAAGACATGCCTGGAATCGATCCTGAGATTATACAGCATTGGATCCCTCTTGATCCCGAGGCCCGGCCCGACCCGTTAAGCAGAAGTTGCGAAGAATACATTCGAATTGGGCTTTGACGATTAAGGAAGAAGTTACCAAATAGATTGGGGCAGGGTTCTTGCTTGTGTCTAAGTATCAAATATGGTTGGCCAACATTGTTCCAGCCCCAACGAAGGATGACAAAATCAAAGTCTGCGTCGACTTTAGGGATCTAAATAAGGCTAGTCCAAAGAATGATTTTCCCCTGCCACATATCGATGAATTAGTAGACTCTACCACAGACCATGCATTGCTCTCTTTCATGGATGGGTTTTCTGGGTGTAACTAGATTTTGATGGCCCCTAAGGACAAAGAGAAAACTGCCTTCACTACGCCGTGGGGAACCTACTGCTACAGGGTGATGCCGTTTGGGCTGAAGAATGCAGGGGTTACTTATCAATGGGCTACAACCACTATTCTGCATAATATGATCCACAAAGAGGTTGATGTGTACGTGGATGACATGATTCTCAAATCCAAAGAAAGAGAGGGTCACTACACCACCTTGAAAAATTTCTTTCAGAGGATCAAAGAATACAGATTGAGGTTGAATCCGTAGAAATGTACTTACGGCGTAATAGCAGGGAAAATGCTGGGTTTCTTGATCACACAGAGGGGCATAGAGGTACATCCTTCCAAAGTCAAGGCCATCCTAGAAATGCCACCACCAAGGACTGAAAAGGAGGTGCGAGGCTTTCTGGGCAAAGTCCAATTCATAAGACTGTTTATATCTAAATTGACCTTGACTTGTAAACCACTTTTTGGTCTCTTAAAGAAAGGAAAGAAATTTTGATGGGATGATCGATGTCGATTTGCTTTTGAGCATATTAAGAAGTACCTTCAGAATCTGCCTGTGTTGTCGCCGCCAGAGCCGGGGAGGCCTTTGATTCTGTATCTGTCAGTAACGGACACCACGATGGAATGCATGCTTGCTCAGGAATATGATGATAGGGTGGAGAAAGTCATCTACTATTTGGGCAAGAAAATGCTGGATTATGAGACCCACTACACTCCAATGGAGAAAGCTTGTCTTACCTTGGTATGGGCTACCAAGAAGTTAAGGCACTACTTGTTAGCTCACTCCATAATTCTGGTTTTGAGATTAGATCCCATCCAGTATCTTTTTGAGAAACCAACGCTTACGGGTAGGCTAGCCTGTTGGTTGCTTCTTCTCTCCAAATTTTATCTAAAGTATGTCACTCGTAAGTCAGTCAAGGGGAGAGTTGTGGCGGAGTTCTTGGCAGATCACCCAGTAGAAAGGGATGAAGTGGTAGAATACCTATTCCCAGATGAAGCTATTTTGTAAGTCAAGAAGGAGACTTAGACAATGTACTTTGATGGAGCGTCCAATCAATATGGTTATGGGATAGGTGTGTTGCTGATAGCACCCGACAATTCTCATATACCAATAGCCTTCAAACTCCTATTTAAGGTGTCCAACAACGAAGTAGAATATGAGGCATGTATCGCTGGTTTGGAAGCCGCCCTGGAACTAGGGACAAAAAGGTTGGATGTTATTGGGGACTCAAACCTAGTTGTTTTTCAAGCAAACGGAGACGGAAGGTCAAAGAAGGAAAGATGGAGATTTATCACCAGACCCTGGACGTTCTGATTCCTAGGTTTGAAAAGTTGACTTTCACACATCTACTGAGAGAGAACAACAAGTTCGCTGACGCCTTATCAACTCTATCTTCCATGATAGACATCTCACTTGGAGTCCGGATGCGTCCGATCATCATTGAGTAGAAGTACATGCCAACCTATGAAACTATCGCCGCAATAGATGAAGCACAAGATCAAAACCCTTGGTACTACGATATCTGTTACTTCTTGGAAAAGGAGGTTTACCTACCAAGGGCAAATACTAAGGATACAAGGGCAATATGGTGAATAGCCGTCCAATTTATCATCTGTGGAGGTAAACTGTACGAGAAAGGTCATTTGGGAATGCACAAGTTGTGTATCAAAGCGGAGGAATCAAGGCACCTAATGGAGGCCATCAATGGGAGAGAGTGTAGAGCGCACATGAACGGAGTAATGTTAGCTCGAAAGATTCTCAAGCAGGGTTACTACTGGTCCACTATGGAGGAGGATTGTATTTTTTTTGTTTGGCGATGCCACAAATGCCAAATTTATGCTAACTACATGAATATCCCGCCGTTGTAGCTGTACAACATGACTTCACCATGGCCTTTTTCAGTCTGGAGAATCGATGTCATCGGCACAGTCACACAAAAAGGGTTGAATGGGAATGAATACATACTGGTGGCAATTGATTATTTCACAAAGTAGGTGGAAGCACAGTCCTACGTAGTATTGAAAGCAGCGCATTTGGCTAAGTTCATCAGAAATAACATCATTTGCCGATATGGAGTCCTAAACGAGATCATTTCAAATAATGGCACCCACTTCAAGAAAGAGGTGATAGACTTGTTGGAGAAATACAATGTGGCTTTTCACAAGTCATCTACATAACGGCCGTAAACCAATGGAGCTGTTGAGGCCGCCAACAAGAACATCAAGCATATTCTGCAGAAGATGGTTGGAACCTACAGGGACTGGCCAGATAAATTGCCATTCGCACTCTGGGGTTATAGAACTTCAATCTGGATGTCTACAGGGCCAACTCCTTATTCTCTTGTCTATGGGATGGAAGTTGTTCTGCCAATTGAAATAGAAGTTCCGTCGTTGCGAGTCATAGCTGAGTGTCAAATAGTAGAGGTGGCCTAACAACAGAGTAGGTTTAAAGAACTGATGTTGTTTGATGAGAGAAGGCTGAAAGCATTGTACCATGTTCAGGGTTATCAACACAGGATTGCCAGGGCTTTTAATAAGAAGGTTAAGTCCCGGAATCTTAAAGAGGGGGATTTGGTGTTGAAAGACAACTGAGCTCCCTTCCATAACCCAAGGGGCAAGTTCAAACCCAATTGGACTGGTCTTTACATCATCAAAACTATCTGGTCGGATGGAGCTGTTATTCTCATGGACCTGGATAGCCTGGAATTTTCCCAATCGATCAACATGGACAAGTTGAAGAAATACTATCTTTGAGAGGCTCGCTAGGCTGAAAACCCGGAAGGGCGACCTAGGCAAAAGTTAGAACACAAAAAAATTAGAAATAAAGAAAAACTGAGCTCGCAAGGTCGAAAACCCTAAAGGGCGGCCTTGGCAAAAGTTAGAGCGCAAAAGTAGAGAGTTAATACTCGAGTGAACCTGAACTGAACTACGTAAGGCTTGATTCCCATCTTTGGGATACGTAGGCAACTTCATCCTGAAGTCCGGCCGTAAACACCTCCAAATCAACTGTCCTGTCCATGTGTCTGATCAGGTCATCTTTGTCTGTTCTTTACCTGAGGGTTTGGTTGTGATCTTTACTTTGAGAGAAGAGCTGGTTACAATGCTGAGCAGTGGTGTTCAAATAAGGGGCAATTTGTGATCTTTTGAATCGGGGTTGTACACCTTAAGGATTGATTCCGTGCATGTCAAGTGGCGATCCTTTTCAAAAATGGTTTTGGAAAGTTTTAATAAAAGTTGATTTTTGTTCAAATTTTACCTTTTACAACTTAGACCATTTTTTGACCAAAAGGAAAATTTTCAGTGCTCAGAACTTTAATTTCATTGATTTCAATACAAAGTTCTCCAACTCTCAATACAAATCAAAGGTTCTTTTATTACATTCAAGAAACTTGAAAAGAAAGATCAAAGCAATAAACTAGGGGCATAGATAAGTCAAGTGCTCTTGTGTCCCCCACTCGTGCTTGTAGAAGCTTCTGAAGCCAAAGTGGGCCCGGTTTGTTCCTCATCCTCGAGCCAAGCCAAATACTCGCTAGAAAGGGCATAATTGAAACTAGGGCAGGGGCCAAAAGCTCTCTCGTCCTCCAAACAGTGAGGTACCTAGCCAAATGTGAACCTTGGATGGGGAATGAAATCGGGTACTCTACCCCTTCCTCCGGGCAGATCTGATCATGTCCAAACTGACATCTGAATTGGAACGGGAAGTAAAACACACAGTGTGTCAAGCCAATTAGCTGAATGCCAGACTGCCAAGCCATGCTGTAGCTTATCTCGGCCAGATTAAGCCAGTGGCAGCGCCAAGCTGTGTTAGCAGCGAACCTGTTGCACATCCATTCGTACCACCATCCCTTGTTCGGGAAATCCACAAGTTGGTGTGGAAGAAATAGCCTCGAGCTGAGTACTTAGGGCAAGAGTCCACTACCTTTAGCTTATCCATAAGCCACACCTGGGAAGCAATGAAAGAAAAGAGAGATGTATGTTGAGAGAAAAATGAGAAAAGGGCTTTGAGAGGAAAATAGAGCATGATTGCCGAGAGATGTGAGAAACACATATTAGAAAGGATGAGAAACATTACTCGAAGACGTAGTGGACTCCTAGCGAATCTGGTAGTCTTCCGTCGATGAAAGGCATCTAAGCCCATCAAAGTCTTGGCCAGCGCCAAGCCAATGCAACTCTTGCCTTCTTTCAGGCCTTGTGCCACTTCGATCAAACAGATGCAAGATCCACCGAAACTAAGGGTAAGAAGGAAATGACCTAGCATATATAAATAGAAGGCATGCTGTCGAAAACCCTGCCAAAGACGGTCACCGCTATCACCGGTGTCGGAAAATTGATGAATCAGACTGGGAATGTCTAGCTCCCCGTTGTGGGCCAGTGATCGAGCCTCGTGCATAGTGAGTCCACACATCTGTCCTAGAGCTTGGGCGTGGCCAAAAAAGACTGAAGCATAATTTCTTTATCGCGCCGGGATTCCATTAGCGCCTGAAATTCTTCAATTGTTGGGCATATTTCTTGTCCCCTGAAGCTAAAGATGTGTAATCGGGTTCCAACATCTAGCCGTGACATGAAGAAATGGAAAACAAAGTGGAGTCCGACTCAACGAAAAAAGTGCATTTATGTCAAAACCTCAAAAATTCACCTTTTCCGAGCCGTCCAAAGTCACAATCCAATCCGCGAGGTTTTGGGCAAGAAATGGCTCCATTTGTGGCAAAAAAGCAGCTAGAATGAGTTCTGCAGAAGAAATTATGAAGGTAAAGCTTTTGTGGAAGATAAGACATTGAGTGGAAGCCAGCTGTCAACAATTTGGAGGTTCTGCACATTGGTGGCTGGCAAACTTCATCCATGGCTGATAGCCTTTCTTTTCTGGTCGGCAGCCTCCTTTTTTGGCCTATTGTCCACCTGTGTGTTGGAAAGTGTGGGTAGCTTGTGTTTTCTTTTGCTCTTTGTGTATTTTAAGGTCTTGTTTTGAGTCCTTTTCGTTTTAGCAAGTTTGTTGAGTTGTATTTGAGCTGTTTTGTTTATCGAGTTGTTATTATGTTGCTTATCGAGTTATACGTTGTATTTTATAATTTGGCTGTTGGTTGGTTTATTGCCCGATTAACCATTTTGTTTTAATCAAGTGCTCTTGGCCATTTCAATTCCCTGTCTATTTTATGTATATATGGTGCTCATGATACAAAAATGACAACACTCTTTTCATAAAAACTGCGAGGCCTTATTCCGATCATGGCTTTTTTTACAAAAGAGGAGTACAAGTTTTAAAGCAAAAGAGAACTTCCTAAAGCTATACATGTGCTAATGCTACCAAAAAAAAAAAAACTACGCCAAAATACAAGTAAATCAGCGCCAGTCATCTCAGGCTCGAGAGGCCCTCTTCGTCCTCTCCCTGGATGGGGACTTAGAGCTGTCTCCATCAGTGTCGCTGTCTGAATCAGATGCCGAGCTGAAACTAGAATCATCGTCGCCCTCTGCCTCAGAGCCTAACTCAGCATCACCTCTACTCTCAGATCTCGAGCCATCGTCATCTCCACTCTCGGAGGACTCAGACTGCAGACTCACTGCCTCCCCGGAGTCACTGGTCTCAGCATTATCGTCACTCAACACTGGCTCCAAGGAGTTCCTCTATGCTCAACCACGATGCTCCTCTCGGCTATGTGCTAGGGCTCGTATCTTCGTCCCCTCTGCTTTTGGAGGAGGTGGTGATGGTGATGGTGCAGGTGCAGTCGCCACCACTGGTGCTCTCGGTGCGGCCGGAACTTGAAGAGATACAGTATTGGCATATCAGATACAATGTATAGTTGTAGATACAGTATGATGAAAGTGGTGGAATACAATGAGCCAGATACAGTACAAGTACAATACAGTGTGTCAGTGCAGCATATCAGTGTGATGTGACAAGGGGCAAAATGTATACTATGATATGAGTATCAGTGCTTTAGAGAGAAAGATGTGCATAACAGTGTGCAAAATGCTGAAGTATGGGTAGAAAATAAGGGAGAATACATAGATGCCGTAGAGATTGAGCCATGCCACCCTCCTCAGCATCATGTCCTCAAACGAAGCCAGTAGCTCGAACAGTTCCTTAGTGTACTCCGGGGGTGCCTGCAAATGCATTGGGAATGATCAGTATCTGGGAGGAACAAATATGATAAAGGAAATGAAAAGTTGGAGAAAATGTGATACATATCGGAGGTGCATTGCGAGCTCTAATGTATCTATGCCCGATCTCCGCTGGCTCGATCGGAATCTGGTAGGCCATCTTGGTCGGCCTCCTGCATGTCAGCATGGTCGAGATCTCTGGCCAACTGGTAACCTATCCAACAGAAGGAGCCCCTCCAGTCCTGGCCCTCGTCACTAGAAACCTACCTGCCATGGGGGCACTTGCTGCTCTGCCTGCACAAGCACCCGTCAAGGGAGGCATGAGATGTGTCTGGATGAATGTCGAGTAGTCTTCCTCCTCGAGGAAGTAGTTAGCGTCAAGCACCCAGTGAACTGGATCATCTCCTAAAATGAGAGGCTCTTTGTAGTCCTTCTAGATGCTAGGGTTGGCATGGAAACTATCAGCTCAGGCAAACCCATAGTCTGGCACACAAACCGCTCGCTCAGAAACCAGACTCGACAAACTGGGCCTTCCAGCACAAGCCAAAAACGAGAGGCCCCCTAAGCTTTGGTGTACTGGTCCCAAACTCCAGTCAGCATCATCACCCAAGGATGCTAGGTGATCTGCAAACAGGGAATATACAGATTGTTAGTCTTCATCAGTTGTTGACAAAGCAGATAACTGTGAGTTTTGGGTTACGTCCTCTGCAGTCACTATGACAAAGTACTGGCGGAAGAATGAGAAGGTCTCCCAGGTCCTACGCAAGCATCTGCCATCATACCAATGAGAGTACGGCACAATGAGGGAAATCTCCTCTACTGGCTCCGAAGCAAGGGTCGGGAAATATGCATATACCCAGAGCTGCAAGGAAAAGGCAACAGTGAGTATATAATGTATAGATACAGAAAATGTAGAAAGTAGAATGTAGAAAGCAGAATATATAGTACAGTGTATAGAAAGTACAGATATAGAGAATGCAAAGTGCAGAATACAGACATACAGTGCATAGACACAAAGAATGCAGAATGTATGATGCAGAAAGCGCAATGTATAGATGTAAAGAATGCAGTATACAGTGTATAGAAAGTGCAAAGCGAAAAGCACAGAAATAGAAGATTGAAAATGTAAAGCACACCTCCCAGGCTCGCCAATGGCCTCTAACCTTGTCTCCCTTCCTGCGGGATGTCAAGCTCATGTGGCCATATAGTGTGGTGAGGCCAGCTCCTCCCCAGTCATAAAGCCTAACCTGAGGTAAGGTCACCAGAGCGCTCAGTAAATACAGTCCTACGGTGTTCCACCTGTTTGCAAACAAGGTGGTACCGAAGAGGAACATCGAAAAGCCCCGGGCATAATGCTCAGTCTCCTCTAGGGTCTGTGGCTCTCTCCTGCAGAAGTGCTCAGCGAACTAGCTGTATCGGACCATGGGCGGTCTAAAAAGAGGTGGGCGTACTCCTAGTAAGCGTAGCCAGGCGGCCTCTCACTCGCCTATATCCATGTCATAAGGGATCAGATCACCCTCTACTTCTATGCCCATGAGCATGGAGAAGTCATATGGTGTCATCGTCATCTCCTTGGCAGTGAAGAAGTGGAAGGAGTTAGTGGTATCCCACCACCGCTCCACCAGTGTGCTAAGAAGTGGTCGACTCGCGATGTGGTGTGATAGGCCAATGTAGAACAGGCCAAAGCCAGCCTCATCGATTATGTCGCGCACGCTAGCAGGGAGCTCCAGATACCAGTCCCACTCTGTCATGGCTTTGTAGCCCCTGATGGAGCGAGAGTTCTCTTGTAATCAGAACAGTGATACACAGTGATATGAGAATAGGCAGATGAAAGGCAGTGTGAGAAATACAGTGCAAGAGTGTGATTAAGTCAACAAATGCAGCAAGAGGCAAGAAATGTAGTGTAACCATACAATTGAAGCAAGGAATACAGTTAAAGCAAGAAATGCAATGTAAAGTGAAGAAAGAGTGTGTACCTCGGTGGCGCCATGGGACAAATGGAAGTCTGGTTCCCGCAGCAAGAGGTCCTCTAGCGCGCGTCGCGCAAACTCTGTAAAGTGCCTAATACCCCTGGGTGGCAGTACATGTATCTGGGGATGGTATGTCGTCGGATCGAAGGGGCGTACTCCCAACAATAATATCTCAGGCTCAGGCTCAGGCTCAGGAGCGAAATCTGCATCCATCTCTGTCAGAGGTGATAACTAGGGTAGAATCTTGAGGGGAACTCTGTCATGGGATAGATCGTCTGCCATTTGGAAAGAAAATGAGAAAGTGGGTGAAAAATGAAGAAAAACGGAGGAAAAAGGACAAACTTGGAAAAAGTCAACCATAGAAGAGAGAAAATGGAAGGAAAAGTCAAAGTCCAAGAAAAGGCATAAAACCCGAGAGAAACTCATGGGGAACAAGCCTCAAGCGGTGAAACTCCAAGAAAAAGCACAAAAATCAAATTTCAATTAGTTCAAAACAGAGGAAACAAAGAGGGTTTAGTGAATAAACTTCGCGTGGGGCATTGGAAAACGCGCAGAAAGCCCGAATTAGAGAGGAAAAATACCTAGAGAGAGAGAGGGAGGAATTTCGGAAATGAAGTTGTGTGGAAATGAGGCCCCAAGCTTTATACTTAAAGACCCGCGGAAAAATGTTCAAAAAGCCCTCAATTTGCTACGGGTGGCCAGCAGTCCACTTTTGTGGCCAGCAATAGTAAGTCACTATCAGCAGGTAGCCGACAACCCTCTCCAGTGGTCGGCAAGTGGCTGGTGGCCCTCTTTAGTGTCATCGTGTTGTTTTGTGCCTCTGTTTCTTAAGTGATATATTAGAGGTTCATGGTTTGGTAGCTTACAATCGCATTCCGACTCGTGACTGTGTCCCAGTTGCCATTGTGACGAAGTGTATCCTTTTGTTGTTTCTAAGTCTTCGAGAGGTCAATCGAAGGTTGCCTCACGTATTGCTTTTTCTTAGTTTAAATCAAAATAGTGTCTTTGTCATCTTTCTTTCCTCATGTACATATGTTGCACGTGCACCTTGCATCTTTTTTTTTTTTGAATTGTGCATAGAACATGCTCATGTCACTCATGCATAGAATATGCATCTCATTTCACACATAAAACATGTCTTCAATTAACATTGTGTCTCGATTGTTTATCTCGCATAGAACATGCATTTTCACTGTATCGCACTTGTTAAGTTCTTTACTTTTTTCATTTGCCAACAAGGACAAATGATATTGTATGTACGGTTCATTCACTTTGTGCATCTATCGCACACCATTCTTTTACCTCGGGACGTGTGAAGCACGGCCCTAAGTGGTTAGTTCTTAGGACGGTTGAAATGTGGCCCTGGGCGGGTTTTACCTCGGGACGTGTGAAACATAGCCCCAAGTGGTTGGCTCTTAAGACACGTGAAATGCAGCCCTGGGCGGGTTTTACCTTAGAACGTGTAAAGCACGGCCCTGAGTGGTTGGTTCTTAGGACACGTGAAATGTGGCCCTAGGCGGGTTTTACCTCGGGACGTGTGAAACACAGCCCCGAGTGGTTGGTTCTCAGGATGCATGAAATGTAGCCCTAGGTGGGTTTTACCTCGAGACGTGTGAAACACAGCCTCGAGTGGTTGATTCTCAAGACGCGTGAAACGCAGCCCTGGGCAGGTTTTACCTCAGGATGTGTGAAACACGGCCCCAAGTGGTTGGTTCTCAGGATGCATGAAACGCGGCCCTGGGCGGGTTTTACCTTGGGACGTATGAAACACGGCCTAAGTGGTTGGCTCTCAGGACGAGTGAAATGCGGCCTAGGATGGGTTTTACCTCGAGACGTGTGAAACACGGCCCTGAGTGGTTGGTTCTCAGGACGTGTGAAACATGGTCCCGAGTGAGTTTTCTTGTTTCTTGGGACGTGTGAAGCACAAGCCCGAGTAGTTTCCTTGTATCTCAAGACGCGTGAAACGCAGGCCCGAGAAGGTTTTCTTGTTTCTTGGGACGTGCGAAACACGAGCCCGAGCGGTTTCTCTTGTATCTCGAGACGTGTGAAACACGGCCTCGAGCAGTTCTGTTAGGGTGCGTGAAACGCAACTTTAAAAGGTGTTTTCTTTCCTCGCCTCTTATTTTGGCGTGGTTGGAGTGTGTTTTATCTCTTGTATGGAAACTTGTGTTGGTTTTAAGCTTAAAACTACTTATTCATGTATTGTTATCTTGCTTATTGTATTCATCCATGCTTATCGCATTTATTATTGCCTCTTGCATCATCTCGCATGATCATGAGTTTTCAAAATCGCCGGCTTCGTGAAGCATGTTAGTCCCATTTTGAAAGTTGCATTGTGCATATCATTTTGTATTTTGCCCCAGAACTACGCTGGTTTGATTCCTTACAAAGGGATACGTAGGCAGCTTGTGGGCTCAACCGTTCTTTGTCTTGTTTGTTTGACCAAGTCTTCGGCCTTCTAAAAAATGGGTCATCTTCGGGCTTTGACATTCACTCATATCATTTCATGACTTCCGAGTTCTATCAAAAAGGGGCAACTGTAGACACTTCATTTTTGATTGTCCTCAAGACTTGGACGTCATCGCTTGTGTACTCAATGATTATGACTACAAGTGCTCGTTTTAGTGCCCGAAGTTCTCAGCGGAATGCCCTGTCTTTGAGCCTTTAAACCCTATCCATTCTATGCTTTGTTTTGGACCAAAACCTTTAGGCCTGCAACACCTAGTGGCTAGTCGGCCATTGTTTGAAACTGCCGGACAGCAATTGTGCTTTGCCAGCCATCCAAGTGACCTATCGGCCAATGGTGGTGGCCTGCCGGCCATCAGTGTCTTTTTTCAGATATTTTGTTGACAGCTGTGCCAACTGTTGGCATAATTGGCTATATCTCCCTACACGTGTATGGAGGGATATATCTCAGCCAAATGCATGTTTTTCTATATATAGGGGGTCTCCCATTTTTTAGGGTTATAATTTTTGGAGTAAAATTATCTCTCTCTCTCTCTCTCTCTTTCTTGCAAGTTTGTGCATATTTGCTTAGATATCCTACACTTTTGCTTACACCTCCTTAATCAAAGTTGATCACCTTTGGACTGAGGTTCCTTGAGGCCTTCTTGGAGCTCTTGAACTTGGTTTTGGCTTGAATTGTTTCCCAAAATTGATCTTTGCTTCAAGAGGTATAACACTTGCCCTTTTACCTTGCTTTGCATACTTATTTTTCTATCTTTTTCCCACTGATTTTGGACTGTTTTTAGGCTGTAAAAAAATCTGTTTTTGTGGGCTAAAATTGGTGGTTTCAGGCCATTTGAAGTTAAGGGGTGGTCCACCATTCTTTCTTCCTTGTTTGTAATACCTTTCCACCTTCGTTTCCCACTTTCAAACCATCTTCGTTTGGGACTTTGAACACTGAATTTTAGAGTATTTTCAGTGGTGAAAATCATGTTTTGAAGTCCAAATTTGGAGGGGTTAGCCTCCCCTTCTTGTGTTTTGTTTGCTAGCCTAGATAGCTCTATCTGTTAGCTTATTTTTCTAGCCATTTGTAGCGTAATTCCAGCATGTTTTAGGCTCTAATTTGGACTGTTTTAACTATGTTTTGGGCTGTTTAAGTCATTCGAGTCTTATATTGCATGCTTATAGTGTAAGTGTCCTCACAAGCTTGGTGTTTTAGGCCTTTAGACACCACCTGTTTGAGTTGATTGCATGTTTTAGTGCTTTTTTCACTTAATTTCAGCACTCATTAATGTCTGCAACCTCCCTTATTTCTTGGTTCTTTTATTTGCTTTGAGGGTTGTTTCCACCTTAGGATTGTTTAAGCTTGAGATTGAGGTCCATGCTTAATGGTTTATTCCTCTTTTGGGGGTTCATTATCAACAGCATGATACCTCTCTCTTGCCTTAAACTACCCCTTGTTTGACACTTCCTTTTCTTTTAGAGGACTTAACTCACCAATGGACTTAATTGGTTAAAGAATGGAAGGGCAATTAAAATGAGTAACTAAAAGTTGAAACTAAAATTGTGCAAATATAAGAATTTGGTTGAGTTTTGGTGTGTTCAATCGGACGTTAATTGAACACAAGGAAAATTGCGGCATTTCATACTCAAAGTGATGAAATGTGCCAAATTTCTAAGGTCACCATTGCCCTTGATCATGCATGATAGGGTGAAGGTTTTTGGTCTTGTTAGTGCATTGATTAAACTTGTACATCTTGGTTCTTTAGCCATCGTGCAATGAAATTTCTTGATTGATGGTTTTTGAACTAAGTGTATCACTCCTTTGATATGTTTTGATGATAAGGAGGGACACACAGTACAAACAACCTGTGAGAATACCATTTCTTTGCCCTATTTGCTCTCTGTTGCAGCAAGGAATGGTGTATCATCAGTGGCTGGCCGACCACTGTTACTGGCCTACAGGCTATTAGTGTTGGACAGCAATCCCCCATTAGTGGCCGACCGGCCACCAGTGAATTTTGAGCAGAATGCTTATGAGGCAGAATAGAGTTGATCTGGAAGAGGAAAACCAGTGCAAGGGTTGTGCAACAGAGGCTTTCAAAGGTAGACAGTGGACGTTCTTCGGGTGGAAATCGAGCATGCATGGGCTTCCCTCGCTTCCCGGAACTAGTTAATTAGTTTAATTAGCAATTAGTCATTTATTTGTTGTATGTAATTAGTTGTAGCTAATTAGTTTGTTTTGTACTTATTTAATTAGTTTAGCTTGATTAATTAAACTAGTTTGTGTTGTAAATATTTAACTAGGTTAGCCTAGTTAAATTATTTCATTGTTGTACTTAATTAATTAGCTTAGGGTAGTTAATTATTTATTCATCTTATTTGTAATAATTAATTAGTAGTGTAGCTTAGCTAGTTTATTCATTCAGACCCTCTTGCGTGAGGGCATCAATGTTGTAATAATGTGTATGTCTTCCAAGCCTACGTCTTTCTCCCTTTTATTTATTGTTTTTAATGGGTAGATTAGAGGCATCACGTTTCAATTAGCATATCACATGTTTTTATCTATTCATTTGTCTTGCATACATTGAAGCTCGGTTCATCATTCAAACTTGTATTGTCATTTATTACCTCGTTGAATATGTGTTTAAACACATGCTATGAAATTGTTGCAACCATCACGTTAAGTAGCCCAGCCTATTTTATTTGCATTATTGCATGCGTTGCATTAGTCATCTTGTATAGTTAGGTATCATGCATATTTTTCTAACTCTTTTGTTTTATCTTAGCTTGGAGTACTAGGTGATTTTTAGTACTTTAGCATACTTGCATGAGTGTAAGTGACTGCCATGACTAGCATGCTTGCCATAAGGCTAAGTGCTTACTTGTTAAACTGGTTGAGTGCCTGTGGATGAAGGCTTGTTGCTTGAATTGGAATGATTCAATGAATATACGTTTAAGCCCACTTTGTCAAGTGGCAAATTCAAAACCTTTTTTTTAAAAAAAAAAAAACAAACATGAAATTGAATTGTTCCAATTCGAGCAAACTAGTCTATATTTTTGTGTATGCGCATCACATAGTAATGCTAGCCTAATAAATCGGAACAAGAGTATATAATGTGCATAATATTCATATCATGATTAGTAGAGGCCCATCTTTGATCGGGCGAGTGGGGTGCTCAATTCATGACCTTCCCCTCCCATACCTAAGTTCTCAAACCGAGACAATCTTGGTGATGACAAACACGTGGCCTTCGACACGAGTCATGGGTTTCCTAAATTTTTTCGAAATAAAATATTTAGGTGGCGACTCCATATCTAGCAAAGCAATTCATTTTTGGCAATTTGATTCAAAATCGATTTTCCAAAAGATTTGCCGGATTTGGACTCTTTGGTGTTGATCAATTTCACATTGCACTTGTGAGATTAGATTCAGAACCGCGGGAGTCTGAACTGTAGGGATTATTTTGAACTTCCGAAAGGGGGCGCGAAAAAGTCGAGCTACAATGTGCTTTAAACAGCCAGCACATTACATCGTTGTGCTAATCCCAATTTTCGTGAATATATTTAAGAATAAGCCTTGTTCTCATAGAAAATAACCCCACTTCCATACTCACATAGGTGAAATCTGTCAAGGATGTTCCTGTAATTTACACACCCCACTCAACAGTAGCTACAAAATTTCATTAAAAGTACAAACAACCCTCAAACATTATAGGACAAATGAACTTACATCATAGGGGTGTACAACAATATATTGGAGTGCATTTCTTACAACCACCATATGATTCGTTCTTCCCATTGAACCTGGTTATAGGATCTCTGGTCCCCAGGTTGGGTCTGCTCAAGCATGGTTTTTAATTTTATAGGCTTCAAACTTATCCCTCTCGATGTATTCCAGACCCTATCTCTCGCCAAGGTTAACAGATCTACAAGATTATAACAGGATTTTACATAATTCACACTTATAATGCCATTACTAAAATAGGATCTCACATTACTGTGTTTCTTTCTAATAAGTCTAGATTTACCATTATAAAAATGGTTGCTGACTCTATCAATAGCAGCAAAGCTATCACAACAAATTAACACTAGAGGAATTGGTTTTTCACAAAAAGGGATTTCATGTAACAAGTTTCTCAACCAATTCGCTTCCTCATTGGCTGAAGCTAATGCTACAAGCTCGGCTTTCATTGTAGAATTAGCAATTATAGTTTGTTTTTTAGACTTCCAACATATAGCACCACCACCCAAGGTAAAAATAAAACCCGAGGTAGAGAGAGAATCACCTGACAAAGTGTTCCAATCGACATTATTGTATCCCTCAAGTACCGCAAGATACTTATTATAAAACAAGCCATAATTTTTGGTGTCAGATAATATCTCATAATTCTTCCCATAGCTAGCCAATGATCTCGACTTGGCTTGTTAGTAAACCTGCTAAGTACTCCAACAACATATGTAATGTCAGGTATAGTACAGTGAGCAGGATATCTCAAATTGCCAATCATTCTAGCGTATCCTTTTGATTAATTACTTCTTTTTCATTTGTTACATGAAATAAATGTATGTTTGCACCAGAAGGAGTAGCAACATGTTTACAGTCTAGAAAATTATATTTCTTTAAAATTTTCTCAGCATAATGTGATTGATAAAGAAAAATGCCATCATTAGTCTTGGTAATTTTAATTCCCAAAATAAAATTGGCTTCACCAAGATCTTTCATATCAAAGTGGCTATTAAACATATTTTTTAGTCCCATTTATAATGTGCAAATTAGAGCAAAAAATAAGTAGATCATCTGCAATATAGACTAATAATCACGTGTGCATTCTCACAAGTTTTATAATATATGCACTTGTCACAGTTATTTGTTTTATAACCATTCTTAAGCATGTAGGAATCAAATTTCTCATGCCACTATTTAGGAGCTTGTTTCAAACCATAAAGGGATTTAGTTATCTTACACACCTTACTTTCTTGCTAGGCACTACAAAGCCCTCAGGTTGGTCCACGTAAATCTCCTCATCTACATCTCTATTTAAAAATGCTGTTTTCACATCCATTTGATGAATTTTTAAATCATGAATTACAGCCACTGCTATCAGCAGTCTAATGGATGTTACTCTAGTAACCAGAGAAAAAGCATCAAAAAAATCAAGATCAACTTGTTGCTTAAAGCCTTTAGCGACAAGCCTCGCTTTATATTTATCTATGGTTCCATCCAGTTTGAGTTTTTTTATAGAGGACTTATTTACAACAAATAGTTTTGCTACCTAGAGGTAAATCAACTAGCTTCCATGTTTTATTTAAAAGTAGTGAATCCATCTCATCATTTACAATATCTCTCCAAAAAATAGTATTAGGTGATGATAAACCTTCTTACACCATAAGAGGAATTTCTTCCACATTGTAAAGATAATAGTCAGGGCCAAAATCTTTTTCAACTCTAGCTTTTTTACTCCTCCTTGGTTGGATTTGAGAATTTTCTTGTTCTTAAAAAACTTGAGATGGAGTAGAAGAGCTAGGCATGGATAAAATATTTTCAGAAAATATTTGACCCCCACTATTTCTAGATTTAAAAGGAAATTTATTTTCGTGAAAAATAGCATCACCTGATTCAAAAATAATATTATTTTCCATATCAAAAAATCTATAAGTTGTACTATGCAACACATACCCAAGAAAGCACAAGTTGTAGCTCGTTCACCTAATTTAGGTCATTTAGGATCTGCAAGCCTCATAAAAGCTAAATAGCCCTAAACCCTCAAATAACCTAGATTTGGTTTATGCCCCCTCCACAACTCATAACGTACAACTTTAGTCTTTTTGTGTGGCACTCTATTTATCACATGGCAAGCTATGAAAATAATCTCGCCCCAAAGATTTGAGGGAGCACCCGAATCAATAAGCATAGCATTCGTCAAATCAATTAACATTATATTATTTCTTTCAGCCATGCCATTAGATAAAGGTGAATATAGTGGAGTAGTTTCATGAATAATTCCCAATGACTGAACAAAAGAGTTGAATCCAAGAGATTCAAACTCCCGGCCTCTATCACTTCTAATTCTCTTAATCTTTTTACCGAATTGCTTTTCAATATAGCGAATCTGGTTTAGATCCGATCCATTGATGTTTTGGATCTGGGTTTCATTGTCTTATACGGTTATTCATGTCTTGTTTCCCCTTATTCCTTATTGAGTTTGGTTATTGGGGGTGTGTTGGTTGCATTTGGATCAGGTTGGTTGCTCTTTTTTTTTTTTTAAAACGGTTGTTGCCCTAAATTTTGTCTCTACGCTCGAGCGGAGCTTCTTGCGCTCGAGCGGTGTTTGAAAATTCTTAGTACTTTTGCAGGTTTGTAAAATTATTGGGAAAGTGCATTCTTTGCTCAAGCGGTCACACATTGTTGTGTCTAGACACTCGAGTGACACTTTTTGCACTCGAGTGGTCTGTCCAAATTCAGCAACTATAAAAGTCACTTTTGGTCACATTTGGATCACTTCTCTCTCTCTCTCTCTCTCTCTCTCTCTCTCTCTTTCTCTTTCTCTCTCTCTCTCTCTCATCCCGCCATTGTTAAGCTTCCAAGCTCTTTCTACCTGGTTTTCATCTACTTTTATACATCTTTGACCCCTAGTTCCATATACCAAAATGTAGAGCTCGACGATGGCTTCCATTTGATCTAAGCGGATCGTGTTTTCGTTGAAGTTGGATTTTTGGGCCTCCTTCTCTTCATTGCTTGAAGTAGGGATTGTTGTTCTCTTTTTCAATACTTCGTCTATAGATAGACATGTGGTAGATTTTATTGCATAAAAATCACATCTATTATGGATCTTTTGAAAATCATGAAAGGAGATCTAGGGTTTAATCATTGGGATTCAAATAGATTAAATTGGTTATTGTTTGATTAGTTGTGGAGTGGTTTAATGTGTTTGTGTTAAGAGAAAAAGAAAGCCATAATTTGATAAATTGACCTAATGAATTAAAAAGGGATACAATTGAATAAAGATTGTGTTTTGATAAGTTAAGTTGGGTTATGGCTTGGAATCCATGGATGTGATTTTATTGAAAATATGGAAATTGCTATTTTTGAAAGAAAAGGCATTGGACAAGTTAACTTGGGAAAACAAAAGGGTTGATTTTGAAGAAAAGAACGAAACCTTGATGTATTGTAAATTTAGAATTTGAACTTGAGGTTGGATTTTGAAATATTTGAATATTCTTGTCATTATCATTGTTGTTTGATTTAAGGTCAAGTGAGCGTCGGACTATCGTGTTATGTGTGTTTAAACATTATTGCTTAGAGGTTTTGTCCTTGGTCATCGGTGGAGGATGATATTGTAATGTTGAATAGATTTTGTGGATGTAGTACACTCAGATTATGTTTGTTTGTTGAATTATGTGATGGTTAGAAATGTGCACGCACTGAGAATAAGGGGTACCATTACCTTCCAGCTAGCCTGGAGAATTTGTTGCGATAAGAATGTGAGGTACCAGTACCTTTCAGCTAGTGCCTGGAGAACTTGGAAAAGGTACCATTACCTTCTAGCAGGTGTCTGGTAAATTGGCGTGAGTATTGGAAAGATGTATTCTTACTGTGTTTGACGCAAGTAAAGCATTGTTGGGTTTCTCATTATTATCTCAGCTCACTTTATGTGTTTCATTCACAGTGATGATTATTTTGTGGAGGATGTCACTTGTCTTATGGTTATGTGAGGAGTATTTTATATGTATCGTCTTCATGTTCGTTTTGAATACTTTTATTCAGAAATTGTAATTTGGAATTGGGTGTGAGTTCAGTAATTGGGAAAAGTAATTGGCTCTCGCGGGTTTGTTTTCAAATACCTATTATCGTCTGGAAAGTGTAAAATAAAGAGGCAACAAGAAGAAAAAAAAAGTGAACGGTTTGTGATTGTCGAATAAATTAAATGATTTTGAGAAAAAAATACCTATGTAAGTATATCTTTATGTATAAACTAGCACTTATGTATATGGTATGATTTAAAGCATTCATGATCATAGCTATCTGTATGTTGTTATTGTTTAGGATCATGTTGGGATCCCTACTAGACTTTATGTTCATCCTACATTACTAATCCTTTTTCAGGTGAATATCGAGAAGTGGTTCAAAATCGAGGATCTTCTCTTTTTGTTGGCCACGGTGCCTTTTAATTGATTGTTGAATGCCGTTTTTGTAAAAAAAGGTTGAACCTTTTCTCTTTTATGTAATGATGCAAGCCTGCAAGCAATTTACTATAATTATGTCACATGTTGCATTATTCAGTATACGATTGAGAGAATCTTCATTTGCTTATATTTACTATGATATTGGACTTCTATCTACTATCTCTGAAATTGTTTATGATAAGGATTTGGGAAAAAGTGGGGTGTGACATTCAACTTCAAGAAGGAATTCTTTAAATTTCTTCAAAGCATCACTTTTATTTTTTTTAATAAATATATGTTTGTATATTTTGAAAAATCATCAATAAAAGTGATAAAATATCGGTTACCCCCATGAGTTAAAATTCCTTCAAACTCACATAAATTAATATGAAATAATTTTGGCAATTCAGTATTTTTCTCAACACTTTTATGAGGCCTCTTGATAATTTTTGCTTTACTGCAAACTTCACATTTCTCAAATTTTTTTTTTTTTTGTGTGTGTCAATTTAGGAATTAATCCTAAACTACTCATGATTCCTACATATTTATTCTTAATCTGATACAAGCGAGCATACCAAAAATTAATAGAAGAAAACATATAAGCTGAATTGGTAGATAGTTTATTAATTTCAACATTCAGTTTGAACATTCCATCACAAGCATAACCTTTACCTACAAAAACACCCTTCTTAGTAATCACATATTGATCAGATTCCATAGTTTGCTTAAAGCCACCCTTATTCAACAAATAACTTGACATCAAATTCTTCCTCATGGAAGGTGTATAAAGCACATCTTTTAAAGTAAGCATATGTCTACAAGTATACTTAAGGTCAACCTTACAACTCCCAAGTATCTTGGTTTGACTAAAGTCACCAAGCATAATTGTTTTCTCGTCATCAAAGGGAGTATACACCTTGAACCAAGCTTTATCATAACAAACATGTCTATTAGCACTAGAATCTGTCCACCAACCTTCCACATAATTAACCACACAAATGTCTGTAATCATCGCCACAAATGGCTCCTTAATAACATTAGCCTTTGGGGTAGGTGCACATTTTTTAGAAGTTGCAACTTCGAGCAATATGCCCACTTTTGCCATAGACAAAGCATGTAAAATTTTGTTGATTTTTTGAAAGTGGTAGACCTTGATTCTTATTTGGATTAACCCATTTATTGTGAGGTTTACCATAATTCTTCATATTTAGGGCTACAAATGAACCGAACTATTCATGAACAAGCTCAACTCGACTCGTTTAGTAAACGAACCAAGCTCGAGCTCGAATAAGCTCAGCTCGTTATCTTTATTTAAATTATATAATAAATATATTATTTATATACTAAATAATATATAAAATATATTATTTATATATTAAATAATGTTAATAATATTTTTTATTTAAGTAATATAAATAATATTAAAAAAATTATCGAGCCGAGCCAAGCCGAGCCGAGTTCGAGTTTCATTAATATTGACAAGCTAAGTTGAGCTCGAGCTCAACAAACGAGCTTGATAAGCAAATGAGCCAAGCTCAAGCTCAACAAAGCTCGACTCGACTCGGCTCAGCTCGTTTGCAGCCCTATTCATATTCTTTCTATAAGGCTTCAAATAAGCATTCTTGGAATTTCGACCTTGGGGTAAGTTATAATTTGATGAAAAAAATTTACTTTTGTGGTGGAATTAGCATTACCCTCTTGTGTTATCAATGCATCTTGGCCTCTAGCTTCTTCTTCGACTTGGATGCAAGTGATCAACGCCTCTAAGGAAGTCTTCTTTTGTTTGTGGTGCACGTTCTTTTGAAATTCTCTTCAAAAAGATGGCAACTTGTCAACAAGTCCTCCTGTGATAACCACACCATGCATATCATAATTGCATTTATTTAATTATGAGGAATTTGAATTTGAATTATGTGTTATGTGCTTGATTTGTATGTATCTGTCTGATTTGTGAAATATCTATTAGGAAATTTGTTCTGAATCAGAAATTGAGAGCCTAGATGATTTGAGAAACCAAAATTAACAATATTAATTAGTTTAATATAATATGTAGAATCCTATGAGAATTTATTCACAAATTTGATTCATATTAAAATTCATTTGAAATAGTCAATTAGACATAAGTTTGATTAATTAGCCTTAAGCTTGCTTAATTAGCCTAATCTAATCTACACACACACATGTATATATAATTTAAGAAGAGGAGAATGAACTCAATTCATCACAAATGTGCTGAGATTTAGAGAGAGAAGGAGTGTTTGATTTGTATGTATCTGTCTGATTTGTGAAATATCTGTTAAGAAATCTATTCTGAATTAGAAATTGAGAGCCTAGACGATTTCAGAAACCAAAATTGACGATATTGATTAGTTTAATATAATATGTAGAATCCTATGAGAATTTAATTACAAATTTGATTCATATTAAAATTCATTAGAAATAATCAATTAGACATAAGCTTAATTAATTAGCCTTTATGTTGCTTAATTAGCCTAATCTAATCTACACACACACACATATGTATAATTTAAGAAGAGGAGAATGAACTCAATTCATCACAAATGTGTTGAGATTTAGAGAGAGAATGAGAAATTAACTCTAGAAAGAGAGAAGACTTGATTTTGAAGAATTGGAAGGAAAGGCTCAGGATTGTGCAAGAATTCATAAAATTGAAGATTCTATGTAAGGATTTGAACCTTAATTCAAGAAGGAAATCTGTCTAATAGTTGAATTCTTGAGGTAATTTAGATCATTAGCATGTAAATTAAAAGAAATTAACTTGAAGATGATGATAATTGTACTAGATGTACATGCATGGGTGATTATGTGATAATTTATCATTTTAAGCATGGTTTTCATTACCATTGTTGAATTTAAGAGTTAGTTGTTCATGTGTGGGATGTTTTGGGGGTTACCAAGTGCACCATATAGTTTAGACTCCCAATCTCCTGATCTGGTCTCACTAGTGCAATGTGAAACAGGAAATGAGAGTCCAAATCTGGAAACTTTTATAGAAAATCCATTTATTGCAAAATATGTCAGAAATGGACTACATCACCAGATCTCAGAGTCGCTACCTAATCTTTCTGGGAAAATTAGGAAACTTGTGACTTGTGCCAAAGGCCACTATTTGTTATAACCAAAGATGCCTCGATTCAGAACCTTAGGTATAAGGGGGAAGGTCATGAATTGAGTACCCCTACTCACCGGAACCTTAGGTATAAGGGGGGAAGGTCATGAATTAAATACCCCTACTCACCCAATCGAAAGATCAGCTTCTGCTAAACCATGATATGAGTTTTTTAAAAGTTATATGCTCATAATCTAATTATTAATAATGCTAACATTACTATGTGAAGTAAACAAGTATAGAAAGTGTCACTTATTTTGATATGCCTTGATTTTATGCATTTTCAAAGGTTTTTTAAACAAATGTACAACTCAAAATGAAATTGAGCCCACATGCCTGGCAATCAATCATTCCAACCCAAGCAACACAACCTTCATCCACTGGCATTCAATGAGATATATCATTTAAGTACTTAGCTGCATGATAAGATGCTAAGCCTTACAAAATAACCTACACAACTGGGATGCTAAAATTGTAAATGCTCACCTAGCATTCATCTATGGCAAGGCAAAAATAACATGCTATATACATATGCATGATCCTATATGAAAATATCTAATGCAATACATACATAAAATATAACTGAAGATTTGGCTATTAACATTTTATACATGAATGATCTCAAGGCATGAATTAGTGCACAAAGGCACATTAGAATTGATAAAATCCACATATGCAAAATAGTCGAATCTTACTGCATGAAAGATGGATGTAAAGCATGGACATAATAAACAAAATATGATGCTATACACATACATAGAAAGCATAGAAATAAAAGGGATAAAAAGACGTGGGATTGGAAGTTATTACAACAATTCAAATGAGAAGAAAGGCGAAATGAGGGGAAGAAATTATTACAACAATTAAATGAATAATAATAAAAAATAAAAAGAAGTGGGGCTGGAGGAGTTATTACAACAATGAGTAGGTTCAGCCAAGTTATTGCCAAATCTAACAAATCATACTAAACAATTAAAATAAATCATCCAACAGCTTTAGAACCACCCAGGAGAGCACTCTTCAGAAATTGATTACTTTGTTCTTGGGAATATCATCCGGCTAGATACAAAATGAGCCAACCGAATAGGAAATTGGTCGGCCAAATTCTTCTTTTGGTAGAGATTTAGGCCAGTGCAAAAAATCCATAACAGAAGCTAAGAACCTCTTCTACGGGGTGCTCATCCTTTATACCTCCTCTAGTCAAAGAAACCACTTAGAGAGGAGGTAAATGAGCCTCAACCCTCAAGGACAGTATACACCAGATATGTACAACAAATATTTTGCAATAATTCATCCAATTAAATGAATTAAAACAAGAACAAATTCAAGCCTAAGAAATAGATGGGAACCTATATCATTTCGTTGTGAATAAGGATAAGTTAATACCCAAATCCATGTTACTAATTTGGGAGAGTAGATTAATGCACATCATTTCTTAGTGGAATCTTTGTTTTTAAGGCAAGGGATTCATCAAAAGTTATTGAGAACTCTTCTTCTATTCATAGAACAAGAATGTTTCCACCCTTTTCCTTGTTCAGGAATGATTGAGAAGAGAGATTTCAACATTCTTGACATAGAATCTCTTGTTTTACTTGCTTCCAAGGAAAATCAACAAAAATGAAAACCAACCACTTTTTGAACATCAAATCCCAAAGATCATCTAACTAACCCTATGAAACAAGCTCCACTATTCATTAAGATTGAGCATTGGCTGAAGCATATGGGCCAATATGCTAAGATGATGAGATATGTGATAATAAAGTGTATAAAATGAAAGAAACAACTCTACATAATCAAACTTGTGGATAGGTGGCTACTTTATACTCCCTCTACATCCACAAGGTTCCAAGTATCACATCTATATACAACAACAAGGAACTAAAGCACTAGAAATCAAGAAAATAGTACAAAAGCATACGAAAGTAAAGAGGACAATCAATTCAATAGATAGGTGGCTATATCCTAGTTCCCTCCACATCCATGAGGACCCATGTAACAACCCCGACCTGTGATTAGCTTAAAACCTATGATTATGAATGCCCATTAAGTAATTAAGATGAAATTCTGCATTAATTGCATGTCTATTGCATTATTCATGTTTATGTATGTTTGTCGTTGAAATATCTGTAAGTGTTTCTGTTCTGCTCTACGAATTGAAGGCCTTATCAGCATCCGATCACGAAATTGGCCTGGTTTCTGTGTTACTTGGAATTTTTAGAATTTTATGGTAAGTTTAATCAAAATTCGATTTGGAACCAAATAATTAGAATAAAATAATGCAAATTTATTTAAGTTAAGCTAAGCTTAATTAAGTCCCTTAATCAAGCCTATATAAGGCCACTTCTAGCACTACTTAAACACTTTACACTCTTGTTTCTACACTCTTAAGCCTAAAAAATGTGAGAGAATGGGGGAATTAGAGTAAGAGACTTGAATTCAAGAAGAAATGAGGATTTGCTAGAGAATTAAAGGGGATTGGAAGAGTAGAGCAAGAACTCTCTAGGATTCACCCCTAAGCTAAGAATTCAACCTTTAGATTATGTAATTATTCTATCTAGGACATGAACTCTAGAGAATTAAGTTGTGAAATGCAAGAATTCAGCTAGAATTGATGAATTTAAGCCATATCATGCATGCATGCATATTTTCCTACATTTTGAGTTTAATTCTCACATGCATGTACCAATTCTACCTTAGTTTTGGGAAATCATCAAGTTTTGTATCATTTTGTCCGCTCGAGCGACAGAACTTACGCTTGTGCGACAACTCTTTATTTGGCATTTCCGCTCGAGCAACCAAAAGATGGCTCGAGCGTAAAATGCATGCTCCCAGAAGTTTACTGGTTTTGCAGACCGCTCGAGCGACCAGATTTGTGCTCGAACGAAGACCTCAGTCTCACGCTTGAGCGACCGTCGAGCGTATGTCGAGCAAAAAAATCAAGTAACCAGTACTTTTGCAGAGTTTACAGACCGCTCGAGTGACGGAAGTTGTGCTCGAGCAACCACCCTTATTTTTGACCCTCCGCTTGAGCAAAGGAATCTATGCTCGAGCGAGTACCTTGTTTTCAGCAAATTTGACTAAGTGTAGAACAACATGTTTTGGTATCCTCATAACATCCTAGGCATTCCTAGGCTATGATTAAGACATAATAATGAGGATAAGGACTAGAAACACATTAAGAACGAAAAGAAATAAGCTAAGTACTATCCGAGTGTGTATTTCAATATGTGTATCTGTTATGTTTGTGTAGGTTACGCACTGTAAGCTATTTGATTTATCTACCTAATCTGTTCTGCAAGAGGAGCCATCTATGAGTAATAACTTAGTAAAGCTATGTTCAACTTTATTTATTTTTTGTATTATGAAATAAGATCTATTTAATGAAGTGTTATATTCTGTACAATGAATGATTGTCCAATTTCTGACAAGTACTCGTGGCATCCTTAGCATAAGGCCCTAGCCTGGGGGTAACAATACCGTAGTCTATGAGCACAAGGCCCTTGCCTGGGGGTAACAATACCGTGGCTCAAGTACGTTATATGTTCCCGGTACCGGAGGTTTCTTTAAGGAACTGGTCAAGTATGACCCTTAATGCTCTATATATGATCTGTTAGCGCTAATGGGTGTACCACGTATGATCCTTTGTGAAACTAAATAAGTATATGTTTTTGAACTCTAAATAAGAATATGAATCTGTTTCTGCTTTTTAAATTTGATATGGGACATCATTCATTAAAACTCTTTACTCTGTTATTATTGACTGGGCTTTCGCTCACTATTTATATTATATATATAGGCGAGCAGGCGTGTGACCAGGCCTAAGCTGTTGCCTAGAGAGTCTTTGGGTCAGCTAGACTCTATGCCTCCCAAGGAGGTTCCTTTTTGAGATCAGATCAAGTTTATGAGAAACAAGTCTATGAGACTTTTGTATTTTCTTATGTTTTGTCTGAACATGTTTTGTAAGTTCTATATATGTAAGTTTGGTGATGTATGACTAATGTTTATATATGACGTCACTCTTATGTATCTAAGTTTTAAATTTCTATTCCATGTATGTCTACATAGCTCTATGGACATTGCATTTATATATTTGCTTCTGCAGCCCCTTATATTATATGATATTCAGGTCAGAGGCCTTTGGTAATCCCAAGATTACTGGCCAGTTACGACGCTAAACCTATAGGGGCAGGTTTGGGTCATGATAGCTCACCACATGAAAAACAAGCTAATAGTGAAGACGAAAATAGTTTAAAAGTTTCACCTCTTGAAAGAGGTTGAACTTCTTGGTTGTCAAATGCTTTCTTGGCACCCTCAAGGTCCTTTAGATATGGCTTAGAGTTCTTAGGATCCTTAGTAAGAAGCTTGGACTCAAGCTTTAATAGAGTTTTGATGGTTAGTGTATAAGAAATGGAGGTTGAAGATGAAGTGTAGGATGTGGGCTTTAAAACAAGTCCTTTAGCCTTTAGAAACATTTTGTAACCTCTTAGAAATATTTCTTAACCTTAATTTTAGCATTAATGGAGTTTTAGGTGGTGTATCAATGAAGAAGCAGTGAAGAGAAAAGAGAAGAAGGTTGAAGAGGAGGTGTGGTTAAACCATTTTTGTAACTAATCGGTCATTTTCAATCAAAAATAAAGAACTAAACAAAGCACTAATTCAGTAGAATAGTAGATTGTCCAGGTATTGTGCCACGAGGACTTTGGGCTGAGTTATATCAATTCGAGTGGTAATTTTTAATATAATTTCAAGAAGAGAGGATGATTTGATTTTTTCTAATGAGAATTTAAATTAAAACTAAAATAATTGTGCAAATAAAGAGAATAATCTGTATATGGAGAGTGACTTAGGATTTTGAACCCACTACTAATCTCATATCATGTAATTAAAATATTCAATTCTAGTAAATCAATGGCCTAAATAATAATGATATATCGTGGATACAAGCCCCAATATTATCGTCAAGAAGATGAATATATTCAAAATGTAGGCACGAATCGTCTACACTAAACTAAGGTTGCAGCATGATTCGCCTCCCCTAAACATGATTCATCTCACAATTTGTATATACAAGAAAGTAAAATGGTTGTATGATCATGCATTCTCAATCACGGAAATCGAATACATAAATCGAATGAAAAGATTATTTGAATAAAAGATCTAAAAATGATCATACAACGATTATCCAATTCCAAAGACAAACTAGAATTAAAATACAAAATTACATGATACTTGATTAGAGTTTTATCTCAATCCTAAGAAGAAAGCTCAACCGCTTATGGAGAGGTTGAAAACTTCGAATGTTGAAGAGGAACCCATGGATTGATGATTATTCTTCTTCTCTAGCTTCTAGCCGTCTTCTATAGGGTTTTAAATGCCACAATAGGTCCCTAAAATCTCTTTTTATAGCCTCTAGTCAATTTTGAGCCAAAAACATGCTCATAAATAATGAGGCAAATCCGCACGTGCGAATTCACTCAGAGGCAAATTTTGGTTAGGAAAATTCGCTCGTGTGGATTTGTGAATTCTGCTCGTACAAGTTCACTCAGTCACGGTTTTTTTTGCTCTTTTTGCCTCTTTTTACAATCCTTTTGTCTCCAAAGTGATATTAACCCGAAGAGGAAGGAAAACACTTTATTGTATCAAATATCATAAGCTAAAAGCAACTAAAAACATACGATAGAGAGCCTTAAAGTGTAACATTTCAGCTCAGATCACATCCCCCCAACTTACACTTTACTAGTCCTTGAGTAAAGCAAAACAAAGCAAAATCTATCTAAGCCACTTTCATAGGGATCACAATTGCATTTAGCATATGCAGCAAGCCTTGTAAACCACAAGGTTACCCAAGTGGACAAGTGAAGTCTCGTGAAGGTTTCCACAGATGATACCCACAAACATTAACTTGATCGAAAGAATCGAAACTTAGGAAATGTTTATACACAAATACTCGACACCCCTTTTTTTCATCAAAACTAGCCTATCTTATTTATGACAAATTTCAAGTAAGCAAGTCAGATAAATCTTCAAACTATCCATGAGCGCATAAATATGCAAACAAATAACATCAAATTACAATCGGATGGAAGGTGTCACATGTTGCTTTCGTGTAAAGTGAGATTCGGTGTGGAAGGAAAGACAACATCTCTTGCTCATGTACTAACTTCCAATAACTCAGTGCCTTGAATCTTTGAAATAAAACATATGTCTGAACTTCTTCTTCTTCTTCTTCTTCTTCTTCTTCTTATTATTATTATTATTATTATTATTATTATTATTATTATTATTATTATTATTATTATTATTATTATTTGTTTTATTTTTGAATGGTTCTTTTAAGCTTTCTAATTAACCCATATAACAAGTGTTAGGCCAGTGACTCCCAATCTAGATAGACTTAGGGCACTAAGTGTAGAACATCCCAACGAACTTAATAACTCAAGTTAGAAAGGCTAGAAACCAAACATTTTATTTATTTTTGGTTTTTTTTTTTTTTTTTTTTATGACTGTGCAATGTTTAAGTCCCTTAAGCTTTCTAATTAACTCATGTAGCAAGTGTTAGGCCAATGACTCCCAATCTATATAGACTTAGGGCACTAGGTGTAAAGACACCTTAATGGGCTTAATAGCTCAAGTTAAAAAGGCTACAAACTCAAATTAGTAAATGTCTATTTTTTTTTTTAATAGAACACCTATTTATAAGCAGTTGGAAGCAACACATGATCAGAAATGTTAAACTTTAACTACCACAACCAAATGTGAGCATGCAAGTGCACAAAGTGACAAGTGATACCAACAATCCTCATGCAATGATAACAAAATGAATTCATATTTCATAAGTCATGAATAATCCAAAAATATCTAACTTATGCACTCTCAACTCAAGACATAAGTAAACTAGGATGGTCAACATGATAAAGAGTGTAGCACAACTATATTCACATATAAACCCTATATCAAGCATAAATTCCATTAATCAAGCTTGACTGCAGAAATATGGCAGCAAGTTAACATCCCCTCAACTAAACATGGCAGTGTCGTCACAAGAAAATATAAATAAATAAAGTAGCCAAGTAAAAATCAAAGAGGGAAAGAATAGCACCAAAGTAATCATTAACGACAGAAGATGCAGCAAGAGAAACACCCCAAAGTTTGAGTACAATGACTTGCAATGAAGGACCTGATATGCCAAGACATAATGGAAAAGAAAACTATATAAGAAAATAGGAAGTCCATAGTTAGGAGAGTTAGCCACACATATAGATACAGACCCAAAAAGAAAAAGAAAATAAGAAAATAAAACAAAGAAAAGAAAAGAAAAAGAAAAGGAAAAGATCAAAGTATAGAGAATAATAATAACAACAGAGCCTGAAAAGAAAATACACAGAAGAGCATGGTGTCACTGAGGGGCTGGTGGCGATACTCCACAAATAGGGAACGCATAAGATCCTGCATATCGGTGAAGGACTGTTGTATATAGGCCTGAGAGGCCTTATAATGGTGCTGAGAGAGGTCCTGATATGCATATAAATCAGTCTAAAGGGTATCCACAGACTGTAGAAGGCAGATGTGCTCCCAATGAAAGGCCTCATAATCAGCACGAGTCATAAAGCCGGGTGCTGGTGAATTAGTAGGGCCAGGGACAAGAACGTCCGTAGGAACATCATCACCCAAACCTGCGGAGTCAATATGGGTGGTACAAGGCTGCATCTGAAGGGGAGGCATGCGAGAAAAATTGTGTAGCCAAGACTGCTTGGTATACTACTAGACCTCCTCCATAACCTTCTCATCAGGATCAGACAGATAGCTTGAGTGGCGGTGGAAGAGATGGGTGATCAAGTTGGCATATGGAAGCGATCAAGTCTGTGAGCTTCGATTACTTGATTGCACATCGGCCATGATCTTGTACATCTGATGAGTTGTAGGACATCCACCTAAAAATCAAACTCAAAGTGATGAAGAGACCGAATGAAAGCACCACAACGTTCCTTCTTATGCCCCAAAGAAATGACGTTGTGCCTAAAAATGACATCGATCAGCTACAGTCGGAGGGGGGAACTTGCGGCGGCGAACAAAGGTATGTGTAGACACCCCATTTTTGACCGACCTTAAGACTCAGACGTCATTGATTGAGCGCTCGGTGATGGTGCTTGTTGTGCTCATTCTGAGGTTTCGGAGTTTCGGCTGAGAGTCTTACCCCCGGACCTTAGGACCCTTTTGCGCTTTGCCTCGATTTGCGAACCAGGTCTTGTTCTCTCTTCCCGGAAGGAGGGAGAGGTCTTGTAGACCATCTCTCAGTGGCCGTAGGCTACTTTTCATGGTTGCAAGCCACTGTTCCCGTTTGGAGACTAGTTTTCGATTTTCGGAGCCGTCGGCCGCGCGCCTCGGTTCTGGACCGCTTAACATTCTTCGTTTGGCACAGTTTTTGGCACACACCTTGCTTCCTCTCTCTGGAGGGACACTGTGGCCCGAGAGACCACCTTTGTGGTCGCACGCCACTTTCGATGCTTAACAGCCTGTTTTCGGGGCACCCGGCCACGCGTTTTGCCCTCCGAACCCTCGTTTTGCATCGGTGTTGGTTCTTTTTTGGCAAGGACCTTGTTTTCTTTGTTTGAGAGGTGGTACAAGGGTGGGAGACCACCTTTTCTCCTTTGAGACCACTTTTCTCCCGCCGGCCAGTTTTCTTGTCAGGAAGTTGGTCTCTTTGGTCTTTGAGCGACATTTACTGGTCTCCCACCACACCACTGGCTTTCTTTCAATGTGGAGACCACCAATTACCCCTGGAGACCACTTTTTTTTTTCTGGGAGACCATTTAGGGTGGTCGGCCGACCACTAAAAGTAGCTGGCCGACCACCTTTTCTGGTCAGCCTGCTCCCTCTTGTTTTGTCTCTGTGAGTTGTTGCCAGCTGTGCTAACTGGAAGGCACAGACTGTATCCTCCATACACGTGTATGGAGGGTCTTTGGCCTTGGTTTTTAGCTTCTTTGAGAAGCTTTGGCCTCCTTTGTCTATAAAGGAAGGCCTCCCCCTCCTTTGTGAGGGTTCAGATTTTCTCTAAGGCAAAAATATATATCTCCCTCTATATCTCTCCATTTTGGCTCATAGTGTGCATGGTTCTTAACCCTTTGCACCACACCTCATAGCCTAACACCTCCACCATTGTTACTGAGATCTTGGAGGGTCTTGAGAGGTCTCAAAAGATGGTTTTTGGTGCCTAGAATCTGCTGGTTTTTGCTGAGCTTTAAGGGTAATCATTTTTCCCTCTTTTAAGCATTGTTTTGATCCTTCTCTTAGTCTCATTTTCATGCTTAATTGAGCTTTGTTGTCAACTGAAAAAAGTGTTTTTTTGAGGTCCTTTTGATGTTTGTTTAAGGTCATTTTATTGTTAGGGGTCATCTACCCCCTTGCATGCTTCATTTTGCCTTGTTTTGAGCCATGCCCTAAGGCCTTTGTGTTGAGCTTCGCTTGGCCTTTTAACCACCAAAATCCAGCAGATTTTCAGTGGTTAACATGTGTTTTGAGAGCCAAAATCAGAGAGGGGTGACCCTCTCTTTCCTTGTCTTGTTCACTAGCATTTTTGGCCTTACAAAGGAGCCTTCATTTGTACACCTCCAAGCCTTGTTTCAGGCCCTTTTCAGTGACTTTTAGGGCCTGCCTAGGCTCTGTCCAGAGTTGGCTTTGTCACCTTGGGTGTGTCTCTTGCATGTGTAGAATAACCCCTCTTATAGCCTATCAAAGGAGCATGTCATTCTTGGATGCATTGATCATGTTTCAATGGGTTTTTGGGCTTTATTTGGCATGTCATGTCTCTGACATTTTCTGGTTCAGTGGCCTCTTGAATGCTTCACATGCTTGTAGTGTAAACCATGCTCACTAGCTTACATTGCATGTTGTTTTGGCCCTTGATTCTAGCATATTTTGGCCATGTTCTAAACTAATTTTATTCATGATTTGGTCTGCCTTAGCTCTATTTTGAGGTCCCATGGTTGAATGATGCTTCCCATGCACGCTTGTAGTGTAATACCCTTGCCTAGCTTCGAGTTTTGAAGCCTTTTGCATGCTTAACTTGAGTTGTTTTCATGTTTTGGCATCATTGAACATATTATTTCAGAGTTTATACTTGTGCCATATTCCCATGTTTTCCACTCTTTAAATGCATTTGAGAGTTGCGCTTGTATGCCACATTTATGGACCATTGCATGAGCTTCATTTTTGTACCTTTCAAACCATCATCTTAGTCCATTTTGCTACTGTTTTGGGACTTCATAGGGACTATTTGGGGTTGGATTAGTCATTTGAGCATCGTTTTGCATACCTCTAGTGTAATGTGCTTCACTAGTTTCGGTATTTGAGCCTCCCAATAGGCATTGTGTGAGTTGTTTGTGTGATTCGAGACCATGTTGCATGTTATTTCAGAGCTGGAATTTGTGCCATTGTATGCCATATTTCATGCTTGCCATGCTCTTGGAGAGTTATATCTTGTGCCCTTGGCTTGGAGCCTTTGCATTGTGCATGCTTGTGTGTGCCTTGTTGCCTCATTTTCATCATATTGGCCACTGATTTTGGTGTGGCCGAGGCCCATCCACTTTGGTTTAAGTCCATCTTGCATTGTGTATGCCATCTAGTCCATGTTGTCATATGATTGATCATTGCATTGTGAGTGTTTTGTTCATCTCATGGTGCATGTTAGCTTCACATGTGCATTGTGCATGCCATATAATCCATGTGCATTGAGTATGCCATTGATTAGTCCATAGCATTGTGAATGCCAGTTGCATGCTTGCATGTCATTCTGTGCATCTTCGCATCACTTAGTTGCATTTGCATTTAGATCGCATGCTAGAGTTGTATTTTTCCATACATTGTTTGTTGCATTGTGTTTGGAGTAGGGTTTAGTCCAAACACGGGAAACGAGGGACGTTTCGTACTGAAAGTGACGAAACGTGCCTCGATTCTTGGTCACCAACACTCTTGACTATCCATGATAGAGTTGTTGGCTTGAGGTGTTTACATGTGCATTCATTTCACATTGAGTCGTGCAATTCGACTCCTTGGCCATCATGCATCGCGATGCGTGATTGATGGCTAGAGGATCAAGGACTACACTCCCTAGAGCTTATGCAATGACGGGGAGAGTGGTCGGGCACACATATGTTGAAAATACTTTGCCTTCTCTCTCTCTTACCTTTGTTGCAGAAAATGCAGAAACCAGGAGAAGAAACTGGTCGGCCAACCAGGTTTTCTGGCAGGTCGATCATCTTTTCTGGTTTTCACCACCAAGGGTGGTCGGTAGGTGGTCTCCAATGCCTATAGTTGGTCGGTAGCCTTCCCCTAGATTCCCAAGGTGGAGTTTCATCTTCTTGGAGCTTTGTGTAAGTTTCTGAGTTCAATTGCAAACAAAGGTGAGTTGAGACATCGCGATGGATTTCCCGACAAGGCGACTCGAGCATGCATGCATCCTTTATCATTCGGAACAGAGCTGAGGCAGTCCATTTCATGTAGCTTGCATGCTAATTTATTTACTTCCTTAGTTTAATTTGTTAATATT
This sequence comes from Camellia oleifera, assembly GCA_022316695.1. NCBI lineage: Eukaryota > Viridiplantae > Streptophyta > Magnoliopsida > Ericales > Theaceae > Camellia > Camellia oleifera. The sequence continues at coordinate 97,379,857 of CM039308.1, read as the reverse complement.
GTGTAATATTTAGCTGTAATTCGTTATTCATTTCGGTTGTGTAATAACTAGTTTAATTAGCTTAGATTAGCTAGTTGGTTCTGTATTATTTATTTGGACCCTCCGAGAGAGGGCAATGTTGTAATAAGTGTGTGTGTGTGTGATGCATGTCTTCCAACCCCACGTCTTTCTCCCTTTTACTTAACCGCTTATGATGGTTAGTTCTAGGGCATATTTCAATTAGCATTCTTATGCTATGCATGTTTGCACCATTCATCTGTATTGCATGCACCGGGCTCGGCGCATCATACTAACTGCATTGTATTTCAATTCCAAGTTGAAAACATGTATCAATTGTTGCATCTCATATGCCATCTTAGATTAGCCGAGCCTATTCTAGTCGCATTTCGCATACATTGCATTAGCCATCTTAACATGAGCTAGGATCATGCATTTGATTACTAACTAGTTCTTTATTTTGGCTTGGAGTACACTGTAAGTGTTTATGCTTTAGCATCTTGCATGTGTGTTAATGTTGCCATGACAACATGCTTGCCATGAGGCTAATTCATTGAAATCCGTGTTTTAGCCTACTTGCGAGTAGCAAACTTCAAACCATTTCCAAACAAACGGATATGCGATGCTTTGTTCCAACTTAGGCAATCCAGTCTATACTTGTATGCTGTGCGCATCACATAGTAATTCTAGGCTAATAAACCGGAATAAGAGCACATGTGTTTTCAAAAACTTAATATCATGCTTAGTAGTGGCCGATCTTTGATCGGGCGAGCGGGGGTGCTCATGAAATGACCTTCCCCAATCGTACCCAAGTTCCCGAGCCGAGGCAACTTTGGTAATGACGGACATGTGGCCTTAGGCACGAGTCAGAGTTTCCTAAATTCCCCCAAAATAAAATATTTAGGTGGCGACTCTGTATCTGGCAAAGCAGTCCATGTTTGGCACTTCTTTCTAAAAATTTGTTTTTCAAAACGATTTGCCGGATTTGGACTCTTTGGTGATTTATTGGTCTCGCATTGCACTTTGTGGGATTAGATTCAGAACCGTGACATTTGAGTCCAAACTGTAGTGAGCCCAATGAACAAAACGGGATTTTCCCGGGACGTTCGGGGACGTCTACAGTATGACTCGCATCACCCACACGGTTTGGAAAATTAGTCTAGATAAGATGAGTTACTGGGTGTTTTCATAGTCTTGGGAGGGAGAGTGGCGAGGACAAGTGCAGTTGCACCACGGTGGCAAGATCATCACGATGGATAGTAAGGGTGATGCCATCGACTGTGGTCCTCAAGAAGTCACGAAAATTGGGACCCGTACACATATTCTGATAAAATAGCTATACAATACGTGGGTAGGTGGGGACATCCACATGACATAAGCCCAAAAGTTGATGGGCTACCAAGTTGCTAACTGCCCAACTAGTGGAGGCATTAGGTCCGAAGTAGTCAAGATCAAAGATATATTCTGAGCAATGGCTTTCTGGGCCTAGGGAACGGTGGGGACATCGCGGACATGAGAAGTAGAGGTAGACCTGGTGGTGGAGCAACTTCCCTTGGCTCGGTTGCAGGCACGAGTGGACATGTTTGCAAAATAAGGCAACCACAAAGAGAAAAGAGACATAAAGCATAGGCACTAAAAAAAAATAAAACAATAGATTATGTGCATAGCTTATGAGATAATAAGGAAATGCATGCAAATACTGAAAGTGGTCCTATCCGCCCAACTGTCTCCCATAACCACAACAATCCAGGAAGACTAGCGTAGCTCCCAAAACACGCAACCAATCCCAACAAATGAACTAATAAAGTGCAACAGAGAGAGATATAAGTTAAGGCAATGAGAAGCATGTGTCCCAGTCAAGTACACCCAAAGAATGTATTAATTAGGCATGGGAAATTAGAATACAACAACAAGAAGCTCATATTATTTATTTATTTATTTGTGTAGTGTTGTATGTATATATTATATATATATATATATATGTATATTTTTTGACATTCAAATCAACATGAAGAACTAAACAAAGAACTAATTTAGTAGAATAGTGGATTGTCCAGGTATCGTACCATGAAGACTTTGCGCTGAGTTATATCAATTCAAGTGGCAAATTTTTATTTATTTTGAAGAAGAGAGGATGATTTGATTTTTGCTAATGAGAATTTAAATTAAAATAAAGAGAATAATCTGAATATGGAGAGAGACTTAGGATTTTGAATCCACTACTAATCTCATATCATGTAATTAAAATATTCAATTTTAGTAAATCAATGGCCTGAATAAAAATGATGTATCGTGGCTACAAGCCCTAATATCATTGTCGAGAAGACGAGTATATTCAAAATGTAGGCACGAATCGTTTTCAGTCGGCACGAATCATCTACACTAAACTAAGGTTGCAGTATGATTCGTCTTCCCTAAACATGACTTGTCTCACGATTTGTATATACAAGAAAATAAAATAGTTGTATGATCATGCATTCTTAATCACAGAAATCGAATGTATAAACCAAATGAAAAGATTATTTGAATAAAAGATCTAAAAACGATCATACAATGACTATCCAATTCCAAAGACAAACTAGAATTAAAATACGAAATTACATGATACTTGATTAGAGTTTCATCTCAATCCTAAGAAGAAAACTTAGCCGCTCATGGAGAGGTTGAACACTTTGAATGTTGAAAAGGAAGAGATGGATTGATGATTGTTCTTCTTCTCTAACTTCTAGTGTCATGACCCGAACCCATCTCTATGGATTAGAATCATAACCAGCCAGTAATCATGAGATTACCTTCGTCCTTTGACAGAAATCAAATCATATTTAATAATAGGGAGCCAAAATGCGGAAGCAGAATTTGTAGAGATTGTCCAACGAGCTGTGCATACATGGCATAATAAAAAAATTTATCATACGTATAATAACTCACACCAGACAGTCATTCAAAAAATATATATATAAGTCCAGGATCATTCAAAAGTAGTCTAAACCCAAAACCAAGGTTATATACAAGCTTGGTCGACATGACCACAAAGAAACAAAAGTAAAACAAAGCAAAAGTAAAGCCTCTTGTGTGAGGCGACCTTGGTTGACTTGACAAAGTAGAACTCCAGGCTAGCAACTTAGGCCTGGTCCCGCACCTGATCACCTACATACATAAATAATACAGTGAACTGGAACCCAGTGAATAACAACAGAGTAAAGGGTTTATGAATGATGTCCATCACAGATTCAGAAATCATAGTTCATATTAGAAATAGATTCAGATTCACATACTTATACAGAATTCATAAACAATTATATGTGGTAAATCCGTTAGCTAATAGATTAGATTGATCATAAGACCCACACGCATAGTCGGTACGGGCGACCATAAAAGTCAATATCTTGTGCACAGATAGCCATGGTATTGTATCCCCCAAGCGAGGGCCACGTGAACATAGGATGTGGTATTGTTTTCCCCAGGTAAGGGCCACATGATCATAAGCCACGGTATTGTTTCTCCCGGGCAAGGGCCATGTGAACTAAGAATGTCACAAATACACTTTAGAAAAATGGACATTCTTTCATGATTCACAAAATAGCATTTCATAAAACAGATCATATCTTATCATTCTGAAAATACTTATAATCAAACATAACTTTACAAAGTTGTTACTCACGGATAGCCCCAGTAGCAGAACAAATCACTTACACAAAATAGATCGATCAGTTGGGTGTTAAGATGTGACCTACAAACACATGACAGATACACTTGAACACACGTGCTATCGACGCTAAACTTATTATTCTTCATTCTTAGCATGTGTTTCTAACTATTATCCTTATTATTATAGCTTAAACATGGTTTAAGAATGCCTAGGATGTAGTGAGGATGCAAAACTATACTTGAAATACTTAGTCAAAAATAAGGCAATTTGCTCGAGCGCAATTTCCTTTGCTCGAGCAGACCGCTTGGTCTGCCAAAGTATTGGGAGCTCTTATTTTACACTCAAGTGCAACTTCCTTTGATCGAGCCAAGGTTAAAAAATAAGGGTGGTTGCTCAAGCGCAACTTTTACTGCTTGAGCCAACCCCCAAACTCTGCAAAACTACTGGGAGCTTGCATTCTTCGCTCAAGTGAAAATTCCACCGCTTGAGCGACGAGTGCGAATTTTGGAATTTCTAGATTTGCTTCCCAAGTTCAAAACTCAATTTCAAAGCTTCAAAACACATCCTTTGGGCCCAAAACTTAAGATAACATGTCTAAACTTGTATAACATCATGAATTGAAAGCCATTTTGCAAAATCAAGGCCCAAAAGCAAGTGAATTATTCCAAACTTAACTTGAAATGCAATATATAGAACATGCATGAATTGATACGAATTCTTTCCTTCCAAAACATGATCAATTAAGGTTAAATAATCTAGAACTTGATGAATTTCCAAAACCAAGCAAGGATGACTACATGCATGTGAATATTCTTGGAAAACAACTTCAAATTGCCATGATATGTACATGCATGGATGATTTGTTTACCAATTCTACTTTCTTAGCTCAAAATATGTATCAATTCCTATATTCTCTTGAATTCTCATGTAAACTAACTTGAGCTCATAAATTATGGTTTGAATTCTTACCTAAAGTCCACAATTCCTTGAATCCTAGTGAGTTCTTGGGTAATTTTACCAATTTCCTTCAATCCTCTAGCAATCTCTTCTCTTTTCCCTTCTTTTGACCTCAATTTCCTCCTCTCCCACTCGTCTCAAGTTTTTGAAGGCTCAAAGATGATCACATAGGTATGTGAGGCTTCTAGACTCAACTTGAGCCTTATATAGGCCAATTAGTGGAGCTTAAATTATTATTAATTTATTCTAATTATTTGATTTCGAATCAAAATTCAATTAAACTTCTCATAAAATTTTAAAAATCCCAAATAGCACGTAAATCTAGGCAATTTCATGTTTAGATGCGGATAAGGCCTTCATTTTTCAAGCAGAAGTATCAACATATATTCCTACAGCAGACAGATATAAACACAAATAACACAATACGTATGCAATTAATTTAGAATTACCTCTTAATTACTTATTAAGCATTCTTAATCAAGGATTATAAACTAATCACAGGTCGGGATTGTTATATCTACTCATCTTCTCTAGGGTTTTAGATACCAAAACAGGACTCCAAAACCTTTTTTTATAGCCTCCAGTCAATTTTGAGTCAAAAACACATGCAAAAATAACGAGGCAAATCCGTTCATGCAGATTGTGAATTCTGCTCAAGCGGATTCACTCAGAGGTGAATTTGGGTAAGGGAAATCAGCTCATGTGGATTTACAAATTTTGCCCGTACGGATTCGCTCAGTCACAAATTTTTTTGATCTTTTTGTCTCTTGAGTGATATTAACCTGAAAAGGAAGCAAAACACTTTATTGTATCAAATATCGTAAGCTACAAAAAACTAAAAACACAAGATAGGGAGCCTCAATGTCATGACCCGAACCCGCCCCTATGGGTTAAGGACATAAACGGCTAGTAATCAAGGGATTACCTACGGCCACGAACCAAAGAGGACATAACTCATCAGAGTAAAGGGGCCAAACGAAAGCAAAATTACAAATTGTCCATAGAGCTGTGCTTACATGGCACATCATAACAATTCATATACATACATGTTAATAACTCACATCAAAATATGTAATAACACAAAGTTCTGTACATACAGGATCATTTGAGACTAAGTCGGTCAACCCAAAGTTTATATACAAAAGTAATCCAATATTTTCGCCAATATGACAAAACCATGCCAAAAGAACAAAAGAGGCGAAGACAAGTCTCGTGCGTGAGACGTTTGGGTTGATTATTCAAAACCTTGACTGTTTCACACAAACTTCACTGAGGCTGGGTTTGGACCTCCCTTGGCTCACCTACAGACACATGAATGAGTATGAGCGAAAGCCCAGTGAATAATATCGAATAAAGAAGATACACAAGCGGTATTTAGAACAACATACATCAAACGGCCTTGGGCCTAATTCATATTTCTATCTAGTATATATATAAATATAGGTCAAGTGACTGCGGTTCCAAACACATCAAACGGCCCCGGGACCAATTCATTCATATCCAATGACCTTTGGCCCAATCGTTCCCATCCGACGGCCTTTGGCCCAATCATTCACGTCAACGGCCTTTGGCCCATTCATTCATGTCATACGGCCTTTGGCCCATTCATGCTTTCATTCATGTCAGATGGCCTTCGGCCCAACCATATGGCATAGCAAACATTTGTCCACAATTCTAATTAACAAACTTATAAGACTCATAGGGAAATAAGCAATTGGACAAATAACATACTTCAAAATATCTTTATTAAAATATTACTCACAGTGTTCTATCGGTGGCATGTCCGCTCGAGTGGACTCTCATGGTTCGCAAAAGTATTGGTTACCTCATTTTTACGCTCGAGCGTGAATTCAGACGCTCGAGCTGAAAGTCACTCTACATAGCTCCCCGCTCGAGCGTGAATGTCCCCGCTCGAGCGGACATCACTGACTACAAAACTGCTGGGAGCTTGCATTTCACGCTCGAGCGGTGCTTTCCCCGCTCGAGCGGACATGCCAAATTCTGGGTTTTCCAGAACTATTCTTGAGGCTCAAATTCGATATTCAAGGGATTTAAAGCTCGAATTAAGGTACCAAAAATAGGGAAAGACATTATATATAATGAGTATACAAGCAATATGAGGTCAATTGCTCAAAATCATAATCCAACCCTCAATTCATCACAACAAAACACATAGCTTCAAAATTCAATTTCAATATACATATACCCATACTCCATAAACCCCTTGAATTATACATGCATGTTTATTTTTTACTCCAATTCCATTTTAAATGACACCATTGATGCTTACAACTATGAAAATCAACAAAACTATGCTTGCATATATACTCTAATATTCATAGTCCCATATTCAATTTGATACATGCTTGATTATGCAAAATCATGGTAATTCATGGTGATTCATAGTAATTTCGTGCATGCATGTGCATTCTAACTTCATATTCAACTCAATCTTTGCCATGAGCTACCATACCACTTGAATTCACCAAATTACATACTCAACTCATAAATTAAGAGTTGACTACTCACCTAGGAGCTTTAATCCTCACAATTGAAGTCAATCCTTGAGTTAATCTTCAAGAATTCCAAGCTTCAAGACCAAAGCTTCAATCCTTCCACCCTCTCTCTTTAACCGACCCTCACTCTCTCTCTCTCTCTCTCTCTCTCTCTTTGGAGTGATTTTTTAGCATTGAGCTCAAAACAAGTGAATATAAGTGTAATAGAGCCCCTTTTATAGTCTCTCATTTAATCAAATTGATTAAGGTTAATAATAGTGCTTAATTAATCGTTCCGAATCTAATTATTCTAACCCGAATCAATTTCCAATTAAATTTCATCGTAGGCTCTAAAAATTACGCTAATCACCAAGGCGTAGTCAATTTAGGTTTCTGTGGCCGATAAGGCCTTCAATTTAAATTCTAAAGCATATAATCAAACAGATTTTCCTACAGTGAACAGATAGAAATTCAAAACCACATACATCATATAAATGGCACACAAAATCATATTAAACACATAATCACATTCGTAATTAAGATTAATTAGCATAATACGGAGCAGGGTTATCACAGTCTTTCCCCCTTTACGAAGTTTGGTCCTCCAAACTTATGTTACCCTCGTCGGGAAACAAATGTGGATAGCGTAGTCACATTTCATCCTCTTTTTCCCATGTGGTATCCGTCCCATAGTGTTCTTTCCATTCCACTTTCACCATTGGTATGGACTTGCTTCTTAATTGTTTCACTTGCCGATCAATAATTCGTTTCGGCCATTCGACGTATTCCATATTTTCATCAAGAGCTACCCAGTGATAATCAATCACATGAAACGGATCTCGAAGATAACCCCTCAACATTGATACATGAAACACATTATGGATTTGTTCGAATCCCGGTGGCAAAGTGACTCGATAAGCAACTGGACCAAGCTTTTCCAGAATTTGAAACGGCCCAATGTAACGGGGCGACAACTTACCCTTCTTTCCAAACCTGACTTGGCCTTTCATCGGCGTCACACGGATAAACACATGATCACCAACCTCATACTCGAGAGGTCTTCTTCGAACATCTGCATAATTCTTTTGTCAGTCCTAAGTTGTTTTGAGCCTTTGCTGAATAGTTTTGATCTTCTCAGAAATGTCTTGCACAATTTCAGGCCTAAGAAGAGTTCTATCCCCGACTTCTGTCCAACAAATTGGTGATCTACACCTTCTACCATACAAAGCCTTGTATGGTGCCATACCGATGCTGGAGTGGAAGCTGTTATTATATGCAAACTCTGCGAGTGGAAAATAATCTTCCCAACTCCCTTGAAAATCCAAGGCACACATCCTTAGCATATCTTCCAAAGTCTGTGTTGTCCGTTCTGATTGTCCTTCTGTCTGTGGGTGGAATGCGGTACTAAACCTCAATTGTGTCCCTATAGCCCTTTGCAAACTTTTTCACAATCTAGACACAAATTTCGGACCTCTATCCGTGACAATAGATACTGGAACTCTGTGTAAACGAACAATCTCATCAACATATATAGTAGCCAGTCTATAAGCATCAAATGTGGTTCTAACAGGTAGGAAATGTGCAGATTTAGTCAGTCTATCAACTACAACCCAAATAAAATCCATACCTTGAGGCGTTCGGGGTAGACCAACAACAAAGTCCGTAGTTACATGTTCCCACTTCCATTCAGGAATAGGGAGGGGTTGAAGTAGACCACCTGGTTTCTGATGTTCAGCCTTTACCTGCTGCATTTGGACACATATTCTGCAATTTCTTTCTTTATTTTGGGCCACCAATAGCTCTATTTCAAATCCTGATACATTCTGTTATTGCCCAGATGCATAGCAAATACTGACTTGTGGGCTTTATCTAGAATTCTTCTCTTTAGTTCCGGAATATCTGGGACACACATTCGGTTCCAGAATCTTAACATTTGCTTTCAATGTTGAATTCTACTTTCGGACTTGTCTCAAATTCATCAATCACTTTCTTGAGGAATTCATCCTCTTTTTGTTTCCATTTAATCTCATCAATGATTGCTGGTTCGGCTGAAATAGCAGCTATCAATCCGCCTTGTTCACACAATACCACTTCAATTTCAGACTTCTCAAAATCTCACAAGATCTCTTTCTGTTTAGTAAGCAAACAAGCCATACTCCCCATCAACTTTCTGCTTAGGTTATCAGCAACTGTATTAGTTTTCCCGGGGTGATATTGGATTTCAAGATCATAATTCTTTATCAATTCAAGCCATCTCCTCTGCCGCATATTTAGCTCTTTCTGTGTAAAGAAGTACTTTAGACTTTTGTGATCTGTGTGGACTTCGCATTGTGCTCCATACAAGTAATGCCACCACATTTTCAAACCAAACACAACTGCGGCCAATTCTGAATCGTATGTTGGGTAGTTCTTCTCATGTGGCCTCAACTGCCGGGAGGCATAGGCAATTACCCTTCTATTCCGCATTAATACATGACCCAAACCTTTATAAGATGTATCACTGAAAATTACAAAGTTTTCTGTACCTGATGGCAATGTCAGAACCGGTGCGGTGGTCAATCTCATTTTCAATTCATAAAAAGCAGATTCTCTTTTATCCTTCCATTCAAATGGTTGCCCTTTGCGTGTCAGTTGGGTAAGTGTAGACACCCCATTTTTGACCGACCTTAAGACTCAGACGTCACCAACTGAGCGCTCGGTGATGTTGCATACTATGCTCGTTCTGAGGTTTCAGAGTCACGGCTGCGAGCCCTGCCTCTGGACTTCCGGACTCTTTTGCGCTTTGCCTCGGTTTGCAAACCAGGCCTTGTTTTCTTTGTTTTCTCCTCCCGAAGGGAGGGAGAGGTCTTGTAGAACATCTCTCGGTGGCCGTAGGCTACGTTTTGTGGTCGTAGGCTATCTTTCCCGTTTGGAGCCTGGTTCTCGATTTTTCGGAGCCGTCGGCCGTGTGCCTCGGTTTGGGACCGCTTAACCACCTCCATTTGCTCCAGTTTTTGGCATACACCTTGTTTCCTCCCTTTTGAGGGACACTATGGCCCGAGAGACCAACTTCGTGATCAAACGCCACCTCCGGTGCTTAATAGTCTGTTTTTGGGGCCCCAGGCCGCGCGTTTTGGCCCCCGAACCTTCGTTTTGCATCGGTTTGGGTTCATTTTTGGCGGAGACCTTATTTCATTGTTAGGAAGGTTGTAGGAAGGTGGGAGGCCAGCAATTGTTCTGAAAAACCAATTTTATTTCTTCATCGCTCCTCATCGCCCGTTTTCTTTACTAGAAAGCTGGTTTTTCCCACTCCCGGGCCACTTTTTCTGACTTTCCACCACATCATTGTGTTATACACACCTGGGAGGCCACCAATATGGGTAGGCCGGCCAGAAATTGTCCTTGGCCCTTTTGAACCCCTCTAAAAAGCTGGTTTTTCTCTCTCCTGGTTCACATTTTCTGGGTTTTGACCATACAGTTGTGTTGTACTCATCTGGGAGGCCACCTTTTTGGGGTGGCCGGCTAGCAATTCTTGTTGACCCCTTTGACCCCTGGTCAGCCGACCAGGGGAGGTGGCCGGCCGGCCACCTGGCCCTTTTGCACCTGGCCGGCTATTTTTGTCCCTCCTGGTGCATTCCAGCTGTGCCAGCTATTTTGCACCAGATCCCCTATTCGAGGGTCTGTCCTTTTGGGGGGAGATTTGAATTGGTTTTTCCCCCCTTTTCTTTGGCTCCTCTCCCTCTATATAACCAGCACCCTACTTCATTTCAAAGGGTTAGAAAAACCAGCTGGGGCATTGATACATACAACCATATATCTATTTACTACAAGCCTCTAAATACCTTGGTTCTTGGCCATTTCACCCTACACCTCATAGCCTACCACCTCCACAATCCATTTCAGAAACTTGGAGGCCATTTGCAGAGGTTGGAAGCTTGGAATCTTGGACCAAAGGCTGTTGCTTTGCTGTGCTACAAGGGTGAGTCCCTATTTCCCCTTTTCTTGCCTTATTTTGCTCTATATCTTAGCCCCTTTTGCAAGCATTTTTGGGCTTCAACCTGAACTTAAAATAGTCTTATTTTGAGCTTATCTTCATGTTTGATCAAGAACTTTTTTCTCTTTGAGGTCTTCTACTCTCCCTTTGTGCTTTATCTCTCTTTTAGGGCTTATCTTGCATGATATATTAGCCTTACTTGTGAGCATTTTTGGGCTTCTAGAAAAATTGTAAAGTATCTTATTTTGAGCCCCTCTTCAACTTTATTGAAGGACTCTTTGCTGTTTGAGACCATCTGCCACCCCTTGTCCTTTATCTCTCTCTTAGGGCTATTTTTGCATGATATATTAGCCTTAATTGTGAGCCTTTTTGGACCTCGACCTAAACTGAAAAAAGTCTTTTTTTGACATCAACTTCATGTTTGATTAAGGTCTATTTTCTTTTTGGGGTCATCTTCCCCCTATGCGTGCTTCATCTCTCCATGATTAGGGCTATGCATTAGAGCACTTGCATTGGCCATGGTTTGGCCTCTTAGCCACTGAAATCCAGTAGATTTTCAGTGGCTTAGGTGTGTTCTTGAAGGCCAAAATCAGAGGGGGGTGACCCCCTCTCTCCTTGTCTTGTTTGGTGGTCTTTTGGGCCTTCCAAAGGGACCCCTTTTTGCATGTGTCAAACTCATGTTTCAGGCCTCATCTGTGAGTTTTGGGGTCTGCCTTGGCTCTGTACAAGGCCCTTTTGGCCATATTTTATGTCTACAATGCATGTGTAGAGCAATCCCATCCAAGGCCTTTCAAAGGAGCCTTTCTTTGAATGTTTCCTAGACCCATTTTAGGGCCAATTTGGTGAGTTTTAGGGCTGTCATAGTCCAGTTCTAGAGGTGGTTTTGCTATGCTTCATGTCTATCTTACATGTGCTTAATAACTCCTTGCATGGCCCTCTAAAGGAACTCATCATTTTTGCACATGTTGGCTGCATTTTAGTAATTATTTGGGTATATTTTGGCATGTTTTGTTCACTGATTTTTTCTAGTTTGATGAGTTCTCATACACTTCATGCACATGCCATGTAAATCATGTTTGCTAGTCAAAGTTGCATGCTATTTTAGTCCATCACGCTAGCATCTTTTGGTCATGCTTTGAACTAGAAATGTTCATGTTTTGGGACTGCCTTGGCTCTGTCTTTGTGCTTCATAGTCAAATAATGCATGCTTTGTATAGCTATAAGTCAATACATGTGCCTAGTTTTGAGTTCCGGGGCTCATCTCATGCATCGGGTGCCATGTTTCCATGTTTCGGGACTTTTTAGCATCATGTTTCAGTGCTGGAATTTACATGTTTGAATGCCATGCTTCATCCTTGCCATGCCTTGTTAGAATTGCATGTTGTGCCTTAGGTTCGGTCTTCGGTTTGCGTACATGTGTGCACGCATTTCGGTTGTCTCATTTTCATCTAATGGCCACTGATGTGAGTGTGGCTGAGGTCCACTTATGTTGGTGTTAGTCCATCATGCATTGTGTATGCCATTTCATTTCATAGCATTGTGTATGTTAGGTTGCATGTTAGGATTGCATTCATGCATGTCATGCATATTGCCTTATGTTTGGGATAGGAGTTAACCCGAGAATGGGAAACGAGGGACGTTTCGTACTCTGAGTAATAGAACGTGTCTCAATTCCCGATCACCGGCACTCCGGATTAACCATGATGGAGTCTCGGTCTTGTTGTGTTCATACGTGCATTCATTTCACATTGAGTCGTGCAATTCGACTCCTCGGCCATCACGCATCGAGATGTTAGATTGGTGGCATGAGGATCGAGGTATGCATACATATGTGAAAATACATTGCTATGCCCCTTTCTTGCTCTCTGTTGCAGCAAATCAGAAGCCGTCATTCTTTTGGAGCTTCGTGCAATATTCCGGGCTTAATTGTAAACAGAGGCTAATTGGGGCATCGCAATGGATTTCCGCGCAAGGCAACTCAAGCATGCATCATTCATCATTTGGAACAGAGCTGAGGCAGTCCATAGATTTGCGTGCTAGTTTACTGCTTTCCTAGTTAAATTTGTTAATTAATTAAGGTTTTTGTACTTATTTGGACTGTATTATTCATTCGGGACTGTATTATTTATTTGGACCCTCTGCGCGAGGGCAATGTTGTAATAAGTGTGTGTGTGTGTGTGATATATGTCTTCCAACCCCACGTCTTTCTTCCTTTTATTTACCAGCTTATGATGGTTAGTTTAGGGCATGTTTCAATTAGCATATAGTATGATAACATGTTTGCATTCATTCATCTGTTTCGCATGCACCGGGCTTGGCGCATCATACCAATTGCATTGTATTTCAATTCCGAGTTGAATACTTGTTAAGTGTAGCATTTCACATGCCACCTTTAGAATAGCCGAGCCTGCTATAGTTGTATTTTCGCATGTGTTGCATTAGGCATTTCTGTATAGTTAGGATCATGTATGGAGTACTCAGTAAGTTTTTACGCTTTAGCATCCTTGCATGTGTGTGAGTGATTGCCATGATAGCATGCTTACCATGAGGCTATTTGCTTATGTGATATAACTGCCTGAATGCCTGTGGGTGAAGGTTGGGTTATTTGGATTGGAACAATGCATTGACTGTGAGTTTTTTGAGCCCACTAGATAGTGGCAAAACCATCTTTGCTAAGCCCACCTGAGGGTGGCAAAATCTGCATTTTAAGCCTACTTGCGAGTAGCAAACCATCTTTCAAAAACAAACATGAAATGTTTTGTTCCAATTCAGGCGACCCGGTCTATACTTGTATGCTGTGCGCATCACATAGTAAACCTAGGCTAATAACTGGAATAAGGACGCATAATGTTTTAAAAACTAGATATCATGGTTAGTAGAGGCCGATCTTTGATCGGGCGAGCGGGGGTGCTCACGAAGTGACCTTCCCCAATCGTACCCAAGTTCCCGAGCCGAGGCAACTTTGGTGATGACGGACACGTGGCCTTAGGCACGAGTCAGGGTTTCCTAAATTTCCCAAAATAAAATATTTAGGTGGCGACTCTGTATCTGGCAATGCAGTCCATGTTTGGCACTTCTTTCAAAAAAATCTGTTTTCAAAAATGATTTGCTGGATTTGGACTCTTTGATGATTTCATCGGTCTTGCATTGCACTCTGCGAGATTAGATACGGGACCGTGACATTGAGTCCTTGAACTGTAGTGAGCCCAAAATGAACAGAACGGGACTCATTCTCCCGGGGCGTTCGGGGACGTCTACAGTAAGAGGCCCAGCTATTCTCGAAAAGTCTTTCACAAATCTCCTGTAGCACCCAGCTAAGCCCGTGAAGCTGCGGACTTCTATTACATTTGTCGGTGTAGGCCAATTCACAATTGCTTCTATTTTCTGTGGGTCCACTGAAATCCCCTCTTTTTTGATAACATGCCCTAAAAAGAAAACTTCATCCAACCAAAATTCACTTTTCTTTAGTTTGGCAAATAATTTCTTTTCTCTAAGTGTTTGCAGGACAGTCCTGAAATGATTTTCATGTTCAAGTCTATACCTTGAGTATATCAAAATGTTATCAATAAATACTACAACGAATTCATCAAGGTAGGTTTTAAAAATTCGATTCATTAAGTCCATAAACGCTGGAGGAGCATTAGTTACCCCAAATGGCATAACAAGAAATTCATAATGGCCATACCTTGTTTGAAACGTGGTTTTCTCAACATCTTCTGCTTTCACTTTCAACTGATGATACCCAGATCTAAAATCAATTTTGGAAAACACTTGTGATCCCTGCACCTGGTCAAACAAGTCATCAATATAAGGTAGGGGATATTTATTCTTTATTGTTGCCTTATTCAATTCTCGATAGTTGATACACAAGCGTAAGGTTCCATCTTTCTTTTTCACAAATAACACCGGTGCACCCCACGGTGAAGTGCTAGGTCGGATAAACCCTTTGCCAAGCAGGTCTTGCAACTGCTCTTTCAATTCTTTCATTTCAGTAATAGCCATTTTGTAGGGAGTTTTAGAAATAGGCTGGGTGCTCGGCACAATTTCAATAGTGAACTCTATCTCCCTGTCCACCAATTCCCCTGACAATTCATCTGGAAACACATCTGGAAATTCGCTAACAATAGGGATACTACTCAATTCAACATTCACAGATTGCTCAGATAACACATAACACAAGTCACCTTGGCACCCTTTCCTGATCAATTTACATGCTTTCATTGTAGATATTAAGTAAGGTGGAGGCACTACCCCGTTACCCACAAACACAATTTCTTCCTGTTCCGGTGGTTTTAAGACAACCCGTTTTGTTACACAATCAATGGTGGCACAATATTTAGTTAACCAATCCATGCCCAGAATTATAGCAAAGTGCCTAAAGTTCAAGGGCAACAAATCTACATACAGAATAGCATTCCCAATTCGCATGCCACAAAAATGATATACAGATTCACATAATACAGATTCCCCAGATGGAGCAGATACACATAGCAGATATGGCAATAATTCTAGAGGTCTACTCAGTCTAGATGCAAATGCACATGTTACGAAAGAGTGTGTTGATCCGGAGTCAATTAACACAAAAACATCCTAGTTACATATAGAAATAGTACTTGAGACAACTGCGTTGGCATTCCGTGTATCGCCCGGAACAAGTGCGAAAACTCTCCCTTGCCTCACGGTATCTCCAGTGGCAGTAGATCTCATAGTATTTCCCGGTTTTGGGATCGATACAGTGGAACTAGCAGCTATCTTCCATCTGTTCTGATTACATTCTCTGGCCATATGTCCTGTTTTTCCACGTTTAAAACAAGCTCCTGACACACGGTAATAAACCCCGCGATGCCTTTTACTGCAAATATTACACATTGGGGATGTATCTCGGGAAGAATTAGAAGTACTCGAGGAGCCCGTATTCTCCTTCTTCAAAAATTTCTTCTTCGAAAAGAAGCCTTGTCTTTTACTACCTTTCTAGTCTGTCATTGGTTTAGCTTGTCTGGCTATGTTAGCTTCTGATATTATGGCCCGGTCTAACCCTCAATATAGGTCTCCAGTTTGAGAACATTTACCTTTTCTAAAATATCATTCCAAAGTCCCCCTTCAAAATGTCTTGCCTTCTTATAGTCGGTGTCAACCACATGTGGTGCAAACCTAGCCAATTCAGTGAACTTGGCCTCATACTCAGCTACAGTCATGCTGCTTTGTTTAAGTTCCATAAATTCTGGCACCTTTCTGTCACAAACACATTGTGGAAAGTACTTGTCATAGAAGATTTCCAAGAACCGTGTCCAACCAATGTCTTTATTGTTTTCACGCATTAGCATCCACCACCTTCTAGCGTTATCTTCAAGAGTAAAGGTGGCTAGAATCACTTTTTGTGTTTCTGAACAAGGAAATACCTCAAATAACTTTTTAATGTCGAGAACCCATGCTTCAACCTTCAACGGATCTAATCCCCCATGGAACTGTGGTGGTTTCATTTTCTTAAACTCTTTGGTGAGAGCTATTATTCGATCATCATTCTAATTATCTTGCACAGGTGGTACTGGAGGAGGAGGCGGAGGGTGTGGTTGTTGCCACTGCTGTTGTTGCCTCATTGTCTCTGTCGTTTCTTGAATCAATCTTTCCATTCTATCCATTCTAGCAGTAGAGAATCCTCTATCTCATCACCTCTTGTTCTCACCATCTGATTAGACTTGCATTATACTTGATACAAAAGATTCACAGGTATGCATATACTAAAGAGCATACATATTCAAACAATTTGCAATGCAAGCAAATCATAACTTATAACACATAATCGTTCACATTAAAACATTTAAGCGTATTCTCGATGCTTTCAGATTCATACTTATCACATGAATGCATCCTAGATCTTTTCTAGACGCTTATTGCTTATTTGGACAAGTGTGTGAGTTATTAACATGTGCTCTGATACCACTCTGCCATGACCCGAACCCACCCCTCTGGGTTAAGGACATAACCGGCCAATAATCAAGGGATTACCTACGGCCTCGAACCAAAGAGGACATAACTCATCAGAGTAAAGAGTCTAAACGGAAGCAAACTTACAAAATTGTCCATAGAGTTGTGCTTACAGGGCACATCATAACAATTCACATACATACATGTTAATAACTCACATCAAAATATGTAATAACACAAAGTCCTATACATATAGGATCATTTGAGTCTAAGTCGGTCAACCCAAAGTTTATATACAAAAATAATCCAATGTTTTCGCCAATATAACAAAACCATGCCAAAAGAACAAAAGAGGCGAAGTCAAGTCTCGTGCGTGAGACGTTTGGGTTGACTCTTCAAAACCTTGACTGTTTCACACAAACTTCACTGAGGCTGGGTTTGGACCTCCCTTGGCTCACCTACAGACACATGAATGAGTGTGAGTGAAAGTCCAGTGAATAATATCAAATAAAGAAGATACACGGGCAGTATTTAGAACAACATACATCATACGGCCTTGGGCCCAATTCATATTTCTATCTAGTATGTATATATATATATATATAAATATAGGCCAAGTGACTGCGGTTCCAAACACATCAAACGGCCTCGGGCCCAATTCATTCATATCCGACGGCCTTTGGCCCAATCGTTCCTGTTTGACGGCCTTTGGCCCAATCATTCGCGTCAACAGCCTTTGGCCCATTCATTCATATCATACGGCCTTGGTCCATTCATTCTTTCATTTATGTCAGACGGCCTTCGGCCCAACCATATGGCATAGCAAACATTTGTCCACAATTCTAATTAACAAACTTATAAGACTCGTAGGGAAATAAGCAACTGGACAAATAACATACTTCAAAATATCTTTATTAAGATATTACTCACAGTGTTCTGCCGGTGGACTCACCCTTGAGCTCGACCCTACACATTACATAACACATATGGGTCACAAACGATTCAATCCGTTCTTAATTCATACATCCCTCTTAGGCTTCTTTCTTATCCTTTTAATTCATTCATAATGCTCAATGCATGTCTAAGAGTACTTAGAAGTGAAAGAGAACGAAAAATGAAACACAATACACTTTTACAAAATTTCTGAAATAGGGGTCCCCGCTCGAGCGTGGGTTCCGCCGCTTGAGCGGACCCTCATGGTCTGCAAAAGTACTGGTTACCTCATTTTTACGCTTGAGCGGGAATTCGAACGCTCAAGCTGAAAGTCACTCTACATAGCTCCCCGCTCAAGCGTGAATGTCCCCGCTCGAGCGAACATCACTGACTACAAAACTGCTGGGAGTTTGCATTTCATGCTCGAGCGGCGCTTTCCCCACTCGAGCGGACATGCCAAATTCTGGGTTTTCCAGAACTATTCTTGAGGCTCAAATTCGATATTCAAGGGATTTAAAGCTCGAATTAAGGTACCAAAAATAGGGAAAGACATTATATATTATGAGTATACAAGCAATATGAGGTCAATTGCTCAAAATCGTAATCCAACCCTCAATTCATCACAACAAAACACATAGCTTCAAAATTCAATTTCAATATACATATACCCATACTCCATAAACCCCTTGAATTATACATGCATGTTTATTTTTTACCCTAATTCCATTTTAAATGACACCGTTGATGCTCACAACTATGAAAATCAACAAAACTATGCTTGCATGTATACTCTAATATTCATAGTGCCATATTCAATTTGATACATGCTTGATCATGCAAAATCATGGTAATTCATGGTGATTCATAGTAATTTCGTGCATGCATGTGCATTCTAACTTCATATTCAACTCAATCTTTGCCATGAGCTACCATACCACTTGAATTCACCAAATTACATACTCAACTCATAAATTAAGAGTTGACTACTCACCTAGGAGCTTTAATCCTCACAATTGAAGTCAATCCTTGAGTTAATCTTCAAGATTTCCAAGCTTCAAGACCAAAGCTTCAATCCTTCCACCCTCTCTCTTTAACCGACCCTCACACTCTCTCTCTCTCTTTCTCTCTCTCTTTAGAGTATTTTTTAGCTTTGAGCTCAAAACAAGTGAATATAAGTGTAATAGAGCCCCTTTTATAGTCTCTCACTTAATCAAATTGATTAAGGTTAATAATAGTGCTTAATTAATCGTTCCGAATCTAATTATTCTGACCTGAATCAATTTCCAATTAAATTTCACCGTAGGCTCTAAAATTACGCTAATCACCAAGGCGTAGTCAATTTCGGTTTCTGTGGCCGATAAGGCTTTCAATTTAAATTCTAAAGCATATAATCAAACAGATTTTCCTACGGTGAACAGATAGAAATTCAAAATCACATACATTCATATAAATGGCACACAAAATCATATTAAACACATAATCACATTCGTAATTAAGATTAATTAGCATAATACGGAGTAGGGTTATCACATTCAAAGTGTAACATTTTGGCTTAGATCAGTAACCCTTTGAAATGAAGTGGGAGGGGTGATATTTATAGACTTTTGAGGCAAATAAAATACTTGAGAAATTTATAGAGGAAGCTCAAAGGCAAAACATCTAAGATGTTTGTGTGAAATTTAGAGAAAATGCAAAATTTCTCAAAACTGCTTTGTTACTCAAACAAATCATTCGTGAAAAATCTAAAATCTCTGAGATTTTGATTTTGTGATTTTGTTCTAATTTAAAACAATAAATAACACTCCTAATCAAGCAATCAAGATAAATTGACACAACAATTTAATGGGAAAAAACCACAATTGGAGCACCTCCAATTTTGATAAAAAAAAACCATGGGCCAAAGCCATAAAACAATCCACTAAAAAGACAAAAATGAATTACACAAGTGTACCCTTAATTAGCTAGCGAATCCACGTTCAAGTTGAACCGACCCTTATGTGCCTCATTCACTACCATCTTCACCTTGGAATTGTCTTGTCTTGCCCAGCGTTGAATCCACAATACTGATGTCAAATCCACGACAATGAGCCACTCCGTAATCCACCAAAGCTTCAAGCCCCAGTTCCTCAGAATCCAACGAAAAACAACTCTCTTTTGTGAATAAACAAAAAAAACAAGTCCTTGATGATGTTGATATAAAGTTAACAGATCCATTGATCACTCTTAAATCATCAAGGAAACACTCATAAACCACCCTCCAATATAAAACCCCTTGTATCTTGTTCCTCTCTGAAAATCTAGATGGCTCAAACACTAAAAATAGCAAATTGCGAACTTTATGGTAAACTGAATTGTGAAGACTGCTTGTAGACACCCCATTTTTGACCGCCCTTAAGACTTGAACGCTTTATTCCAAACACTCGATGATGAAATGCTATACTGTGTAATCTTTCGAATCTTTTGCAAAAGAGTTCACTTTTGAGCTTCAAACCTAAATCTTGCACCCTAGTTGGACGAAAACCTGTTTTTCTAGCCTGGTCACTCAAAAAGTAGCAAGACAAAAAAATGGCCAGCAGGCCACATTCTTTCGGTTGGCCATGTTCAGTGAAGCAGATATTTCTGCAGCACAGGCTGCTCCCATGCACAAGCTTTGGCCAGCTATTCTCTTTTGAAGATATTTTCGTTGGAAAATGGTTGAAATTCTATAAATACAGCACCTTCCCTCTGAATTTAGGGTTAGAGAATTGTTTTACAGGCCTAGGAGTTCCCTCAAAGCATCTATACACCCTCTTAAATATAGATACAATATAGATACACCATTGAAGCTCAAACTTGAAACTTTTTTCCAAAGCTTTGAGCCTGATTTCAAATGCTTGAGAGAGTTTAGATTGAAGTTTGTGAATCAAGAAGCTTTTCCTCTTTTCAAGAGGTTAATCTTTGAACTCTCTTTCATAATCTTTTGCTCTTCATTCTTTGTTTAAATACTGATTTTCAGAGTTATTTTACGCTTAAAATGTGATTTTGACCTTGTTAAAAATGAAGGTGTTAGCCACCTTTCCTTAAGCTTCAGTACTAGTTGTTAAATATAGTTTCTCTTTGCTTTTTGTTCTTGTTTTCTTTTAAGTTTGAGCACTGTTTTTTTTTTTTTTTTTTTGGGTATTTATGGATTGTTTGGTGTGTTATTTAATTATTCTTTGAACATTAGAGTTGAACTGTTGTAATAGCATAATAGTCATCGCGGATTTGGTGTGTTTAGGAAGTAGCCGCCAATCCATTCAAGTTGATCGCTTTGCTTTTGTTCTTATAGCTTTTCATATGTATATTGGAACCTTGTGGTTGTAGGAGGGTTCACCACAAGTTTGATTAACTAGCAATAAATTTCTTGCTTTTATACTATTGTTGTACACCTTGAAGTATGTCCATCTCTTTCTTGAAGTAACTCCATGATAGGAAAGAGGTAGGTAGGATAGTCTTGTTTTTCGTTGTGCTTAATAAAGCCTTTTCCTATTGCTTCTAAGATCATCATGCAACAAATTTGTGATAGTTGATGATTTGTGAAACAAACCCATTCTCTTCTTGAAAATCTTCATGACAAGATGGAGCAAGAAGAATGAACGTCCTTTGGAAACCCTCTATTTTGCTTTGCTTTAGTTCTATCGCAGCAAGTATTTCCCCAGAAATAGTGGCTGGCTAGTCATCATTTTGTACGGCCGACCAGTCCATAAGGTCAGCCGGCCACCCCTTTTGTACGATAGTGCTAGTATTTCAAATAAACCAGGCAGATCCTGAGGTCCATAACAGAACTATTTTCTGACTGCAAACAAGGGAATTTTTGGCAGCAAACAGAGAGGTTTGCAAAGGATTTGTTGCTTAGGCATACACGATTCCTCACTGCTCATTCAAGTCCTTTAGATTAGTAGCTTCGAGATTCATATTTTGTAATAATTTGCTAGTAATTAGTTAATTAGTTTATTCATTTATGTTTGTAATAATTAGTTAATTAGGACATTCAGACCCCCTTGTGCAACAGCAAATTTGTAACACTTGATGTATGTCTTTCAACCTCCATTTCTTTCTTCCTTTTATTTACATACTTACCATAGTTATACAAAGCATCATGTTTTTTTTTCCATCATTCCCATGCCTCGCATCCATTATAGCACGCATTAAAATTTGACTCATCATATATAGTGTTTTTACTACTTCCTAAACGATTATGTGCGCTACCTCATGCTTTGAGTTGCTTCACATGTCATATTATTAGCCAAATTTAATAGTTTCATTTTGTATGTGTTGCATTAGTCATGTGCATTTTTGGGATCATACATTTTGCTAACTCTCTTCTTTTCCTTTGAGCTTCCCTCGGACGAGTTTTAGGTAAGTATTTTTGCTTTAGCATACTGTATGTGTGTCTTTGTTGCCATGTTGAGCATACTACTATGAGGCTACTCACTTACTTGAAATATCTCTATGAATTCCTGTGGATGGAGGCTATATCGCTTAAATTGGAATGACTTTGATTATTGTACATATGAGCTCGCTTTTCCTTTGAGTCGCAAATATTGAAAACTTTTTTCAAAAAAGCATGAAATCAAAGCAATCCAAAGTAATCTATACTTGTTTTCTTCACATAGTAATGTTAGTATATTAAATAAATCAGAACACGAGCATATAATGTCCATAAAATTCACATCATGATTTAGTAAAGGCCGATCTTTGATCGAGTGAGTGGGGTGCTCAATTCATGACCTTCCCCTCTCATACCTAAGTTCCTGAACCGAAACACTTTGGTTATGATGGACATGTGGCCTTTGGCACGAGTCATGGGTTTTTTAAATTTCCCAATTTTCTAAATTTTCCAATAATATTTAGGTGGCGACTCTGAAATCTGGTAATGCAATCCATTTTTGGCATCTCTGATGATTAATGGATTTTCTAGGAGTTGTCGGACTTGGACTCTCATTCACTTTTCTGTTTCACATTGCACTTGTGAAACTAGATTCAGAACCACGGGAGTCTGAACTGTAGGGCAATCGCATTCGAGAAGACTAAAGCCCTCCAAGGAGCGCGAAAAACAAGCTACAGTTTCTGGCGACTCTGCTGGGGATTTAGAGAACTTGACTTGAACTTCATGAGGTGAAATTTTATTTACATATATATGTTCATTGCATTGCATTTGCATTGGTGCTCATAAGTCACAGTGTTTACCATCTGATATCCTGGACGAATTGTCGGAGGCTTGCCAAAAGCTTGCCGAAAGGTTGGTTAGATGTAGGCAATGTCACGTTGGGAACATAACCCTTGGATCTGGATTACCGCCTTACCACTTGATCCTTCTTTCACTTTTCGGTGTTAGGTGTGAGAGGTATATTACGTAATCTTGCTGAGGTACCCTTTTGATCAATTGGCCTAGTCCATGTAGTAAGCTCTAGTGACTTCTTCCAAAATAGGACAGTGTAACCCTACCCCTCTTATAGTGGTGTTTTTGCTTTCTTTACCTGCTATGTGCTATGCAAATGGATCTATATAGGGGTTCCTAATATCAGTGGTTCAGTTATATCACTTGTGGGGTAGAATTCAATGGGAAGTACAGTCATTCATCTGTGATCATATCTATTCTATTGAAAATTGGGCTAAGGTGTTGTCTATTTTTTTTTCTTTTGCTAGGAAGTCTTGAAACCATAGCTTCAGAAGGTTTTGATATCTCCCAGGTATGCTGGACTCATGTTGATAGATTTTGTAAGGCCGAAGATTTCGTTTAAGGATAACCAGTGTTCGCTTCACTTTCGCCAGTGGCAAGGCGAAAAAGGGCCAGACAACGTTCACCAGTTCCACTGTTCTGACATTCACCAATTAGATTACCTTTGTTCAATTCATCCCAGGCACAATCATCCATTCTTGTAATAGCTCAGCCTCCGACAAATCTAGAGGATTTACTAATCCAACTTTAGCAATCAATAGATTCACTCCAGAAAATGATAGTCCTCACACTCTTTAACTTTAAAGACCTCTATGAAATTGGGGTTCAAATTGAGGATACCATCAAATAAGGGATCATTGTGGAAGGTAATGAGCCTATAAGGAAGAATGTTGTTCGCAGTTCCAATGGCACTACCAATGGTAGCACAGCTGCGAAATGCTCAGAAGTAAACACTATCACCAGTCCCATCAAAAACCCTTTTGCTGATAAGAGCCTAAAACAAACCACTTCAACTCGGTCCCGATCTCAAAATTTCCATCCTCTTTACATGGATCTCGCTTAAGCCTTGACAATTCTATTAGAAAAAGGACACCTGGAGCTCCTAGAACCCCAACCCCTCCCAAGTCCTCTTCCTCCACCAAGACATGACCCTACGAAATAGTGTGCCTATCATCAACATGCCTATCATCAACAACATAGTCATGATACAAACCTGTAACAAGCCCGCGAGGGACCTCGGTGCTACAGTTCGGACTCCCGTTTTTGTTGTGGTTCTAAATCTGAACCAAAGAGTCCAAATCCGGCAAATCATTTTGAGAAAACAGATTTTTTGTTGAAAGAAGTGCCAAACATGGACTGCTTTGCCAGATACAGAGTCGCCACCTAAATATTTTATTTTGGGGGAATTTAGGAAACCCTGACTCGGTGCCAAAGGCCACGTGTCCGTCATCACCAAAGTTGCCTCGGCTCGGGAACTTGGGTACAATTGGGGAAGGTCAGCTATGAGCACCCCCTCTCACCCGATCAAAGATCGGCCTCTACTAACCGTGATATCTTGTTTTGAAAAACATTATATGCTCTTCTTCCGATTATTAGCCTAGAATTACTATGTTATGCGCGTAGCAAACAAGTATAGACTAGATTGCCTAATTTGGAAACAAGCATTGCATATCCGTTTATTTGGAAAGCGTTTTGGAATTTGCTACTCGCAAGTAGGCTAAAATACAGATTTCAAGGAGTTGTTCCAACTCAAACAATCCAACCTTCACCCACCGGCATTCAAGCAATTATATCACATAAGCAACTAGCCTTATGGTAAGCATGCTGTCATGGCAGCATTCACACGCATGCGGTATGCTAAAGCATAAAATACTTACATCGTACTCCGTGCCAAAACAAGAACATGTTAGCAATCAATGCATGATCCAAGTCCATGTTAAGTGCCTAATGCGTCGCATACAAAATGTCACTAGAATAGGCTCGGCTAATCTAAGGATGACATGTGAAGTGTACAAGTAGCATGTATTCAAATTTGTTTTGAAATATAATGCAATTAGCATGATGCGTCGAGCCCGGTGCATGCAATATGGAAGAATGATGCACGCATGCATAGCATAGGATATGCTAAAGTAAACATGCCCTAATACTAACCATCAAAGCAGGTAAGTAAAAGGGAGAAAGAAGTGGGGGTTGGAAGACATACACACACTCACCCACACTTATTACAAATTTGCCCTCGCTCGGAGGGACCAAAAGAATAATACAATTCGAATAATGAATTAACTATCCTAGCTAATTAATTATTATAGACCAACTAAATTAATTAAGCAAATTAATTAATCTAAGAAAGCAATAAACAGCAGCCTCGGGGAGAGGGCTCGATGCATGCGCGCTCGGTTTCGCCCGGAAATCCACTGTCATGCTCAAGATGCCTCTGTTTTCCCTGCTCTGCTCCTTTGATGACTGCCAAAGTCTCAGGGTTTGCTCTATGGATTCCAGGGAACACCACCGACTGAAGGAGAACACCACCGGCCATGTAGAATGGTCACTGGCCACAAACTTGATCCATCGGCCAACAATGGTGGTCGGTCAGCACTAAATGTGGCCGGTCGGACAAAAGTTCCTGCAGAATCTGGTTTGACAGCAGCAGAGGGCAATACTTGGCATGGCAATGCATTTCAAGCAATGTATGCACCAATCATATCCCTTATCATGTTTATGACTCAAAGGGACATGAGCCTTGATTCTCGGACCACCAATCACGTATTTCCATGCATGATGGCCCAAAGAATCAAGTATGCAACTTCAATTTCAAATGAAATGCAAACCAAATAAACACACAAGGAGGCCCAACCTCTATCATACTCATTTCAAGAGGTCTAGCATGCATGCTTATGCAATGCAATCCTAAGCATGTTGGCTAGCATGCAACATAGAAATGCAAAGAAGCATACAAAACACACAAGGCATGAGACAATGCAACCAACAAGCATGCAAGGTACAATGTAGGTGTTTAAGCATGCAAGCAAGCATGTGACTTCATTCAATCATGCAAGTTCAAACATGCAACAACTCACCAATATGCTACAACATACAAGGAGCATATGCAACAAGCAAAGAGATGGACTTAAACATGATTTAGGCAGCCCTAACTAGGCCTAAAACAGTGGCCAAAAGTTCAAGAAATAGGACCAAACACACATGCAAGAATGCATATGTTAATGAGCCAACACTTAAGCAAACAAAGGCAACTTTCAAGCACACTTAAAAGAGGCTAAGCATGGACTAATGACATGTAATATAAGCTCTGAAATCATGTTAAGATGGTGCCAAACCAAGCAAACAAGATAGGCTAAACATGCAACAATGGTCCAAAACTTAAGGCTAACAAGCCAAAATGCAAAAGAACTATACAATGGGAGCCTTGGTCGACCAAAATAGCCAAGGACAGAGCTTAAACATGGCAAAACAAGTACAAAAGCTTCACAAAGCTAGGCCTAATACATGCTTGAATAAGGGTTAAAACCTAGATGCATGTTAAAGCAACAAAATGGCATTACAAGGCATGTATGCTAAGCAAGCATGGTGTACCAAAACCAACATACAACAATGCTATATTATGACATTATAAGCCTGAAAATCAGTTAAGGCATGGCCAACACACACTTAAACTAGATGCTCCCTCAAGAGGCAAAAAATGGTCCTTTTCAAGGACAACAAGGAGAGGGGGTGGCCCTCTCCTTGCTAGGACCTCAAGGCACCATCCTCACCTCTGAAATCCCTCAAGATTTCAGTGGTGAGGAGGCCCAAACACTATGGTCCCGGAGCTCACACAAAATAGCACAAAACAAGGGCCAAACAAGGCTTAAGAGGGGTCAAACAACCCCAAAGCTTAAAACACTCTTAACAAACTTTTAGAGGCCTTAAAAATAGAACTTTTATATGTTATATGCAAAGCCAAAAAACAGCTGCAAGATAGGTAGAAAAGCTTTGCAAAAATGGGGAATAAAGGGACAAGCTTCTTACCCTTGAAGACCCTCTTCAACAATGGAGCTCCAGCAGCTTCTTTAGGTTGAAACCAGCTCCAAAACTCTAAAAACAACCCTCAAGGGCCTCAGCTCCAAGAGATGGTGTGATGGTGGGTGTTTGTGAGCAAAAACAAGACAAAACACACAAGAGAGAGAGAGATAGAGACAGGATATGAACCAAACCCTAACCCTAGAACTCAAACCCTAAAAATGGCTGTCTAAAATGTCTAACCTTTCAAACAAGAGAGAAGACCACTCTTTATAGAGCTTTTTGTCTTGTAAAGCTTACAAGACAAGCTTCTAAAGAGAGAGATCCCTCCATACACGTGTATGGAGGGGAGCCAAATGCATGCCAGCTGTGAGAAAATATCTGCAAAAGCAGATGCACAGTAGTCAGCCGGCCAAAGATGCAATTGACCAAAAAAAGATAGCCGGCCGGCCATCTATAGTGCCGGCTGGCCAAACGTTTGGCCGGTGGCCACAAAACACAACCGGTGGCCTCAAGCCCTGGCCGGTGATGGGTGGGGATGGTCTACAAGCCCTACCCTGCCTCTCAAAGGCAAAACACAAGTGTTTGGTGCAAAACCATACACAAAACAGTCGAGTCGAGAGATCTTGAGGCGAGACGCGTTGCCAAGGCTTCCAGGAACTCAAGACGAACACAAACAAGGGTGATCACTGAGTGTTCAATCAGTGACGTCCAAGTCTTGAGGACGGTCAAAAATGGGGTGTCTACAAAACCGTTGCATCTGCCCCGTTATAAAATTTAGGATCTTATTGACGACGAGATCATAGCTCCACCAAAAAGACCTCATACCACCACTAATCCATTACCTCCACACCTCAACCTAATCCATACACTACCATCCACCTACAACCCTAGCATATACATCACCCAACCCATTTACCCAAGCCTGAGGAGTTCATTCTAGAAAGCACGGACTTATGTATGTTGGAAAGCACGGACTTGTGTATGATGGATGCAATTGCACCCCAATCATCTCAAACCCTAAAACCTGAACTCTACAATCGCCCCATTCTAGTCCAACCTACTGCAAAGAGCCCAGCTCAGCCAATTCATCAAAACCAAGTCGGTTCAAATACACCACGGGCACCAATGGCCGAACCCACTACTTCTGAGCGGTTGAGCATGACTGAAGATCTTCAGAGAATTGTAGCAGATTTAGCCTTTGGGATCTTGGCTCTATCATCAACCACATCATATGCCAAAAATTTCACATAAAAAAGCTCTCCAATCTTGGAGCAAACTGCAATTGGAAAGGGCCAACCCACGAAGCTATTTCAAGTCTGGATGATAACATGTCAACAATGAATGGGTCTTGCTCCAATATAGCCACCCAATCCATTGGCAAAGATGAAGCAAGTGGCAAGAACAAGGTCGGGACAAGTATTGATCCCTATGCACATCTTCGGTGGGCTGTTAAGACTTTGAAAGTCAAAGGGTTGAACAAGCAACCAGTGCTTGCAGTTGTTGCAAAGACTGTGGATGATACTTTTGTTGCTCAGGTTGAGAGCATTTTGAATTAGGGGGTAAGCCATGAAAAGAAATGCCTTACCAGAAACACCCCTTTCTACTCTAATCTTACACCCGTAAGAGATCTCCAAACCCAGCCAATACCTGCCGACCCCTCTCTCAATACTTCCAGGACTAGTAGTCGCACCTTCAATCTCCTTTACATGACCTTGTCCAAACCTTTCCAAAGCCTCATAGGGCAAGGCCAACTCACACCCCTTGACCCTCAGCCTCTCCCTGATTGCCTTCCAGCTAAGCACGATGTTGCCAAGTATTGTGCCTTCCATTAGTAACTCGGCTATGATACTGACCGTTGCTTTCGCATTCACCACGAAATTTAAGACTTGATTGATAACAAGGTCATCACCCCACCAGGTCCTACAAAGTCTATCGGTGCTGGATCAATGAACTTGGGGGATAATGTGGCTAGTTTTGTGATCGGGGATGAACCACCTATCGAGGGCGCTCATTTTACTCTAGACGTGGTGGATGGCACACACTGATTTTAGCAATTTGAAAACATTTTTTGTTCTACTTTCTGAATTGGGTGTTGAGTCAGTCTTGTTGCATCAAAGTTTGGTGATTTCGGGGGTGTTAACTCGGACATCACTGTCTTGTTTGTGTTTATTTTTTCACTCTTTCTTTTGAGTCTATTTCAATCATTAAGTCAGAAGTTCTAAATGAAACCATAGTAATTTTCACCTACTTCTCTATGCCTTTAAATCATTACATTGACCAAAGTTTTTCAAAATTGTTTCCATAACTATGGTGAAAACAAAGAGGAAAAAATTCCTTGAGATTTGCAAAATTTGATCGACTGAGAGGAAGAGAGGCATGTTAAAGCCATTAATGAATGAGGGCATTGAAAAGGATCCTGGCTTGGTCCAGATTAGTTCTACATTTTCTTTAGAGGAGCAATGAGCGACTTGTTGTTTTATTAAAAGCTTTCAGATTTTTTTTTTTTTGCGTGGTCCCGTGAAGACATGCCTGGAATTGATCTTGAGGTTATACAACATAGGATCACTCTTGACCTCGAGACTCGACCCCATAGCTTTCAAACCTTGATTCAGAATGTTCAACGATTAACCAAAATATGAGGCTTGAATTATGAGATTGGAAGCCGCTCTTGAGCTAGGGGCAATAAGGTCGGATGTAATCGAAGGAAGCTTGCACAACTGGATTAGAAGCAGCCCTTAAACTAGGGGCAAAAAAGGTTAGATGTGATCGAAGATTCAAAAGTGGGTCATTTCTCAAGCCAATAGAGACCGACAAGAAAGCTAAATCCTAGAATTTGAGAGATGAAAATTTATTGTTGAAGGACAATCGAGTTCCTATCCCCGACACTAGAAGCAAATTCTAACCCAATTGGATGGACCCTTACATCATCAGAGACTATTTGGCAAGGAACAACAACCATTCTCATGGATTCAGATGACTTAGAGATCTCACAACCAATCAATATAGACAAGTTAAAGTTTTATATCCTTGAGAGGCTCGTTGGGCTTAAAACCTGGAACCCAGGCAAAAGTTAGAGCAAGAAAAAAGAAGAAAAGAAAAAAAGAAAAAAAATAGAGAGAGAAAAAGAAAAATGAATAGAAAAAGGAAAAATATAGCACACTAGGTTGAAAACCTGAAAGGGCAGCCTTCGCAAAAGTTAGAGCGCAAAAAGAGAAAGCTAATACCCGAGTGCACCTTAACCGGGGAACTACATAAGGCCTGATTCCTATCTTTGAGATACGTAGGCAACTTCATCTTGAAGGTTGGCCCCAACTATTTTCAATCTGCTTGTCTCATCTATGTTGATTGGCTTCTCCTTATTCGACTTGGCTATCCTATCCATGTCCAAATTGGCTCATGTTCGTTCAAATTCAGTTGTTCAATTCCGTCAAAAGATTCAGCTGCAAGACAAATCAAGTTCGGATTTGAGGTTATGCACCTTAAGTGTCACACCCAAACCCGCCCCTAAAAGATTTGGGCATGACTTATTCGGAAACGGCCACTTAACCTGATATATATAATATGTGGAGCCTGAACAGAAGCATTAGCAATTTAAAAATAACTTAAATATAACATCCATTGAGCTACCACTACTATGCCAGGACCGCAATCATTACATTAAGTATATAATACACAGGGAGCATATAACTATATAGCGATTCCCATTCACACAAAGTACAAAAGGGGAAAAGGGTCATTTACATCCAATCATAGGTAAATCATCAAATCATAAATCAAAACCTATTTAAAGCTTTACTAGAGGCGTGGGCTTCATCCTAAGTGCCTGGACACACTGAGGTTGACGAGAGATATACATGTCTCAAAGGTTAGGACTGGCTTTTCTGTTGATTACCTATAGAAACAGACAAAACAGAGTGAGGGAAACTCAGTGAATAATAGTACATAAATAAAGTAAAGTTTAGCTTAAATAGTAAAGCATAAAACTGCAGAGACATATGGTTGATTACATCCTGTAGGTAGTGCCAGGCAGTCATAGGTCCAATTTTCTTAACAGAGTGGCTTTAAACCCCGTAAGTACAGAATGGCCATAGGCCCCGAAACAACAGAACAACCCTTCAGCCCAGAACCTATACAAAACAGCCTTTCGGCCCAGAAATATACAGAACGGCCTTAGGCCCAATCATAACTATGTATGGACTCAAGAGGTGGCTCGCACGGATTCTAGAGATGGCTCCCACCAAAGTGTAGCACTTAGTTCCGTACAGCACTTTGCTCCATACTAGTTGCAACAGAATGGATTAATAGGTCAAGATACATAAATGTGGGAGCCGAGTAATTAAAGGGACGAAGTCTGATACGCACAGGGAGCCGGGTGTTGAACGGCTCCCTTCTGCTCTGCCAAGACGCCGAGTAGGATCTTTGGGCCGAATATACTGGAAAAAGCGTGTCAGGACAAATGAAAGAATACATAAACAAAAGAAAAAGTAGACTCTGGCCCCGAGGCTGAAAAATGACTATAAATACAAGAGCTTCAGATTTATAAAGGTATGTAAGAAACACTTCTATAAACTTAGTAAGCAAGCTTTCTGGAGGAGAACTGACTTGTCCGTCGGAGTGCTAATTCCGGCACCCCCGACCGGAGTTTGTATTTTTGCAGGTGACTAGCAGAGGATCGTTGGCGTCTTACAGGATCTGAAGAGTATTTCCAAACCACATTCACCACAATAAACTGAATAAATAAACAGGATAACACAATCCCACATTCATATGAATCTCGTTACACCACGGTGTACACAAATCATCACAAGGTTTATTACAATTAGACATAATCGTCTCATATATATATCAAAACATTAATAATAGTCTTTGATAAGGACGTAATAATTTACCTCATACCAGTCGTTGTAAGTCAATATAGCTATCTTGTAGACAACAACAGAATGTGAGTATTCAACATCAATCATAAATAAAATATACTACTCAATATTGCTCTTAGATTTCCCATGATTTAATATAACAGTAATAACAATTATTTACATGAAGCATATGTATCATTCCAGTACTATTCTTGGAGACAGAACCATTCGCAACTTAACATAAATTGCATAATGATGTTAGACTGTATTGTTCATCTTATAGGTTCCGAATGACCTTGTCGGTTCACAACTTCACAGATTGGCCCTTGGCCTGAAGGGTTCACATGTTCACAAAAATAACCCTTGGCTTAACTTAGATGTATAACTTCACCAATTGGCCCCGGCCTTTGAGATTCATAATTTCACAAATTACAGATTCATACTTCACAAGTTGGCCCTCGGTCTCAATAGTTCACAAATTCACAAAGTGGCCCTCGGCCACATAGGTTCATATTCCCAAAACTTTCGGTGTTTCCATAATTTCACAACGTTTCTCATGAATATACATGTCACCATAGTTCTTGCGAAGATTATAACGTCAATAACAATGAATATTAACGATGTTAAAGGTATATCGAAGTACTATTACTCACTGTGCTATAACGGAATGCTCGTTCTTCCCGGATCAGGCCCTACACATGTACACAACTTAGACATTAATTCCTTCTCTTTTCTTTAATTCGTTTCCTGTTTTATGTCACTTCGAATGAATTTACAGACATCTTAAGGGCATCAAACACAAATTCTAAAAATACCAGAGGGTTAAGCACGTAAAACGGAGCGACTAATTTTTTTTTTGGCTTGGGCCGCACGTGCGGCTGTGAGCCCCGCACGTGCGGCAGTGCTTCCCGCACGTGCGGCGATTCTAGCAGAGTGCAGTTCGAAAATGCAGAAAAATCCCTATTTTTTGGTACATTTTTTCAAGGCTCAAACTAGGTTCTTTAATTGTTAATTCATGGTCCAAAAATCATGTTAACAAGATTCATAAACACATCTCAATTCAACTACAATTTGAATCTCTAATTTCTAAAGCTCATAACATAACTTAATTTCATAATATACTCATCTTCCTTACACACACTCACACACATGCAACCATTTGCTCAAACATATGAATTCAAGCTTGATATTTGAGGAAATAACATGAGATTCCTCAGTAGATGATTCAAAGCAATTCAATACAAGAGACCACAAAACAACAAATCATTAAACATAATAGTATGGAGGAATTTCTACTCAATTTCAAGAAATTAAACTTACCTTGAGCTTTTAAAATCTCTAAACCCTCTTAATTTCTCCCTCTTGAAGAAGTTTTCCTTCTTCCTTTCAACCCTTCTCTTCCCTAATCTCCTCTCCAAAGATGATTTTTATTGTAATGGTTCATAAGTCAAATGACTAAGGCATATATATAAATTAAGTCAAATGGTAAAAGCATACATATATATAAGTATAAATTAAATAGGACAAACTTAATCAATTTAACAATTCCAAATTAAAATTTCACAAAAATGCTTATTGTTACTTAAAAATTATGCTGATCTTAAATGTAAAATCAATTTCAGATTATCAAGCCTCTAAGGCTCTCAATTCCTAATTTAGACATCTTAACTGTGACAGATGATTTCCTTATTAAACAGATAGGAATCCATATTTCCAAGGTTCACTGAATTAAATGTAATTCCATATAGGCTTTCACAAATACTAGTCAAAAGCACAGAATAGAGAACTAAAAAGATACCAGGATCATATACGAGAGTCGGGTTATTACATTAAGGGTTAATTCCACGTTAGTCGGGTAATTGCCATTGACAAAAACAATTTTTGAGGATTTTTAGTGAAGTTGACTAATTTTCTCAGAAATTATTCCGTTTTTCCCAAAACTATACCATTTCTTGGACTCAAAAAAAGAAAATTTTCAGTGCTCACAGCTTGACTTACATGATCTCAAAACAGAAAGTAGAACAAGCATGTTAATCTAAACTCTTATGTTGGTCAAAATTATTTTAGCAGAGAGCCAAAAACAAAAATATAGCCAAAGTGATGAACTGGGGGCACAGTCAAGTCAGGTTTTTTTGTCTTTTCCCCATTGTCAATGCACTCGCTAGAAAGGGCACAATTGAAGTTAACAGCAAGGGCCAAAAGCTCTCTTATCCCCCAAGCAATGAGGTATCGAGCCAAGTTTGAAGCACGAACTAGAAATGGAACTGGATATTCGACCCCTTCATTTGGACGGGTCTGATCACGCCCAAACTGGAGTCTGAACCAGAATGGGAAGTAGGAAACGCAATGTGTGAGACCAATTAATTGTATACCTGGCCGTCAAGATATGCTGTAACTTGTCTCGATTAACTTAAGCCAAAGGAATTGCCAAGTGAGTCAGTTGCAGATCTGTTGCACATCCAGTCGCACCATAACCCCTTTATGGGAAAGTCACTAGTTATGAGCAAAATAAGTAAGATCTAGCCGAGTACTCAGGGCAAGGGTCTGTAACTTTCAGCTTATCCATCAACCACACCTGGGAAGGGATAAAAAATAAGAAAGATTAAAGAATAAAGAGATGTGCACTGAGAGAAAAAGTAAGGAAAGGGTTTTTTAGAGAAAATAAAGATTAAGGACCAAAGCAATGTGAGAGCTATAAATAAGAAATGGTGGGAAACAAGACCTGGAGAAGCAGTGGGCTCCCTATGAACTGAGAGGTCTCCTACCAATAAAAAACATCCAAGTGTTGTGTGTTGTGTTTTGTTTGTATTGATTCTTGTTTTGAGTCGTTTTGATTTCGGTGAGCATAAATATGTGTGTTTAGGTTGTTTTTACTTTCTTTTTCCTTTGTTAAGTCGGATTTTATACTTTGGTCAGTCATAGGCTTAATATCCAATTAAGAACTTATTCTCAGTTTCAATTTCAAAAATGAATCATTTTTGTGCTCAGAGTGCCGTGACATTCCTAACATGATGTACAAAACATATTTCTTTCTTTCATAAACTATAGGGTCCAACCCTGATCAAAAGAGATATCAACAAAACAAGGACCTATCGGAAACTACATAGGTTCCAGACTACAAAGAAAAAGCAGAAAGAAAATCAAAGCATTTGAGTTTGTTTCAACTTTAGAAAATTCTGAGATTATATTCTGGATGCACCTTCTCAGGTCTCACCATTTCTCCAGAGTATAAGTGTATCTCGACCTCGAGCTCAAGCCTGCTTTAAATCAGAATGCTAATCAAAAGAGCTCTCCCTGAACACCATTCCCCACCAGAGGCGTTTTGTTGTGTTAGGAGACCAATTGAGATGGTGGAAACTAGAGTGCAAATGGTGATGCCTAGAATACAAAAGGTTCGGGATTTTTGAGACTAAAGTTTGGTTTGAATACCCAAGGATGTATCCTCGGCTTGAAATCTATATGGTAGCCTATAGACACCCCATTTTTGACCGACCTTAAGACTTAGACACCACCGATTGAGCGCTTGGTGATGTTGCATATTGTGCTCATTCCGAGGTTACGGAGTCTCGGCTGCGAACCTTGCCTCCGAACTTCCGGACTCTTTTGTGCCTTGCCTCGGTTTGGAAACTAGGCCCTGTTTTCTTTGTTTTCTCTTCCCGAAGGGAGGGAGAGGTCTCGTAGACCGTCTCTCAGTGGCTGTAGGCTACGTTTCGTGGTCGTAGGCCATTTTTCCCGTTTGGAGCCCGGTTCCCGGTTTTTAGAGCCGTCAGCCGTGTGCCTCGGTTCAGAACTGCTTAACCACCTCCATTCGCTCCGTTTTTTGGCACACACCTTGTTTCCTCCCTTTTGAGGGACACTGTGGCTCGAGAGACCAACTTTGTGGTCAAACGCCACCTCCGGTGCTTAATAGTCAGTTTTCGGGGCCCCGGACTGCACGTTTTGGCCCCCGAACCTTCGTTTTGCATCGGTTTGGGTTCATTTTTGGCGGAGACCTTATTTTCATTGTTAGAAAGGTTGTAGGAAGGTGGGAGGCCAGCAATTGTTCTAAAAACCAGTTTTATTTCTTCATCGCTCTTCATCGCCCGTTTTCTTCACTAGAAAGCTGGTTTTTCCCATTTCCGGGCCACTTTTTTTGACTTTCCACCACACCATTGTGTTGTACACACCTGGGAGGCCACCAATATGGGTAGGCCGGCCAGTGATTGTTCTTGACCCTTTTGAACCCCTCTAAAAAGCTGGTTTTTCTCTCTCCTGGTTCACTTTTTCTGAGTTTTGACCATACAGCTGTGTTGCACTCATCTGGGAGGCCATCTTTTTGGGGTGGCCGGCCAGCAATTCTTTTGACCCTTTTGACCCCTGACCGGCCGGCCACCTGAACCTTTTGAACCTAGCCGGCCAAACTTGTCTCTCCTGGTGCATTCCAGCTGTGCCAGCTGTGTTGCACCAGATCCTCTACCCAAGGGTCTGTCTTTTAGGGGGAAATTTGAATTGGTTTTTCCCCCCCTTTTCTTTCACTCCTCTCCCTCTATATAACCAGCACCCCACCTCCATTTCTAAGGGTTAGAAAAATCAATTGGAGCCTTTGCATACAACCCTCCCTCTCTCTCTCATCCAAGCTTAAAACCACCTCGTTCTTGCACCATTTATACACCAACTCATAGCCTATCACCTCCACACTCCATTCCAACATCTTGAGGCTGATTTTTAGAGGTTAGGAGCTCCTTTTCTTGGATCAAAAGCTGCTGGAAATCTGTGCTACAAGGGTGAGTCCCTATTTTCTCTTTTCTTGCTTTATTTTGCATGATATTTTAGCTCCTTTTGCCTACATTTTTGGGCTTTGGCCTGAACTGAAAACAGTCTTATTTTGAGATCATCTTCAAGTTTGATTAAGAACTTTTTTCTGTTTGAGGTCTTCTACTCCCCGTTTGTGCTTTATCCCTCTTTTAGGGCTTATTTTGCATGGTACATTAGCCTTATTTGTGAGCATTTCTGGGCTTCAAGACAAACTGTAAAGTGCCTTATTTTGATCATCTCTTCAACTTTGTTGAGGGGCTCTTTGCTGTTTGAGGCCAGCTACTGCCCCTTGTCCTCTATCTCTCTTTTAGGGCTATTTTTGCACCATGTTTTAGCCTCACTTGTAAACTTTTTTAAGATTTTTTATAAACTATAAAAAGTCTTGTGTTGAGGCCCTCTTGATTTTTGATTTAGGGCTTTCCTTCGTTTGAGGTCATATGCTTCCTTGTATGCTTGATTGCCTCTTATTTTGAGCCTTACAACTAAGCCCTTGTTGCATCCTTTGTTTGGCCTTCTAGACATTGAAATCCAGTGGATTTTTCAGTGGCTAACCCACTATTTTGAGCCTCAAAAGCAGAGGGGGGTGACCCCCTCTCACCTTGTTTTGCTTGATGGTCTTTTTGGCCTTCCAAAGAGGCCCTATCTTGCATGCTTCGTTGACTGATTTCAGGGACAATTTGATGAGTTTTAGGGCTATCATATTTTATTTCTAGAGTTAATTTTGCCATGCGAAGTGTCCTTGATGCATGTGCTTAATAACCCCTTGAATGCCCTTCCAAAGGAGCCCCTCATTTTTACATGCATTGGCTGCATTTCCATGTTTATTTGGGCGTATTTTCACATGTTTTGTTCACTGACTTTTTCTGGTTTGGTGAGATTTCATATGTTTCATATACATGCCATGTAAACCATGTTTGCTAGTCAAAGTTGCATGCTATTTTAGTCCATCTTGCTAGCATCTTTTGGCCATGCTTTGAACTAGAAATGTTCATGTTTTGGGACTGCCTTGGCTCTGTCTTTGTGCTTCATAGTCAAATAATGCTTGTTTTTCATAGCTATAAGTCAATACATGTGCCTAGTTTTGAGTTTCAGGGTTTACTTCATGCATCGGGTGCTATGTTTCCATTTTTCGGGATCATTTTGCATCATGATTCAATGCTAGAATTTGCATGTTTGAATGCCATGTTTCATGCCTTGCCATGCCTTGTTAGAGTTGCATACTATGCCTTAGGTTCGGTCCTCGGTTTGCGTGTATGTGTGCACGCATTTCGATAGTCTCATTTTTCATCTTATGGCTGCTGATGTGAGTGTGGCTGAGGTCCACTCATGTTGGTGTAAGTCCATTATGCATTGTGTATGCCATTTCAATTCATAGCATTGCGTATGCTAGGTTGTATGTTAGAGCATCGTGTATGCCATGTTACATCGTGCATTGTGTATGCCATTTCATAGCATTGCATATGCTAGGGTGCATGTTAGGATTACATTCATGCATGTCATGCATATTGCATTGTGTTTGGGATAGGAGTTAGCCCAAGCACGGGAAACAAGGGACGTTTCGTACTCCGAGTGACGGAACGTGTCTCAATTCCCTGTCGCCGACACTCAGGATTAGCCGTTATGGAGTTTAGGCCTTGTTGTGTTTTCATGTGCATTCATTCCATCTTGAGTCATGCAAATCGACTCCTCGGCCATCATGTATTGAGATGCGTGATTGGTGGCACGAGGATCGAGGACTACACTCCCTGAAGAGTAATCATGCATACATATGTGAAAATACTTTGCCATGCCCCTTTGTTGCTCTCTGTTGCAGTAAATCAAGGATTAACATCCTTCAAGAGCTTTGTACAACATTCCGGGTTTAATTGTAAACAGAGGCTAATTAGGGCATCGCAAATGCATTTCCGCCCAAGGCAACTCAAGCATGCATCATTCATCATTCGGAATAGAGCTGAGGCGGTCCATGGATTTGCGTGCCATTTATTGCTTTCCTAGATTAATTTGTTAATTAATTAGGGTTTTGTATTTATTCAGACTGTATATTATTTATTCGGACCCTCCGAGTGAGGACACAATTGTAATAAGTGTGCGTGCGTGTGATGTATGTCTTCCAACCCCACGTCTTTCTCCCTTTTATTTACCAGCTTATGATGGTTAAATTAGGGCATGTTTCAATTAGCATACAGTATGATAGCATGTTTGCATTCAATCATCTGTTTTGCATGCATCAGGCTCGGCGTATCATAACTCACTGCATTGTATTTCAATTCCGAGTTGAATACTTGTTAGCTATAGCATTGCACATGCCATGTTTAGAATAGCCGGGCCTATCTTAGTTGCATTTTGCATGTGTTGCATTAGGCATTTCTATATAGTTAGGATCATGCATTGATTTCTAACATAGCTTCTGTTTTGGCTTGGAGTACTCGGTAAGTTTTTATGCTTTAGCATCCTTGCATGCGTGTGAGTGACTACCATGATAGCATGCTTACCATGAGGCTATATGCTTATGTGATATATCTGCCTGAATGCCTGTGGGTGAAGGTTGGATTATCTCAATTGGAATGATTCATCGACTGTGAGTTTTAAGCCCACTAGATAATGGCAAAACTATTTTTTCTAAGCCCACCTGAGGGTGGCAAATCCACATTTTAGCCTACTTGCGAGTAGCAAACTGTTTTCCAAACAAACATGAGATGTTTCGTTCCAATTCAGGCGATCCAGTCTATACTTGTATGTTGTGCGCATCACATAGTAAATCTAGGCTAATAACCGGAA
Organism: Camellia oleifera; assembly: GCA_022316695.1. NCBI lineage: Eukaryota > Viridiplantae > Streptophyta > Magnoliopsida > Ericales > Theaceae > Camellia > Camellia oleifera. Next base: position 97,340,280 of record CM039308.1, on the reverse strand, counting down.
TAAGAATGCATAATGTTTTCAAAACTAGATATCATGGTTAGTAGAGGCCGATCTTTAATCGGGCGAGCGGGGGTGCTCACGAAGTAACCTTCCCCAATCGTACCCAAGTTCCCGAGCCGAGGCAACTTTGGTGATGACAGACACGTGGCCTTAGGCACGAGTCAGGGTTTCCTAAATTTCCCCAAAAATAAAATATTTAGGTGGCGACTCTGTATCTGGCAAAGCAGTCCATGTTTGGTACTTCTTTCAAAAAAATTCTGTTTTCTCAAAATGATTTGCCGGATTTGGACTCTTTGGTTCAGATTAAGAACCGTGACAATTTGAGTCCGAACTGTAGTGAGCCCAAAATGAACAGAACGGGACTCATCCTCCCGGGGCGTTCGGGGACGTCTACACAGCCCCATAGGTTGAGATAGCATGTGTGCCCCTCAATTCTATATACTTGTAGCTTGATTTTTCGTGCTCCTTTCAAATACGACTAGCCCCACAGTTCGAACTCCCGTGGTTTTGAATCTGATTTCACAAAGTGCAATATGAAATAATGAAAACACAAAAGAGTCCAAATCCGACAATTCTTTTGGAAAATCAATGTTTGAATCAAATGCCAAAAATGGACTTCTTTGCTAGATTTTAGAGTCGCCACCTAAATATTTTTTTTTGGAAAATTTATAAAACCTGAGACTCGTGCCAAAAGCCATTAGTCCGTCATCACCAAAGTGTCTTGGCTCGGGAACTTAGGTACGAGAGGGGAAGGTCATTAATTGAGCACCCCCACTAGCCCGATCAAAAATCGGCCTCTACTAATCACGATGTGATTCTTATTTACATTATATGCTCTTCTTTCGATTTATTAGGCTAACTTACTATGTAATGCACACAAGGTATAGACTAATTTGCAAAAAATTGAAACATTTGATTTCATGTTTGTTTTTTCAAAATGAAAAGAGTTTGTGAATGTGCCACTTGAAAAAGTGGGCTTAAATGTACATTAATCAAACTGTCCCAATTCAAGCAACTAGCCTCCATCCACAAGCATTCAAACAGGTATGTCATTTAAACAATTAGCCTCATGGAAATATACCTGGCATGGCAACATAAACATTCGATGCAAGATACTAAAGCTCAAAATTGCTCACCTAGTACTCCGAGCCAAAACAAAGCAAAGTAATTAGAAAAATATGCATGCTCCTAATTACTGCAATATGACTAAATGCAATGCACACATTATGTAATTTATAGTCTCGGCTATGAGCATGGCATATGGTTTCATTCAAGACATGCGATAAAGCACGTATTCACGTAATGAATTTGAACATTGATATTGGGTTAGTATGATAAGCTGAATCTTGGATGCATGCAAGACAATGGATTCAAAGCATAAGAATGCTAATTTGAAAAATGATGTTCTATACTAACCATCAAAAGCAAATAAGTAAAAGGGAGAAAGACGTGGGGTTGGAAGACATACATGTTGGCTCTCGTGCAAGAGAGTCCGAATCAAAGTCCGAAAGTCCGAATTAAAATAATTATAGAAAACTGAATGAATAAATAAGCAAAGAAGCAACTAGCTAACTACTCTATTACAGCAAGGATAATAATGAGAAATAAGCTAGCTATTTAAGTTAACTACCTATAACAATTACAAATAAGCAATAATAATAATTACAACACTAATAATTAACATGACTAATTATAATAGTAATAATAATAATTACAACAATACTCGGAGCATTAATCTATAAAATTGATGTAAGAAATGATGCACAAGGGTTGCATGCACAATGTCTAATAACTGCTCTGTCTGCCTAGCTTCGCTCTGTTTCACCTTCAGCCATTGCCCTCTGTTTTCTGCAAAACATACTGTTGACCAAACATTGAAGACCGGCCGACCCTCAATGAAGCCCGGCCGAGCCTAAATAAGGCTAACCGTGCCTTAATTTTATGCAAAATCTTGTTTTGTGGTCTGAAGTGAACAATACAGACAGAGTTATTTTGAACTTTGTTTGTCCCTCTCACACTTCTTTGTCATGGGAAAGCCTCGAGAGAAGGTTGGAATCGTTCCAAAACCATCAATAAGCAAGTTGATTGCTTGATGATTTCGGATACAATTTAGACAAAATGCAATAAATGTAATGAACAACAACCACCTCTCCCTCTTATCATAAAGTGAACTCAAAGAGGGAGGTAGAGACGCTTCAAGGTTCATCAAAACATCATGAATTCATGTAAGACAACCCTTAACACAACAGATTCGACATAACGTCCAGCCGAACCCAAGCAATATAACTCATTTTCTTTATGCTGGTTGGTTCATTTTAAGTCCAAGATGATTGTTATGTCCACTAAAGATTACGTCCATTAAGTGCGAAATATGTCAAATGGGAAGTGATTCTCAACATGAAAAAGTGACCATGATGTTGACAATGAACCTTCGTAGAGATTAAGCCATTAAGCATAAATCTCTAGTTCATGTTTTGAATAACCGTCAACCAATTGAAACAACTCTCGGCCACGTTGGCCTGACCAACTCCCTTCTCTTGTGATGAAATTTTATCTGGTATCAGCACCTTCTGCCACCTAGGCCTGCCATGCCTACCACCACGTCCACGTCTAAACATCCTACTAATAGTAACACAATAGATTAGCGCATTTACAAATGTGCCAAAGTTAATTCCTCACATCCTAATACGATGGAAAACAATTAATTCATTCCACATTAGCACCGAATCACATAATCACAAACGAATTTCCTTTTTAGATAATGATCATTCCGCGACATTGCTAGAGTTCTAGTTAGAAATAGCAGTGAAAGTGCTTTTCTAATAAGACTTCTAGAAACTCGTAGATTCAATCAATATCTTAGAAACTAAATCTCATACCCATATAGTCACAAAAATATATTATCACATAGTATACCAGGTGTAGAGACCCCATTTTTGACCGTCCTTAGAACTTGGGCTCCACTGATCATTTACTTGGTGATGAAAGATATGCAGTGCAAAGGTTCGATTTCTTCAACAAGGAGAGTATCAAATCCCAACCTTACACCCCATTTTTGGACTAAAACTATTTTGACCAAAGATTTTAGACCCTAAAACCCTCTCTTTCAAAATATTTTTGAAAAATTTCCTACGATGTTCCGAGGCTCGCATTTCGTTAAATGTTGTGCTTTTCGGTAAATCGAGCAAGGACAAAGTGGAAATGAATGAAAGAGAGGTGAAATCTATGAAAAATCTTTCAAAACACCTTATTTAGGGGTTTGGAGTTGAAGAAAAGAGGATAAGAGAAAAGAAACCAAGTTTGGGAGAAGTTCGGCATGAATCCGGGTATGATCGAAACTGAGCAGTCTTCACTAAAACAGGCATAACTTTTTACACACTTAGAATTTTGAAGTGAGGATGACACCATTGGAAAGAAGACTTCCAAGGATACAATTTAGGCTCAAGAATGACCTGCAAAGGAGTCCAGATGAAGAAGTTATGTCCGGTTGGAGTCGGGCCCAAAAAGCATATTTTTCTGGCCAATCAGAGGTGGAGGATGCTGGCCATAAATGGGATTTTCTGGCCATGTGCCGGCCATGAATGGCCTATGCCGGCCCCATGCCATCTAAGAGTGTTCCTTTCCGGCCAAAAATGATGAAGTGCCGGCCAACAATGATGAAATGCCGGCCATTGATACAGAAAGTCAGTTTTTGGCAGATATTTTTGCTCTAGCTGTTGCAGCTGTCCCTTTTGGGATATTTTCAACCAAGGCTTGCATATTTCTATATATAGAGAGGTTTCTCTATGTTTATCAAGGTTAGAAAGATTTTGGGAGTGAAATATTTTGAGGAGTGTCTCTCTCTATACTTCTCCCACTCTTGAACCTTAGTACATACGAGTGTAGATACACTTCTCCTTTGCCTATACATCCTTGATCAAAGTTGTTGATCATTGAGATGAGGTTCTACAAGGTCTTCTTGGAGCTCCTTAAGGTGGTTTTGACTTGGTTTTGTGGCCTGAAGTTGTGTTGTGCTTCAAGAGGTATAACTCTCTCCCTTTAAGCTTGTCTTTCATACTTGTTTTGCCATCTTTTTCCACCATTTCAAGTCTGGTTTTGGCATGTAAAAAGTTCTATTTTTCAGTCCTAAAAATGGTGGTTTGAGCCTTTGTGAGTTAAGAGGTTGTCTCCCCTTTTGGCTCTTTGGCTTGTGAAGCTTTTTGTGCCATTTCTCATCACCTTCAAATCAAAATTTTTGAGCATTTTTACCACTGAAACTCAGAGGTTTTTCAGTGACAAAAGCCATGATTTGAGGTCGAAAATAGGAGGGGGTGGCCTCCCCTCCTTGTGTCTTGTTTGCATATGTAGTTGGCCTAACATATGAGCATGTTTTTCTACCTCCTTGAGGCTCTATCTCAGCATGTTTTTGTGACTTTTTTGACCCGCTTTAGCTCTGTTTTTGGCTGGTTGGGTCACTTGTTGTTTGTTTCTTACACTTGTAGTGTAATCATGCTTACTAGCTTAATATGCATAATGACTTAGCTTATTGTTCTAGCATGTGTTAGCCTAACTCCAGCACATTTTTGCTACTAATTTAGCATGCTTTAACTCTTTTTTGAGTAGTCTTGGTCATATATGCTTTGCTTTGTATAGCTATAGTGTAGTTGGCCTTTACTAGCTTTGAGTTTTGAGGTCTCTACCATGCTTTGCTTGAGATGTATGCATGTCATGGTATCATTTAGCATGTAATTCCAGTGCTTATAACTCTGTCACACTCTCACATGTTTCGCTCTTTCATCACTTTTGAGAGTTGTGCCTTATGCCTTGTTTATGAGCCAATACATAAGCATATCTTTCTTGCTTTTCATGCTACCATTTCAACTCATTTTAGCCACTGTTTTGGCATGTTTGAGGTCTGTCTAGGGCTGGTTTGGTCCTTTGTGCTTGATATTGCATGGTTCTAGTGTAAAGCTCTTCACTAGTTTTAATGCTTAAGTCTCTTTACATGTTGTACATGAGCTGTTTGCATGTTAGAGTCTTGTGTTTCATACCATTTCAGCACTAAAATTCTGCCACCTCCCTTATTTCTTCATTTTTCTATTTTTTTTTTAGGGATGGTTAGTCTTAAAGTTGTATTTAAGCTTAGGATTGAGGCTTATGCTTAAATAGCTTTAACCCTCTTTTGAGGGTTTCTCCTAGTCAAAGGCATGGTCTCTCTTATGTCTTAAGTCATCTTTTGATTGACCTTCCTCTCATTAGAGGACAATCACTTGGACTTAACCGGTTAATGAATGGCTTGGTAATATAAAATGTGTAAACAAGAATTGAGCAAAGTAAAGCTTATGCAAGATAAGCACGTGTATTGCATTGCATGTGTTTGGATTGGACGTTAATCCAAACATGAGAAATGAGAGACGTTTCATGCTCATAGTGATGAAACGTGTCACGTTTCTTGGTCTTCATTGCCTTTGATCTCTTATGATAAGGTAATGGACTTATGTCTTTGTGTTTGTGCATTTATTGAATTTGTGCAAGTTAGATCCTTGGCCATCATGCATTGAAAATTCTTGATTGGTGGCTTTAGATCCAATGGTGCCACTCCTTTGATGTTTTGAAATGATAAGGAGTGACATAGTATGAATATGCCCCTGGAAAACCATCATTTTTTCTCTGTTTTGTGCTCTGTTGTAGTTTGGTGTTTCAGCACACCAGTGGCTAGTGTGCCTCACTAGTGGCTGGCACTACTTCATCCTTGGCCGGCAGTACACATCTTTGGCCAGCAGGCCACTAGTGCACTCCCCAGAATGGAATTGGTAAGGTAGAGCAGAAAGTTCTTGGAGATACCCTGCAAACAGAGCCTCTCAAGAGCAAACCGGTGGGCTTTTCGGGGCGAGAAACTGAATGCATGCATGTTTAACTTTCCAAAGCAGAGCTGAAGTAGTGTAATTTAATGCTTTTCTTGTTAGATAGCATAGATTTGTAATTTAATTAATTAGTGTGCTAATTAGTTAAGTGTTGTAATAATTAGTAAGTAGTTTGCTAGTTATTCATTTGGTTGTGTAATAATTAGTCTAATTAGTTTAATTAGATTAGTTAGCTTAGCTTAGCTTATATTAGCTTAGCTTATTCATTCGAACCCTCCTTTGAGAGGGCACAATGTTGTAATAAGAGTGCATGTGTGTGTGCATGTCTTCCAACCTCACATCTTTCTCCCTTTTACTTATCCGCTTTTGGTGGTTAGATTAGGACACGTTTTGATTAGCATACCTTATGCTTGTATGTTTGCATCATTCATTTGTCTTGTATGCACCGGGCTCGGCACATCATTCAAAATGCATCGTATTTCAATACTAACTTGAATACGTGTATCAAATTGTTGCATTCATACGCCATCTTAGATAGCTGAGCCTATTAGTTGCATTATTGCATGTGTTGCATTAGGCATCTTGTATAGTTAAGATCATGCATGATTTCTAACTAGTTTTCTGTTTTGGCTCTAAGTACACTGTAAGTTTTACGCTTTAGCATACTTGCATGAGTGTGGGTATTGCCATGATAGCATGTTTGCCATGAGGCTATTTGCTTAAGTGATTAAACTGCATGAATGCCTGTGGATGAAGGCTTTATTGTTTGAATTGGGACAATTAATCAAATGTGAGTTTTAACCCCACTTTGCGAAGTGCAAAACATCATGTTTTAAGCCCACTTGAGGCTGGAAAATCCGCGCTTTAGCCCACTTGAGGGTGGCACTTTCAAACCATTTTTGAAAACAAACATGAATTGTTTTGTTCCAATTCTTGCGATTTAGTCTATACTTGTATGTTGTGCGCATCACATAGTAAAGTTAGCTAAATAATCAGAATAAGAACACATGTGTTTACAAAACAACATATCATGCTTAGTAGAGGCCGATCTTTGATCGGGCGAGCGGGGGTGCTCATTTCAAGACCTTCCCCTCTTGTACCCAAGTTCTTAAGCCGAGGCAACTTTGGTGATGACGGACACGAAGCCTTTGGCAAGAGTCAGGGTTTCCTAAATTTTTCAAAAATAAAATATTTAGGTGGCGACTTTGTAATCTGGCAAAGCAGTCCATGTTTGGCCCTTTTTGATTCAAAATCAATTTTCCAAAACCAATTGCCAGATTTGGACTCTTTGGTATTTATTAGTCTCACATTGCACTTTGTGAGATTAGATTCAGAACCGTGACAGGAGTCCGAACTATAGAAGACCAATTTGCGCCCTCTCTAAAAGGGGGGCGCGCGAAGAAAGTCGAGTCTACACCAGGTCTATTTCTAATGCTATCTAGCGAAACAAACCCATTGTGGTAAAAACCACATCCCACGATCCCAAAGTATTCAAACCTTGTAACTTTGATACCAAGTTGTAACGCCCCAAACTAATAATAACAACCCATCTAATGATAATCAAAACAAAACGTAATAAATAATAACCTTTCATTTATATTTTTTTATTGTACAAAAGATATCATATGTGAGTATACATTCATAAATCCTAAATCTTGAATCTATAGCATATATCACATATGAGTGAATTGAAATAAAAAGTTATATAGATAAGTTAATGCCCTAATAGCTACATCTTTCCAAGACAATGCTTAGGTACAACAAAAATGAGTTCAACTCAATACAGTTAAAGCCTAAGACTTGTACAAAATAATTATAACAAGAAACAAAAAATGAGCCTTGAACTCCACAGTCCTCCCAAGCTAAATCCTTAGTGGAGGCATATCATCAGCACCTGGAAGTTGTTTTCTACATAGGGTGAGCTAAAACCCAGTAGAGATACTTTAACACAATGTATGGAACTTAGCAAAGTTATAAGGTGAATGCACATGGAACTTAGCAAAGTTATAAGGTGAATGCACATGTATGCCATTTGTCAAACATTATACTTTTCCTTCTCAAAACAATGCAATGCCTTTATCAATACATTTTAATTCATTAAAAAAATACACTTTTATATCAGAAAACAGGGCAATGGATACAAAACACTAGGAATCTCAAGGTACCTGTTTGCTAGTACGCTATACAAGCACTAATAAAGCCATTTTACCAGTACTAACCAAAATGATTGGCACCTAACTGTGTGGATTTTTAGACTTACACCAAGGACACACAGGCCAACAATATAAACCACAACCACATTTTCAGTGGTATATACGCTTTTTTTTTTTAAATAATACATTTTCAATGTTCAAGTATGAAGCAATGCTCGATACAAGATGTATGCGAAATTAGTTTCAATTTAACTTAATCCTCATGCAATTTCTACAACAATCAAAGCTATCCTTCACTAATAGCCCAAAACAAATATTTCTAATCAACAGATAAATTATCCAACAATAGATAAAATTTCAACATTTTCAAAATGGGAGTGATAATAAATATCCAACTCCACTGTCATCATTAACCGATACCCTTTTCCATATCCTTTCAAAACCCAACATCCATCATTTTCCTTTCATAAAACAAACATCAATAATTTTCAAACAAAATTTCCTTTATTTCCAAAATCATATTTAACGAAAGATCCTCCCATGTTTCAACACAACCCATCAACATACACACTTCCACAACCTTCTCAAGCATTTATTAGAAAACCCCCTCTTCTACATTTCAAAATCAAACCCTAGGTTAACCCAAAATCCCCAAATCACTAAATTCTTTCAAAGAGAAAATAATTTAGCTAGGGATCATACGAGAGGTTATAGAAATCCCTACCTTAAGAGTAGAAAAGGAAGAGAGCAAGGGTGAAACTTTCACAGAGTAAAAAATGAGATCCTCTCTGATTAGAACGAAGCTTTCAACGAGCTCTATCTTTTTCTCCAAAGGACTAAGATGGAGAAATCAACGGATGATAGAGCATTTGGAGTTTTAAGGCAAGAACCAGAGAGAGAAAAAGTGAAAAAATTAGGGTTTGGAATGTTTTAGAGAGAGAGAAAGTGAAAAAAGTGATAAAATTTTCCTTTTCCGGAACTGATACACGCACAGGCCGCTCGAGAGACCAAAACACCGCTCAAGTATGACAGACAATAAATGACACCACTTGAGCGACCTCAACACCGCTTAAGTGAACAATAACCCCTTCCCAAAAGTTTTGCACACTGAAGAAGACTGCTTGAGCTCAAGAAAGACCCCTTGAGCGCATAACACCCTACTCCTAGAAGTTTTGAAAACCTGCAAAATACTGAGAGATCTCAAAGACTGCTTGAGCGACCAAAACACCGCTGCGAAAAAGAAAAATCTGGACAACAACTCTTATGAAAAGCTAACTCCTAACATGTTTCAAACACAATAGTAACTCCCAAACAACTAAACTCAACTAGCAATAAGAGTAAGAGGTTATAAAAAATAGTTGAAGATATAAAATTCCAGATCTAAGAACATAAAAAGGATTCGAGGTGTATTCCCTATAGTGGTTTGCAAATATTCTGATGTCTTTTCTGAGGACCTCATCGAATTACCACCTTATCGTGAGGTCGAGTTTTTTTATAGACTTGGTGCTCGGTATGGCACCCATCTCTATGTCACCTTATAGATTCACATCAGCAAAATTGCTTGTTTTGAAGAAGTATCTACAAGAGTTATTAGACAACGCCCCAATACTTCCCCATGGGGAACACCGACTTCATTTGCTAAGAAGAATGATGGTTTGTTGTTGTTATGCATTGATTACTGCAAGTTGAGTAGGGTCACCATTAAGAACAAATATCCATTGCCTAAAATAGATGATCTTTTTAACCAACTTAAATGTTTTCGATGTTTTTCAAAGATAGACCTAAGGTTGGGTTGTCATCAGTTACGGGTAAAGGAGGAGGATATTCTGAAAACAGCCTTTCGTACACGATTTGGCTACTATGAGTTTCTCATAATGCCTTTTGGCTTGACTAATGCCCCTACTACTTTTATGGACTTGATGAATAAAGTCTTTCACGAATGTCTCGATAAATTTGTAGTAGCCTTCATAGATGACATCCTTAGCTACTCACTTTCTAAAGAGGAGCATGGAGGACACCTCCGTATTATTTTATAGTTTCTTAGGGAGCATCGATTAAATGTTAAATATGAGAAGTGTGAATTTTGGCTTTTCGATGTGAAGTTCTTGGACCATGTAGTTTCTGGGGATGGGGTTATAGTGGATTCTTAAAAAATAGAGGTCATGCAAAATTAGGAACGAACAAAGCATGCCTTTGAAATTCGTAGCTTTTTGGGCCTCACCAGCTATTATAGATGGTTCATGAGAGATTTTTCTACTCTAGCTTCTCCATTGACTAGGTTAACTAGAAAATGCGTGAAATTCGTTTGAAGTAAGGCATGCGAGAATCTTTTCTAGAATTAAAATATGGGCTGACTACCGTACCAATCCTGATTATTCCAGAGAGAGGGTTGGGTTACACTATCTATTGTGATGTTTCTAGAGAAGGTATGGGTGTGTTTTGATACAAAAGGGTAAGGTTGTGGCATATGGTCGCGTCAGTTGAAAACTCATGAGAGGAACTACCCAACTCACAACCTACAGTTAACAGCAGTCATATTTACTTTAAAACTATGGAGACACTACCTATATAGGGAGAAATTTGACATGTTTTTGAATCACAAAAGCCTTGAATATCTATTTTCCCAAAAAGATTTGAACCTACGTCAGAGAAGGTGGATGGAGTTTATAAAAGATTACGATTTTGAATTACATTATCATCCGGGAAAGGCCAATGTAGTGGTAGATGCCTTTGAGTAGAAAATTTGTAAATATTATTGTTAGTCTAGCCATTAGAGAGTGGGAGATATTGGGTGATCTGGGTGAGTTTGACTTGTATCTTGACGAGTCTCCTCAGCATGCCACCTTATTTACAGTCCTTGCATAGCCAACACTTGTCACAAGGGTTATAGAAGCTCAATGGGGTGATCCAGACGTGGAGGTAATTCGAAGGAAGATCTTCCAAGAGAAGGAAGAGAAGCAGTTGAGGGTACATTCTGATTTGAGTGTTTGATTTTTAGAACGTTTCTTTGTACCAAAATCCTGTATGAATGAAGTTCTATGGAAATTCCATCATTCACGCCTTGCGGTACATCCGGGAGGCACAAAAATGTATCGTGGCCTTAATCATCAATTTTGGTGGACAGGTATGAACCAGGATGTAGCGTTATTTGTGTCCAAGTTTCTAACTTGCCAACAAGTCAAAGCAAAACATCAAAAGCCAGCTGGGTTATTACAATCCTTACCTATAGCCGAGTGGAAGTGAGAGCACATCACTATGGACTTTGTTTCGAGCCTTCCTAGAACACAGAGGGGTAATGATGCTGTTTGGGTTATCATGAATCGACTAACTAAGTTAGCTCATTTTCTAGCTATGTGCATGAGGGATTAGGTTGATTCCTTAGCTGAGCTTTACATTAGAGAGACTGTCAGACTTCACGGGGTTTCGGTGAGCATTGTCTCAGATAGAGACCCTCGTTTTACCACCCGATTGTGGAAAAGTTTGCAAAATCTTATGGGTACTTAATTGACCTTTAGTACTATTTATCACCCTCAAACCGATGGGCAGTTTGAACGCACTATCTAGATCTTGGAAGATATGTTGAAGGCCTGCGTTTTAGAGTTTAAGTGTTCTTGGGAGAGGCATTTGCCTCTAATAGAGTTTACCTACAATAATAGTTATCATGCTAGCATCGGGATGGCACCTTTTGAAGCCTTGTATGGGCATCCGTGTAGATCACCTGTGTGTTGGACCGAAGTGGGGGATTCACCCATTCTTAGACCTGAATTAGTTCGTGTGACCACCAAGAAAATGGCTCTTATTCGAAAGAGGTTGATCATGACTTAAAGCCAACAGAAGAGTTATGCTGACCAAAGGAGAAGACCTTTCTCTTTCGAAGTAGGGGATCATGTGTTTTTAAAAATATCACTTAGGAAGGGTTTGATGAGATTTGGACGAAGTGAAAAATTATCACCTAGGTTTATTTTTGATATTATAGAACAGGTAGGGGAAGTAGCTTATCGTCTTGCCTTACCACCATAACTCTCTGAGGTACACAATGTATTTCACATTTCCATGCTTCGTAACTATGAACCCGATCCTTTTCATGTTTTGGATTGGACAAGTCTAGAAGTAGATGAAAATGCCACCTATGAAAAGAGACTAGTAAAGATCTTAGATTCTACAAAGCAAGTTTTGAGAGGTAAAGTTATTTCCTTAGTGAAAGTGTTATAGCAACACCACGAGGTAGAACTACTTAGGAGCGAGAAGCTGAGGTCCATGAAGAATATCTGGATTTGTTTAATGATGTGTAATTTGAATGATTTGTTATTTTCCTAAGCATTACGTATTTTGACTTGTGGAGGGGATGTGATGAAAAAGTGTTATTTTCATAAAAGCTTGAACTTTTCATCTTATAATATGAATTGTGATTTGATTTTGTTCTCTCTTGATGACATTATGCATATTGGGACAGTTGTTAATATGATGTTAGTCTTCTTTGGGATTGTTGGTGTTGTTTTTAGCAGGAATCGCGAAATTTCAGTGACGAAATTCTTTAAGGGGGTAAAATGTAACAAGCTGTTTTGAGTGACTGCTCGAGCGGTCAATTGGTCACTCGAGCGGATAAGCGGAGCTCCTAGTATCTTACTTGTTTACAGGTGAGACTGCTCAAGTGGTATAATGGTCGCTCGAGTGTAGATATTAAGCTTCTAGTATTTTTAGTATAGCTTTACAAAACTTCTAAGACCTTACGTTTAACGTTCGAGCGGTGGATAGTTCGTTCGAGTGGTCTGCTTGTATTATGTTTATCGCTCAAGCAATAGAAAGTTCGCTCGAATGATCTGTTAGGGACAGCATATTTTTTGGGCTCACTTCTCTACATACACTCTCTCCTTCTCCCTCTCCCTCTCCCTCTCCCTCTCTAACACACATTTCCGAAAATCCCACCGCTTAAACACTAGATTTCATTTATTTTTAGCTAGAATACATCCTTGCTCCTTCATTAAAGTTGCTAATCTCATCAAGAGCTACATTCTTAACTAATTGGATCGTGATGTTTTGGAAGTTCATTCATTGGGTCTTCACCTCTTCTCTCATAACTTTTGAGGCAGGAATATCTTTACCTATGTATATCTATATTTTGGTTTAAATATGTGTTAATCTTATGGTATGGATGTGTGATTTGAAATGGGTGATATATATATACATATATATACACATATATGGACATTAATGGTGATAGTAAGTTTTGACTAAAATTGGCGAAAGATTTGATTATCTACTAATGAAAGATAATGTAAAAAGCATGAATCAAGGAAAATGAAAGAATGGAAGGAAAAACCCTAATTTTCTTGTGAAACCTTACTTCTTGTTCATAGGTCTTGGTTGGTAGTTGAAGAGGAATTAGTGGGTAGATTGGAGACGTATTGAAATCCCTTTTATTTTGATAAAGATTGAGTTTTGGATGATTTACTCGTTGTGTGATATGGTATTACCCGTATGAGGAAATTGAGCTGCCCACTTGCCCGGTCATATGAGGACAACAAATATAGAAATGTCTTAAGGTGTCCACGTGCCCGGTTGTGTGACGACAAGAAATGTGGAATTAAGTGAAATGTTGTGCATTGTAATATGAATTTGGGAAATTAGTGTTCATAGGTAAAGGTCATGGTCATGCATATTTTTAAATCAAATGTTTATGTACCTGGTTAAATATATTCTCTACTGGGCAATTGCTCATTCCTGTCTTACAACTTTCAGAACTTGGAGAGCAACAACTACTTCAATAAAATAAAAGTGGTCCAACCTTTTGTTTTTGCTAAGGACATGGTGCATATGAAATGTGATACTTCCAATGTTTTTGCTTTCTTTTAGGACTAAGAGTCATTTTCTTCTTTTGAAACTTTGATCTAGAGACTTGTAAGCCGTAAGGCACTTGTTATAATTCTCTCTAACTTTTTGAATTGTAAGGATTTCCATGTAATTTGTAACTCTTAATCTATAGTTCAATGAGAAAGAGAACTTTTGGGATCGATCTTGAAGTTGTCTTGGTATATTGTGCATATATATAACGTCATGATGAATTTATTTTATTTTGAATTATTTGGGGGTGATACACTGTAACTCTCCCAAACTCTCCCAAAAATGGCCATCTTTGCAACACCAAGATCGACTCATCTCTCTCTTCTTTTCCTAACCATCCTCTCTCTTCTCTCTCTCCTCTCTCTCCTCGTCCAACAACCCTGTCTATGAGCTCCTCACCTTTCAATCTCAATTTGACTCCAATGTTATCTACCTAACCGATAATCTCATCACACACCTCCTCAAACCCACCACAACCAACTCCGATCTATACTCTAAATCTGTATATATATATAAATATATTTTTTTTATAATCTTTGGTGTTACAACCTCAAAACTCTCAGCCATGGCTGAGATGGTTGTTGTTGTTAATTATTTGTTGTTAAAACAAATCTGACTCCAAAAGCCTTTTTTTTTTTTTATAGCAATTGTTGTTGATTATTTGTTGTTGTTATTGTTGTTGATGATGATGATGATGACGTTTATAATGAAACAAATTGCAATTTGTCAAATTTTTCAAAGTGAACATATAAAAAGTTATTGTTGTTGTTGAATAGATCTACAGATCTATTCAAAATTTGAATAGATAAATTTTTTTTTTGAACATATAGGATTTGGTTTAGCTTTGTATTTTAATAAATAGGATTCGGTTTGGCTTGGTATTTCAACAGATTGAAAAAATTAAAAAAAAAATTGAACAGATAGAATTCAGGGAAAAAATTAAACAAATAATAAAATTTGGACAGATATTTGAATAGATAATGGAAAAAATTAAACAGATAGTCAAAAAATTTGAACAGATAAATATAAATTTGAACAAATAGAAAATAATTTGAACGTATAGTCAAGAAAATTAAATAGATAGAAAAAGTATACAGATAAATTAAGGGCACTTGGTCCATAAATTCAATTTTGAATTTTTTTTACTAATGGTCCACACTCTAAAATACCTTGTCTATAAGGACAAGCTCGTCCAAAATAACCAAACTAGTCGTGTATATATATATATTTTTTCCAAGCCCTAACAAACCATTTTCTCTCTCTCTCTCTCTCTCTCTCTCTCTCTCTCTCTCTCTCTCTCTTTCCCCCTCTCTCTCTCCTTCTTCCACTTCTACAGCTGGTGAAGTGTCTTGAGAATTTTCTTCATTGCTAAGCGATAAACTGTTTGCTCGAGCGGTTTTATGAATCATCCAGTACTTTTGCAGGTCTGAGATTCTCGGAGTTGTTGATGTTCACTCGAGCAGTCTGTCTTTGTTTGGTTTGAATTTTTGGAAATGTGAGTTCTGCACTCGAGCTATGTTTTATCGCTCAAGCGATTTGGTGTCTTTGACGCTAGAGTGCAAGAGTGGTCACTCGAGCTATAGCGACTCTAGTTTAGACCCGACACATTTGATTTTTTGGATCATAGTTTCATTGTCTTATAATGATTGTTCATGTCTTGTTTCTCTTTATTCCTTATTGAGTTTGGTTATAAGAGCGCTTTAGTCGCGTTTGGAACAGGTTGGGGGCTTTCTTTTCAAAACTGTTGTTGCTTAGATTTTTATCTCTACGCTCGAGCGAAGCTTTCTGCACCCGAGTGATATTTGAAAACTCTCAGTAATTTTGCAGGTTTGCAAAACTACTAGGAGGGTGCATTCTTCGCTTGAACGGTGTTTTCTACGCTCGAACGGTACTTCTTGAGCTCGAGCGGTGGTCTTTTGTCTGCAAAACTTTTGGAAGTTTGTATTTTACGCTTGAGCGGTCATATCCTGTGCTCAAGCGGTCACACTTTTTGTGTCTAGACGCTCGAGCTACATTTTTTGCACTCGAGCAGTCTACGCGTATATCAGTTCATAAAAGTCACTTTTTGGATCATTGTTTCATCTCTCTCTCTCTCTCTCTCTCTCTCTCTCTCTTTCTCTAAACATTCTAAAAATCCTAGATCTAGAGCTTCTCTCTTTAAAACTCTCATTTTCTCTACAAATACACCTTGATCTTGTGGTTTCTCAACCATGACCCTTTTTGGGAAAAAAGGTAGAGCTTGCCTAGGGCTTTCATTTAATCTGAGCGAATCATGTTTTCGTTGCCGCGAATTTTCTCCTCTTTGCTCCAAGAGGTATGGATTCTTGAGCTACTTTTCAATACTTCGCTATAGATAGACCTGTGGTATTTTTTCTTGCATTAAAAGTACGATTTTCATGTTTAAACAAAATTAAACACGTTTATGCTGTTGGTGAGTTTGTGATTTGGTTTTGTGGGTTGTGACGTGTTGTTGTTATGTTGAGATGTCGGGTTAGGAAGCCTTGGCTCCTAACTAAGGATTTGTGGATAGAGAAAATGAGTAATGTTATGTAAATGGTGAGTTGTGCCTATTATAAACAGTTTGGGGGTTTTGGGGAATGATAATAAATGAGTGTTTGGGTGTGTTAAAAATGTGGGGACTTTGGAGTTATGTTTCAAAACAAATGGATATTTTGTAACTCTTTTATAAACTAGAGAATGGGAATTTAGTTGTACTTAATTAATGTTTTGGATTATAAGATTGGTTTCTAGAGTTTTGTCCTTGGCCATCTGTGGAGGATGGTATTGCTTGTTGTTAGATATAGGTTATAAGTACTACTGTAGTGTGAGCAATGTAATGTAGGATGGCATGTTGTTGATTATAAATGGACATTATGAATAGACAATTTCATTGTTAAGTTAGGGATTATGTTGTTAAAGAGGTAATTGGAACATGTATAAATGTTGTTACGTTATGAGATAGTCGTTGGATAGTATGATTTTGGTGTTTAGTAATTCATATTGTGTTTTGGAAACATTTTTAAAATGTAAGAAAACCCATTGTTGAACGGCGGTGCATGGAGCACATTTTGAAGGAAGTCGGTTAATGTATTTAACTGTTAATAGTCAGGATTGTGATAATTGGATTAGGTATATGTATTACACTTGTGTATTATTGTTGTTGTTTAGCTTGTTATGCTTTCATTGTGATGTTGTTTGGGGGTCCGTTTCGTGCCGTATTGAGCCTGCAAAGCGTGGCGCCTTGACAAAGGTTTCTACGTTCCCTTCCGGTTTGCGCCCAGTAAAGTATGACCTGAGGGGCATCTCCTTCCAGGTGAGGCCAGCAAAGTGTTATGTGTTATCTGTGTTGTGGAATCTGTCACAACCCAAACCGGCCCCTATAGGTTTAGCATCATGACCGGCCAGTAATCATAGATTACCTACAGCCTCTGTAAACAAAAACCTTTTTAAGATAATTATGGGACTTAGCGGAAGTATAATACAACATAAAAGTTATCCATTGAGCCGTGCATATATGGAAAGAACTTCGTATCATACGAAAACATTCGTACGTTATGTACATCCATCACATAAGTTCAAATAGCCAAATCTTATAGCTATACATAACCCCAAAGTACACACAAACACAAAACGATTATACAATACAAAAAGGGGTTTAATTAACTTGGCTTCACACGAGCCTAGTTTACTTCATTCAAAAGCTCCTCGAAAAGGCTGACCCGGGTAAACTCAAGGCATTCTTTAACTTTGATGTTCAACTTGCCCACCTACATATATATAAATAATTAGTGAGCTAGAACCCAGTAAGTAATAACAGAATAAAGAAGTTATGTGAATGAAGTTCAATAACATTGCCAAACCAGTTCTCATTTCAGTTCTCAATAGTCAATTCTCAATGATCAATAAATTTCACCGTCGATATCCTTTAATATCAAATTAAGTGGCACATCCATAAAGCGATAATATTCCAATAACAATGGACCATAAAGGTCAAGCCAATGGAATATGAAGGGTCAAACACTAGAAATCTCTGTGTTTCAATCAATTCAATAGCCATGGTATTATTACCCCCAAGCAAGGGCCTCTAATCAATGGCCATGGTATTGTTACCCCCAAGCAAGGCCTATAATCAATGGCCATGGTATTGTCACCCCCAGGCAAGGGTCTATAATCAATGGATGCCACAATAAAATTTCAAAAGTGAACTTCATTCATCGATAGAAAATAACATTTTAATAAACCATTCAATCGATCACGTATTGATTTCAAGAGCAATAACAATTTCAAAAATAAATATTACTTGAACATATCTTTATAAAGTTACATCTCACAGTGGTTTGTGTTGTCACTAAGCCTCAGACGTCCACCTAAACAAAACACATAACAAAAGCACAATTGAAGCACCATTCGATAACCATTTCATTTTAATTCTATTCTTCTTATGTGTTTCTAACTCATTCTATAATTATATGAGTCCAATTGGTGCTTAAGAGTACTAGAAATGACATGAGGATGCAAGTATACACTTAAAAGAGTTAGTCAAAATTTGCTAAAAACAGGGTCCTTGCTCGAGCGGGGGTTCAATCGCTCGAGGGCAACTTCGGTCGTTCAAGCGGTCTGCAAAACTTTGCAAAAGTACTGGTTGCTTAAATATTATGCTTCACAGTCGCTCGATGGTCGCTCAAGCCAAAGACTGAATAAAAGTGCGTTCGCTCAAGCGCACACTTTGTCGCTTGAGCCAATGTGCAATTGTCTACAAAGATGCAGGCAGCATGAATTTTACGCTCGAGCGACACTTCCGTCACTCAAGCGAACTGGTTGAATTCTGAAATTTCCATAATTGTGTTTGAAGCCCAAAACATGATTCCAAAGGCTCAAGGCTTGTGAGTTTGGTACAAAAACATGGAAAAAAAAATTTAGAACTTGAAAATATAGGCAATTGAAATCATTTATTCAAGATCATGTCCCAATTGACCAAATTCAAGCTCACACCAAAAAGTTAAAACCATGCATGTTATGGATTGAGTTCTCTTCTTTTCAAAACACTACAAAGTGATATGAAATGCTTGAAACCATGAATAATCTTCAAGTTCATGTCTCCTAAGCATCATGCATGTATGAATTTTATGGAATTCAAACTCATAGATGAAGGACCATGCATATATGTATGTAATTCATTTCAAATTCATCATATTCATGGTAATTCATGCTTAACCTACTCAAATTCAAGCAAATGATCCTATAACTCCATGAGCTTAGTTTCTACATGACTTAATTCCAAGAATTTGGGTTGAATTTCATACCTAATGTGTGAATTCAAGTGTATTCAAATGTAATTCTCCAAGTCCTCCACAATTTTTTCAAATTCTCCTTCCTCTCTCTAGAATTGTTGAGCTCACCTTCACTCACTCTCAAAATCTCAGCCCATGTGTATATTATGAGCTCAAGACTTAATTAGGGCCTTATATAGGGTGTGATTAACTAAGGCTAATTAAACTTGCTTATGGATAATCAATCCTACTCAATTTTAATTGATTTTAATTATTTTATTTTAATTATTTTGGTCCGAATCAAATTTTGACAAAAGTTGCCATAAAATTCTAAATATTCTAATTATTCTATTGGACTAGTCAATTTCGACTTCTAAAGCTGTTTGGGTTTTCAATTTCTGATCCTAAGTCGATAAGTGAACAGCTATTCCATGTAACAACAAATAACTACAAAATTGAGCATGTAATCACACAATTAAACACACAATCATGCAATTAAGCTTATGGAAACAATCAATGTAATAGTTCGGAGGTTGGGGTTGTCACAGTCTCTCCCCCTTAGAAAGTTTGGTCCTCTAAACTTAAGTTACCTTCAAACAAAAACAAATGTGGATATCATTGCCACATCTCATCCTTTATTCCCAAGTGGCTTCTTTCCTATAATGTTCTTTCCACTAGACTTTCACCATAGGAATAGTTTTGTTTCTTAATTGTTTCACTTGTCGGTCGATGATTTGCACGGGCCATTCTTCATAAATCATATTCTCATCTAGAGCAATCTGATGGTGATCAATTACATGAAACGGATCTCTAAGATATCCACGACGCATAGACATATGGAAAAACATTATGCATTTGTTCCATTCCAGGTGGCAAAGCAATACGGTAAGCAATAGGACCCAACCTCTTAAGAATCTGAAATGGCCCAATGTAGCAAGGAGTCAATTTTCCCTTTTTGCCAAACCTCGTCCGCCCTTTCATCGATGTTACTTTGATAAATACATGATCCCCCATTTCATACTCTAAATCTCTTCTTCGTTGATCCGCATAACTTTTCTGTCAGCTCTATGCAGTTTTGAGCCTTTGCTGAATAATCTTAATTTTCTCAGTCGTTTCTTGCACAAGTTCGATCCCATAGATAGCTCTATCATTGACCTCTATCCAACAAATCGGCGATCTACACTTTCTGCCAGATAGTGCCTTGTATGGTGCCATGCGAATACTAGCGTGAAAACTATTATAATAAGCAAACTCAACCAATGGTAAATATGTTTTGCATTTTCCCTAAAAGTCCAAAACACACATACGAAGCACGTCTTCCAAGGTTGGAATAGTCCTTTCAGTTTGCCCATCAGTTTGTAGATGAAATGTTGTACTAAATCTCAATTCTGTTCCCACTGCATCCTGTAGACTATGCCAAAATCTAGAAGCAAATTTAGGATCTCTATCTGATACAATAGACAATGGAACCATATGCAATCGAATAATTTCATCAACACAGATAGTAGCAAGTCTATATGCAGTAAAAGAAGTCTTTACACAAAGAAAATGAGCAAACTTAGTCAGTCTATCAACTATAGCCCAAATAGAGTCCATACCTCTAGGTGTTCGAGGTAGGCCAACAATGAAGTCCATGGTTATGTGCACCCACTCCCATTCCGGAATAGGGAGGGACTGAAGCAAGCTTGCTGGTTTCTGATGTTCCTCCTTCACCTGTTGACATTGTAAGTATTTAGAATTAAAGTCGGCAATCTCTCTTTTCATGTTGGGCCACCAATACACTAACTTCAAATCTTTGTACATTTTGGTATTTCCTGGATGCATAGCAAACACTAACTTGTGAGCTTTCTCCAAAATTTTCCTTTTCAAATTTGCATCATTAGGAGTACATAATCTCCCTTGAAATTTCAACATGGAATCTTCCATCGTGAACCACGGTTAAGGCTTGGTGTCAAATTCATCACAAATCTTCTTCAAAACTTCATCATTCATTTGCTTTTGTTTGATTTCTTCAATAATTGTAGGCTATGAAAACATTGCAGCTATCAAGCTATCTTTTTCAAAAGACACCACTTCAATTTCGAGTTTTTCAAACTCTAGTAGCAACTCTCTCTGATCTATGAATAAACAGGCAAGATTCCCCACATTCTTTTTACTAAGTGCATCTGCAACAGTATTGACTTTGCCCGGATGGTAATGGATTTGCAAATCATAATCTTTGATTAGTTCCAGCCAGCGTCTTTGTCGTATATTCAATTCCTTTTGGATGAAAAAGTACTTTAAGCTCTTATAATCTATGTACACTTCACACTTGGCCCCATACAAGTAGAGATGCCATATCTTTAATGGGAACACAACCGTAGCTAGTTCTAGATCGTGTGTAGGATAATTCTTCTCATGTGGTCTCAATTGTCGAGAGGCAAATGCAATCACCTTGCCATTCTGCACTAAGACACAACCCAAGCCCTTATAATATGCATCACTAAAGATTACAAAACCTTCGGTACCTGAGGGAATAGTAAGGGTTGGAGCTATGGTCAATCTTGTGTTCAACTCTTGAAAGACCGATTCTCTCTGATCCATCCATTCAAATGGTTCCCCCTTTTGAGTTAATTGAGTCAATGGTACAACAATTTTCAAGAATTCTCTAACAAATCTCCGATAATAACCTACCAATCCTATAAAACTGCGAACTTCTGGCACATTAGTTGGGGTAGGTCAATTAATAATTGCTTATATTTTATGAGGATCTACAAATATACCATCTTGTTAATGATGTGTCCCAAAAATGCAATTTCATCAAGCCAAAATTCACACTTTTTGAATTTTCCATACAACTGTTTTTCTCTAAGTGTTTGGAGAGTCATTCTCAGATGTTGTTCATGATCATCTCTACTTTTCGAATATATGAGAATGTCATCAATAAACACGACAATAAATTCATCCAATAAGGGTTTAAAAATTCTATTCATTAAATCCATGAATGCTGCAGGTGCATTTGTAAGTCTGAAAAGCATTACTAAAAACTCGTAATGTCCATACTTGGTTCGGAAGGCAGTCTTTTCAACATCTTCATCCTTAACCTTCAACTGATGATACCCCGATCTCAAGTCAATTTTTGAAAATATCTGAGCCCCCTGCAACTGATCAAACAAGTCATCAATACGTGGCAATGGATATTTATTTTTCACTGTTAGTACTAGAAATGATATGAGGATGCAAGTATGCACTTAAAAGAGTTAGTCAAAATTTGCTGAAAACAAGGTCCTCGCTTGAGCTCAACTTCCTTCGCTCGAGCAAGGGTTCAAAAATAAGGGTGGTCGCTCGAGCGCAACTTTGGTCACTGAAGCGGTCTGCAAAACTTTGCAAAAGTATTGGTTGCTTAAATTTTACGCTCGACGGTCACTCGATGGTCACTCGAGCTAAAGAATGAATGAAAGTGGGTTTGCTCGAGCACACACTTTGTTGCTCAACCCACTGTGCAATTGTCTGCAAAGATGGTGGAAGAATGAATTTTACACTCGAGCGACATTTCCATCGCTCGAGCGAACTGGTCGAATTCTGGATTTTCCAAAATTGTGTTTAAAGCCCAAAACATGATTCCAAAGGCTCAAAGCTTGTGAGTTTGGTTCAAAAACATGGGAAAACATTTTAGAACTTGAAAATATAGGCAATTGAAATCATTTATTCAAGATCATGCCCCAATTGACCAAATTCAAGCTCACCCCAACAAGTTAAAACCATGCATGTTATGAATTGAGTTCTCTTCTTTTCAAAACACTACAAAGTGATATAAAATGCTTGAAACCATGAATAATCTTCAAGTTCATGCCTCCTAAGCATCATGCATGTATGAATTTTATGGAATTCAAACTCAGATGAAGGACCATGCATGCATGCATGTAATTCATTTCAAATTCATCATATTCATGGTAATTCATGCTTAACCTACTCAAATTCAAGAAAATGATCCTATAACTCCATGAGCTTAGTTTCTACATGACTTCCAAGAATTTGGGTTGAATTTCATACCTAATGTGTGAATTCAAGTGTATTCAAATGTAATTCTCCAAGTCCTCCACAATTTCTTCAAATTCTCCTTCCTCTCTCTAGAATTGTTGAGCTCACCTTCATTCACTCTCAAAATCTCAGCCCATATGTGTATATTATAAGCTCAAGACTTAATTAGGGCCTTATATAGGGTGTGATTAACTAAGGCTAATTAAACTTGCTTATGGATAATCAATCCTACTCAATTTTAATTGATTTTAATTATTTTATTCTAATTATTTTGGTCCGAATCAAATTTTGACGAAGTTGCCCTAAAATTCTAAATATTCTAATTAGTCCATTGGACTAGTCAGTTTCGGCTTCTAAAGCTGTTTGGGCTTTCAATTTCTGATCCTAAGTCGATAAGTATATTCCATGTAACAACATATAACTACAAAATTGAAATGTAATCACACAATTAAACACACAACCATGCAATTAAGCTTATGGAAACAATATAATGTAATAGTTCGGAGGTTGGGGTCATCACAAAATCTGTCATCCGTAATGTATGCTGGTGGAGATGAAATTGGTCATATGTATTATTCTCAATTATTTATTTTTAGATATGTGCATTATTGGTCTCTCGTGTTGTGGTTGTCTTTTAGTCCTTGAGCGTATGGCTAGGGAAGATAGTCGATGTATTGGTGTCTAGATGAGTATGGTGTAGTGATATGTGGAGTTGGGTTATGACTTATATATGGGGTTGTGTTTTCAGAACAGATGTTTAAGTGAAATTCTTTTATGTTAACATGGAGAGTTTTATCAAAAGAATAATGTAGTTTTGAAATGTGAGTTGGAAGATAAACGAGAATTTCTAAGAGAAGCAATGGTTTTTATACTGGATTGAGTAAAGAGGAACTTTTTGAGAAAAACATATTTATATGGGTATACTTTTGGATATTAACTGTTATACTACTTATATGGTATATCGTTGTACATGCATGATCATTTTTATCTATATGTTATGATTGGTTAGGATCTTCGGGATCTCTACTGGGCATAGTGCTCATCCCATATGTTGACAAATTTTTTTCAGGTACGAGGTTGGACGATTGTTCAGGACTGATGGCTTTTACTTTGCTGGCCATAGGGCCTTTTATTTGTCGGCTGAGAGCCATGTATGGTATAAGGGTAAATCCCTTTTGTTTTTATTTATTGTTGTTCAATGTAAGCCTGAGGGCATTGTACCATGTATTAATTATATATCTTCATCATTGTCGTGAGAGAATGTTACTATTTATTTTGTACATGTTCCTGAATGGATGCAATCTTTTAAAATGGTAATAATGTAAGGATTTGGTAATGAATTCAGGTAATAAAAGGCGGGGCATTACAACTTGGTATCAAAGCGAGCTGGGTCAAATTCTTTGGGCTCTTGGGAAGTGGTTTATAGCACATTGGGTTTGCTATGCTTGGTGAGGACATTGCATATAGATGACTTATGTGTTAGGACCTTATGTGTTGCATTTATGTAAGCATGGATTCAAGTTTCCCGGATAATGCTTGTCACTGATGAACTTACCTTGAGATTCTATTGGAAACACGCCTGATTAACATGATTTCTAATAGAAATTCTTTGAGAGTTCTAGGGTGAGTAGTTATCTTGTGAACTTGATTCAATTATGTGATGAAATGTTCACTTGTCAATTTGAAATAGAATTATGTGTTTCGGGACTTAGTGTGTCTTATAACTTAGCAAGGGTGAGTATGTGTCTCAGGAAGGACCGTTGTGTTACTTACTAAGTTTGTTTTGGTTTTGGTTTTATAAGATGTCTTCTTGAGGAAGTAGAGGTTGTGTGGGGAGTAGAAGTGTCGGTAGAGGCACAGTTGTTCCGTTAGCACATGCCCCTATAGCGTCAGCTGTGGGCGAGGAAGTTGCACGTGAGATTGTGAGAGTGGTGAGAGATGCTCTAGCTCGCAATGTAGGAGACCATGGGCATAACCTTAGGTTGACCAAGGAGTTTCTTCACTCCAATCCACTTGTGTTTTGGAGGAAGCCTAAGTCATTGAAGGCTGAAGACTGGTTAGAGCAGATTACCAAGACTCTTGATATGCTCAACGTCGAAGATGAGAAGTTAAGGGTTGTGTTGGCTGGTTTTCAACTGAAAAGAGACACTGGTTATTGGTGGAAGTCTGTGCGAGTTTCTGTGGACACTACTTGGGTTTCTTTCATTAAGGCCTTTTTGGCTAAGTATTTTCCTCATTCTGCTCGGAAAAGGTTGAGGAACCAGTTTGTTGAGTTGTGCCAGGAGGATACTTCTTTGGCACAATTTGAGGCAAGGTTATCTAGTTTGTCGAGATTTGCTCCAGAGTTGGTCGCAACAGAGGAGCAACGTTGTTTTGAGTTTGAGCGAAGATTGTGTGACTTTATTCTGGAAAAGGTTACTAGGGCAATATATAGAGATTATCACGCCTTGGTAGAGTCAGCGGCTTACGTGGAAGCCATTATTGGTAGTGTTGGTCAGGATGAGAAGGAAGAGGCCACACCAGCAAGTTCAATTGTTTAGAGAGGTAGTAGACCTAATAAGAATTGAAGGTATGCAAGATCTCAGACACAAGCGTAGTTAACGCCTCAAGCTACTTTTGTTTCTTCAGACTCGTCCTTTGGAGGGTCTAGTCAAACTCAGGTGTCCTCGAGTTAGTCTCGAAATAGGAGGCCACCTATGGGTTCTAGGTGTGGTTGGATGGGCCATGTTCGACGTCGTTGCCCTCTATGGGAGTGGAGCCAGTTTTAGTAGTCTAAGTAGAGATCGTAGTAAAGTTGGAAATATGGAGAAGTTGTGGTGTTTTGTAATGTAATATGACATTATCTTATTTAAGGCTGTATGCCTATGGATGTTATTTACGCATGTGTGTATGTGGTCGTAGACCCAAATGGTGTAAAGATGTAATTAACTTTGTATCTACTTGTAATGTGTTGAAAGATGTTGTAAGGACTAGAAATCCTAGTTTTATTATGCCATATTGATGTCTTGGGGAAGTGTGTGTTGGCGTGTGTTGGCTTGTGATGTCTTAGGTTGGTTTCGTATTGCTCGTTGAGCGACAGGGGTGTGTTTTACATTGTGCTTAGTCTTGAGGTGGCAAGAATGAAGTGGTATAGTGGTAATGTTTTGTTTTAAACTATTGGGTTGTGAGATTGGAGTATTAGTGGGTTGGTTGTATGGTATTCGAAGTTGGTTGACACATAGTCACCTCAGAAAATTGTTTTCGGTTTGAACAAAGGCTTGTAAGGTTGAAGAGTATTTCTGGTTATATTTGGGGGCATTGAGCCTCGCTTATGAGTGTATAGAACCTCTTGAGTTGGGGTAATGTGTTAGTGTATCAATTTTGCGAACGCTTATGCGCTATTGAATTATGCAGATTAATATTACTGGTGTTGTATTGGTTTGGAACTTCCAGGATTTGGAAAGCTATTTGTGTTGCATTATCTCTCTTAGAACTGTATTTATTTCTATTCATTGTTATTATAAATGTGGTAATTGTGTTGTGATATGACCGAGTGTGTGATAGAGGTTGTTGGGTGATGGTTGAGATTCACCAGATATTGTTAAGAAATAAATTAGAAAGTGAGTTTGGTTTTATGGCCTCTTATGACATGTCGTTTCAACTGAAAACTTTGGGTTTTAAATTTCACGGGTTTTTTTGAGAAAATGTTTGCAAAACATTTGATTTTCTTGGAATTTTGGAACAAAATTTTGTTTGGAAATGGTATGAGTTTGAATAACTTTTAGGGAAAACGATGTAAGTGATAAAAGAGTTTTCAAATGAATAAGAAAACTGATGCTTAAATTGATTTATGTGATTGTTTTGTTTCACCTTATCAGAGTGAATTGTGTTATAATTTGGTTTTAGTTATTAGTGACGTGTTTTGGGTTTGAACGGGTTTGACATTAGTTGTTTTGGTTGTGCTAGAGAGTTGTCTCTGTGGACCGTGGTTTGTGGGTGTAGTACTCTTTTCGGTGAGAGTTGCTAGAGAATTTCTGGTTGTGAGTGTGGTTTTCCCTTGGTGTTCGAATGTGGAGAGCTCGGTTTGTGTTTAGTTGGTTGTGGACGATTAGAACGTGTTTGGTGTTTGGGAGTGAGCAGTTCGGTTATTTAGGTTAGCCTTGTAGATCCCAATGGGTTTTGTAGATCAAGAGACGGTTGCAGTTTCTCTCTTGTATGTGTTGCTCGGGAGTCTTTGGGGTACCAAGGTATTGGACCGAGATTCGGGAATGTATCCCGCAAATGGATCTAGTTTTGAGTTGGTGGATGTATTCCATTTTTCGTGGTGTGCGTGGTGTATTGGGCATCTTGTCTAATTTCGGGGACAAAATTCCTTAAGGGGGGAGGTTATAGCGACTCTGGTTTAGACTCGACTCGTTTGATGGTTTGGATCAGGGTTTCATTATCTTATATGATTGTGAATGTCTTGTTTCTTCTCATTCCTCATTGAGTTTGGTTATTGGAGCTTTTTGGTTGCGTTTGAAACAGGTTAGTTGCTTGCTTTTCAAAACTGTTGTTGCCTAGATTTTTGTCTCTACACTTGAGTGATATTTGAAAACTTTCAATAGTTTTACAGGTCTATAAAACTACTGGAAGGGTGCATTCTTCGCTGGAGCGGTGTTTCTTGCGCTTGAGTGGTACTTCTTGAGCTCTAGCGGTGGTCTTCTGCCTGCAAAACTTCTGGGAGTTTGTATTCTACACTCGAGCGGTCATATCCTATGCTCGAGTGGTCACACTTTTTGTGTCTGGACACTCAAGTGACACTTTTTGTGCTCAAGCAGTCTGCACGTATATCAGTTCGTAAAAGTCACTTTTTGGATCACTTTTTCATTTCTCTCTCTCTCTCTAAACATTCTAAAAACCCTAGATCTAGAGCTTCTCTATCTAAAACTCTCATTCTCTCTACAAATACACCTTGATCTAGTGGTTTCTCAACTATGGCCCTTTTGGGAAAAAAGGATAGAGCTTGCCTAGGACTTCCATTTAATCTAAGGGGATCGTGTTTTCGTTGCTGGTAGATTTTTGGATTTTCTCCTCTTCGCTCCAAAAGGTGGGGATTCTTGAGCTTCTTTTCAATACTTCGCTATAGATAGACCTTTTTATTGCATTAAAAGTATGATTTTCATGTTTAAGCTTATTAAACATGTTTGGGTTGGTTTAGGCTTGAGTTGCTGAGTTTGTGATTTGGTTTTATGGGTTGTTACGGATTATTGTTATGTTGAGATGTTGTGTTAGGAAGCCTTGGTTTCTAACTAAGGATTTGTGGATAGAGAAGATGAGTAATGTTATGTAAATGGTGAGTTATGCCTATTATAAACAATTTGGGGGGTTTTTGGAAATGATAATAAATGAGTGCTTAGGTGTGTTGAAAATGTGGGGACTTTGGAGTTATGTTTCAAAACAAATGGATATTTTGTTAACTCTTTTATAAACTAGAGACCGGGAATTTAGTTGTACTTAATTAATGTTTTGGATTATGAGATTAGTGTCTAGAGTTTTGTCCTTGGCCATTGGTGGAGGATGGTATTGCTTATTGTTAGATATAGGTTATAAGTACAACTGTAGTGTGAGCAATGTAATGTAGGATGGTATGTTGTTGACTATAAATGGACATTGTGAATAAACAATTTCATTGTTGAGTTATGGATTATGTTGTTACAGAGGTGATCGGAACGTGCATAAATGTTGATATGTTATGAGATGGTCGTCGAATAGTATGATTTTGGTGTTTAGTAATTCATATTGGGTTAATGTATTTAACTGTAAACAGTCGGGATTGTGATAATTAGATTAGGCGTACGTATTACACTCGTGTATTATTGATGTTGCTTAGCTTGTTATGCTTTCATTTTGATGTTGTTTGGGGGTCTGTTTCCCACCGTATTGAGCTGGCAAAACATGACGCCTTGACAGAGGTTTCCTCGTCCTTTCCGATTTACACCCGATAAAGTGTGAAAGGGGGTCCGTTTCCCGCCGTATTAAGCTGGAAAAGCGTGGCACCTTGACAGAGGTTTCTTCATTCCCTTTCGGTTTGCGCCGGATAAAGTATGACCTGAGAGACGCCTTCTTCTAGGTGAGGCCGGTAAAGGGTTATGTGTTATCGGTGTTGTGGAATTTGCCATCCGTGTTGTATGCCAGTGGAGATGAAATTGGTCATATGTATTATTCTCAAATATTTATTTTTAGATATGTGCATTATTGGTCACTCGTGTTGTAGTTGTCTTTTAGTCCTTGGGCCCATGGCTAGGGAAGATAGTTGATTTATTAGTGTGTGGATGAGTATGGTGTAGTGATATGTGGAGTTGGGTTATGACTTGTATATGGGGTTATGTTTTCAAAACAGATGTTTAAGTGAAATTCTTTTATGTTAACATCTAGGGTTTTATCAAAAGAATAATGGGGTTTTTAAATGTGTATTGGAAGATAAACGAGAATTTCTAAGAGAAGCAATGGTTTTTATACTGTGTTGAGCAAAGAGGAACTTTTTGAGAAACACATATTTATATGAGTATACTTTTGGATATTAATTATCATACTACTTATATGGTATATCGTTGTGCATGTTTGATCATTTTTATCTATATGTTGTGATTGGTTAGGATCTTCGGGATCTCCACTTGGTTTAGTGCTCATCTCGCGTGTTGACAAAAATTTTTTAGGTACGAGGTTGGACGATTGTTCGAGATTGATGTCTTTAACTTTGCTGGCACAGGGCCTTTTATTTGTCGGCCGAGAGCTATGTATTGTATAAGGGAAAATCCCTTTTGTTTTTATTTATTATTATTCAATGTAAGCCTAAGGGCATTGTACCATGTCTTAATTATATATCTTTATCATTGTAGTGAGAAAATGTTACTATTTAATTTGTACCTATTCCTGAATGGATACAAGCTTTTAAAATGGTAATAATGTATGGATTTGGTAATGAATTCAAGTAATAAAAGGCAAGGCGTTACACGAGTGATTTGTTCAGGGTCAGATCTTTAAAAGTCACTTTTTTGGTCAAGTCTTTTTACTTTTCATCCTCTCTTCTTTGTTTTCTACCATTTTTGAGCTTCCAAGCCCTTTAACCCTTGATTTTATCTATTTCTACACTTTTTTAACCCTTAGTTCCATATACCAAAATATAGAGCTCGGCGAGGGCTTCCATTTAATCTGAGTGAATCGTCGTTTCGTTTCCGATGATTTTTGGGTTGTCTCTACTTTGCTTCAATAGGTAGAGATTTCTTTGATTTTTTCAATACATCGTCTATAGATAGACACGAGTTAGATTTTATTGCATAAAAATCATATTTGTTATGGATTTTCGAAATCATGAATAAGAAGGTTAGCGTTTGAGTTTTACGAGTTGAAATTTGATGATTTGTAAGTGTTCTGGTTAATTGGAAGGTAGCTAAGCTTATTAGTGTTGAGGGTGGGGAAAAGCTCTAATTTATTATTAAAGGCTTGATTAATTCAAAATGTGTAAAGTCGTGTAGTAACTGAGTTATATGATAAGGAATTTGATTAGTGGCTTAGTTATTAAAATGGGATTTAATTGAGTTTTGTGGTTATTTTGATTTATGTCATGTTGAGTTCATTATGGTTGTATCTAACCAATTGGGGTTTTGTTAAGCGAAAAGGGGTTTTTGGCTATGGCTTGGAAAGTTTGAGGGTTTGGAATAACTAGTTTGGTTTTGGAAATAAAATGACGAGTGTAACTCTTTTATGAAATAAAATGAGAAATGGTTAATTTGAAAAGGTGGAATTAGTTACGAATTTATATTGTAAGAGTAATATATCTATTTATCTATTTAGAGGTTTTGTCCTTGGTCATTGATGGATGATGGCATTGTTGTTGTTGTTGAGTGGATTATGTGTATGTATTACACTTGTACGGTATTATATAGTTTAGCATGTTGTGCTATTATTGTGTTATTGTTTAGGGGTCCCTTTCCTTCTAGGTGAGGCCGGTAAAGCGTGGCGTCTTGACAGATAAATATAAATTTGAACAGATAGAAAATAATTTGAACATGTAGTCAAGAAAATTAAACAGATAGAAAAAGTCAAAAGATAAATTAGGGGCACTCGGTCCATAAATTCAATTTTGAATTTTCTTTGCCTAAAGGACCACATTTTTAAATACTTTATCTATAAGGACAAGCTCCTCCAAAATGACCAAACTAGCCATGTATGTATATATTGTTTTTCATGCCCTAACAAACCATTCTCTCATTATATCTCTTCTCTATTTTTTTTTTCTTTTTTCCTCCTCTACCTCTACAACTCCGCCTCCATCGTTGATGATTTTCTTCATTGGCTCCCACTACCGACGATTTCCTTCACCACTACCACTTGTTGCGTTACCACCGGCCTCTTGTTGCAGCCAAAGTAGCGACGTTGTTGCATCTCTCAGCTCTTAAATCCTTTTACTGCATTTTAACACCTTTCATCTCTATTGTTGCGCCGTCGACGAGTGCCATGAGTTATCACCATCATATTCAAAGCTCAAAAACATAGATTTGTTTCATCAGATCTAGTACAAA
Source organism: Camellia oleifera (assembly GCA_022316695.1). Taxonomy (NCBI): domain Eukaryota; kingdom Viridiplantae; phylum Streptophyta; class Magnoliopsida; order Ericales; family Theaceae; genus Camellia; species Camellia oleifera. Next base: position 97,308,610 of record CM039308.1, on the reverse strand, counting down.
CGTGAATGAATTTATGTGTATGCTAGTGCACTTGTGTGTTAGAAGATTCTTATTTGTGTGTTGGTAATAATAAACAGAAGCAAAAGTGCTTTTCTATTTTCTGTACATTGATTGAGATATGGTTATAATGAACTTATATTATCAATTCAATGGAAGGGTGTAAGATTGACAGTGATGATATCTAGTGAGAGCTTTGTTAAAACATATATATATATATATCCGTGGACCAAAGATTTTGAAAATTTTGAAACTTTGTGATGTATACATATATATATATAGAGAGAGAGAGAGAGAGAGAGAGAGAGAGAGAGAGTATCCAATAAGAGCTTTATGATGCGTAAATATACTATATTTTTTTTTTTGCAAATTGAATTTCAGTATCATGTTTTTGATTATTAGATATTTGTATTCTTAGCCATTCTTTCCAAATCTAATATATATACACAGAGATGTATATATTCTACAAGTTTGAGATCTGAAATAGATTATCTTTCTCTGTCTCTGTCTCTCTCTTGTTCTTGTTCTTGTTCTTTTTTCTTTTCTTCTTTTCTTCTTTTAATAGCATTTGTAGATTTGAGATCCTCTTTCTTTACTCATCTTTTTTTTAGTTGTTGTTGATGATGATCTTTTTTAAAAAGGTTGTTGTTAATGATGATGAAACAGATTTAAAAGTGAACAGATAAAAAAATATTGTTGTAAAGTTTGAACAGATAATGGAACAACACATAATTTAGGAAAAAAATTGAACAGATAATTAAATTTGGATAGATAAATTTAAATATATAAGCGAAAATGGTGTGAATTTGAACATATATAAAAAATAGATTATAAAAATTCAATAGATAAGAAAAAAATTCAAAAGATAGGTGAAAAAATTTTGAACATATAGACAAAAAATTTAAATAGATAGATATAAATTTGAACAAATAAAAAATAATTTGAATAGAGAGTCAAAAAAAGTAAACAGATAAAAAAAGTCAACAAATAAATTAAGAGATAAAATTAAATCTTTCAAAACAAACCAAAGTGCTTCTCATCAAATTATTTTACAAATAGTGAATCTCTCACCAACAAAAAAATATTCACAGGACTTAATACCTTATACCCTCTTTAGCTTGAATTTTTTAATAATTTTTTATTATAAGCAATAAAATTAAAAATAAAATATTTTTCAATACAAATAAAATAATTTTTTACCAAATTATTTTATAAAAATAGACATCTTACTAATACAAAAAATATTCACTTAAAAAATATTCACTTTTTAAATTTGACTTTTCAATAAGTTTCTCAATTTAAAATTAAAAAAGGATGCACGCGCCAAGAAAGCGAGAGTCATTTTGATGGCGAAAACATTGCGTAAATTTTGAAGTCAGGTGGTAGCGTTGAGCTTTTTTTTTTTTTTTTTTTTTTCTCTCTCTCTCTCTCAAGCTTCCTCTGTTCAGAAGAATATACCCTAATATATAGGGCTTGTTTGGTTTGTTTTAATATGTAAGGCTTGTTTGGTTTATTTTTAGAAGAGTTGTTTTTGAAAATTTTTTTAAAAATTTTGTTTGGTTTGTATTTTTCTCAAAAATTTTCTAAAATTATTTTCTCTCTCTTACACATTAGTCAATTACTTTTTGTCTCTCCTTCTTAATTACTTTTTCTCTCATATACATCTAATCAATTATAACAAAATATCAAATTACCCAAAATCCTAAAATTATTCTCAACATGTACAACCAAACTAAAAAAATTCATAAACTCTTACCCCAATTTTTTTTCAAAAACAACTCTGCCAAGAACAAACCAAGCCCATAATCTCTCTCCAGGTTCCTCTGTTCAGAAGAATATACCCCAATATATACATACAGCCTCGATGGCCTTGTTGCTTGATTCAATTGACAACCCAGTACGCAACATTGAGACCACATCTCATATCGTTATTGTTCAACTATCATAGTCTTATATATGTTGGTAGACATGCGATCTCATTCATCATCTGCAAATCTACTTTGTTTCTCTCATGTGGGCGTTTTGTTATCATCGAAACGGTCCTCTCTCTCTCTACCTCTCATTTCATCGAATCGAACATTTGGCCCTCATCGACCCAGCTCTTCTTTTCATCTCAAGGTAATGTATACCATGTAATACATATAAATATATGAATGTATTTATTTATACAGAAAGACATGTTTGTTTGGTTGGTTACATAGACGTTTTTTTTTTCAAAAGTATTTTGTGTTGCTTGTTGTAGCTATCGGGATCAGGTGTCGGAAAACATGTATTTCGGCATAGGATTAGTCAAGTTAGAGCAATGGATGAGGTATGTGTATATATTTATGTGTGTATCCATTTGTTATTGTATTAATTTTTCACTATCTGGGTTGCTCTGTTTTCTGTCTCATGGTTTGATTTTTTCTTTTATGTTCAGTTCTTGTGGTTTGATTTCATTACACGTAATTTCTTTCTTGGTTTGTTTGGATTGATATATTTTCAGTTTTTTATTCTTTTAGTTTGCTCAAGTTAAACGATCTTGTTTGGATGCTTGGAAAACTATTAAAATAGAATTATAAAAATCTTTCTAGGAGAAGGGGTCGGTGGAAGGAGTTATATAGGTTATTTGTGTTTTGTTCTTCAAATTGGTGTTTAGGAGGGATTTCAATGTGGTTAGGAAGGTTTCGGAGAAGTTCAATGGGAATAGGATCAATAGGGTTATGAGGGATTTTTTTGGGTTTATTAGAGAGAGTGAGTTGGTGGATCCTCCTCTCTTTAATGCCAAATTCACTTGGTCTAATCTTTGGGAAAATATGGTTTGTTGTAGATTGGATATATTTTTATTTTCTTTGGATTGGGAGATGTTTACTAATGCGAGACAGGAAACGTTACCAAGATTAGTTTCTGATCATTGCCCCATTATGATAGAGAGTTGTCCTTTTAAGTGGGGACCGGCACCCTTTAGATTTGAGAATATGTGGTTAGAACATTACTCTTTCAAGGAGAATTTTGTGGGAGTGGTGGGACAATGCTAGATGTCATGGGTGGGAAGGCTTTAGATTCATAAGAAAATTGAAGTTGATTAAAGAAAAGGTGAAGAGTTGGTAGGGAGGTTTTTGGGGATTTGGAGACTTCAAAATCTCAGGTTGTGCGTAGGATTGAGGATTTGGATGCATTGGAGATGCGAGGGGATTTGTTTGAGTTAATGAGGAGAGAGGGGTGAGTAGGTTTTTTGGTCCCAAAAGGCAAAAGGTGAAGTGGTTAAAGGAGGATTAAGGGATGCAGGTGACGGCGATGGTGATTGTAGGCCAATTTGTGCTATTTGCTTTTCTAACTAGGTCGGATGCAACACGAATTCTGAAGAGTTGGTGGGTTTTGGAAGGCAGATCTTTGATGCTTGGTTGGTGGTCACCGGTGGCGTTGTGCACAAGGGGCAGAGACTCTTTACACGATTAGAGCTTCTGGGTACAGGTGTTGAGTCTCCCAGTTCATTTACATGGGGAAGCAGGTGTTTTGAGCGATTGACAATCGGTGTGGAGGCTTTTTGGAGTTAGATGGAGCGACGTTGAAAATGGAGTCCCTAGGTTGTGTCCAAATTAGAGTTCGTGGCTATCCAAATGGTGCTCCAGTGAGAGTTAGCATCCGGTGGGGTTAATGGATGTATATTTTGCTAGTTTGGTCGGAGGAGGGACTGGTGGTGGAAAATTGGGAGCCATCGGAGATGTAGGATTGTCGTGGGCCGATTGTGGAAAGGAGTGATTTTCAGAGATCTGACCAACGTGAAGTGGGGAATGATTTGGGGAAGATCAATCTTAATTAAGGAAATGGTGGGAGTGGGCCCACCTAGGTTTGGCAACAAAAAGAGAAGGAGAAATGGTCCATAAATCCAAAGGCGCAAGGTTGGGCTGGGTAATGTATGAGGCCACATAATGTAAGGCCCAAGGCATTTACTCTTATAAATAAAGGGGTGGGCTATGTTGGTGGGGTGAGGCAAGGCTTGGGCTTGTCGCCACAGGGCTAGGAGTTGCCATTGGTGGTGCATCTATTTGCAATAGAAGGGGCAAATAGACAATGTGATGAGGTGTTGGGCCAAGCGTTGGATGAGTTAGGTTGTGTTGATGATTTTGGCGAAGTTGATGGCATAGGCTGTCTCGGAGTAGGTCTTGAGCCGAATCAGCAAGGTGAGTCGGATGTTCGGGGTGTCATTTGAAGGCCATGAGGATGAAGCAATGCGATAATTTACAGCGGTTGAAGCTTTATGGAGGAAAGGTGTCCTAGGTAAGGGAGGTGAGGTTCCAGCAATTGCAAGCCGCAAAGGGGTCTGGGAACTAGAAAAATTACAGTGCTCTATTAATTACAATTGTGGAGGAGCGATGGAGATGCGTAGGTTTCAAAGAGATTAGGTTGGCCCTTTATTGTTGAAATGAGACTAAAAATTCTATCATGGAATGTGCGGGGTTTGAATGATAGGGCAGGAGACTAAAATGGAGGTGTTAGGGGGCTAAGGTGGTGAGAGAGGTTTGGGATGATTGTTTTGTGAAGTGGTCTTACTTGCTAGCTATAGGGACGACTGGGGGGTTATTTGTTGGAATAAGAGGGTGGTGGTTATAAGGGAGAGGAGGTATGGGGTTTCTTGTATCTTGCTTGTTTCTATGTGTGGAAGACAATTTCTGGTAGGTGTTCACTGGCGTTATGGTCCAGTGCATAATTTAGAGCGAGGGCCTTTTCTGTCGGAATTGGAGAATGTTGCGTTGCATTGGTCAGATCCGTGAGGTGGCCATTAGAGAAGGTGGGGAGTAGTAGGGTTTTGGGATTGATGCGGGCGTTCTGTTCATTCATTGATGATGTGCACCTTATTGATTTGCCTTTTAAGGGAGGGAGTTTCACGTGGTTGAACAGACAACAGATGTCCCAGATTGATCGTTTTCTAGTTACTACTGAGTGGGAGGAACATTTGTTCGAGGTGGCTTTTATCTTTTGTGATGTAGCAGTGGAGCAGTTGGGTTATTTGCGTTGTGCCCTACTTTGCTTTGAGACAGTGTTAGGCCTACGGGTCAATTTGGGCTAGTCTAAGTTGATTTCGGTTGGAGAGGCTGATCGGTTACCGACTTTGGCAGCAGTTCTGGGTTGTAAGCTCTCGGCTTTGCCGGTGTCCTATTTGGGCTTACCTTTGGGTGCTAGCTTCAAGGTTAAAGAGGTGTGGGATGGTGTAGTGGAGCGGGTGCAATTTTGGTTGGTGGGATGGAAGAGGCAATATTTGTCAAAAGGTGGGAGGTTGACTTTGATTAAGAGTGTGCTAAGTAGTATGCTGACTGACTTTATGTCTTTGCATGTTATTCCTATATCGGTGGCACAACGGTTGGAGAAGTTTTAGAGGGATTTCTTATGGGGGAGTTGGGGGGGGGGGGGGGGGGGAGGAGTTTAGGTATCATTTGGTGGCTTGGGATCAGGTTTGCTGTTCTCAGAAGGACAATTCTTTGTTTCGTCCTTTTATCGGAGTTTGGTGGGGGGTGGGGGAGGGGGGGGGCTTTTCCTTGGAGGAGCATTTGGGTACCGAGTGTTCTGTCTAGAGTGGTTTTCTTCTTATGTACAGCGGCACGACTTTGGGGTCTTATGTGTTCTCTGTTTGGGATTGTTTGGGTGCAACCTAGTGGGTGTTGGAGATGTTGTGGAGTTGGCGGGGAGCTCAGGTAGGGCGTAGATGGAGGCGGGTCTGGTTGTTGGTGCCATTTTGTTTGATGTCGCTGGGTTGGTTGGAGAGGAATTCCAAGAGATTTCTCATGATGTGTGGTGGGTGGAGAATTGTTTATTAGTTACTTTGTATAGTTGGTTGGAGAGAAGGGTGGATCCGAATTTATTTTCTTTTTTTAGACTTTTTGGAGGATGTTGTTGGTTAGGTGATTGAGTTCTTTTTGATCTTTTGCATTCTCGTATTCTTTGCATTGTCTTGATGCTCTTTCCATAAAGTATTTTTATTTATCCAAAAAAAAAAAAAAAAAAAGAAAAGAAAAGAAGAAAAAGAAGTTAATCAAAAGATTGGAGGGAAGCCCTGGGGTAGTAGGATCATATAGTCGGGATTTTTCATTTTTATTCTAAGCTGTTTTTGAAGGATGAGATGGTTAGACTGGAGATTATAGGACTTGAGTGGGGATCTATTGATTAGGCGTGTGCAAGTTGGTTAGAAAGACCTTTTGAGGAACTGGAGATTAGAGAAGCAGTTTTTGATTGTGAAAGGGCCAAAGGTTCAGGTCCGGATGGTTTTTCTATGGCTGTTTTTCAAGATTGTTGGGAGGTGGTTAAAGGGGATTTATCAAGAGTTTTTACGAAATTTCACAAGATGGGGGTGGTGAACTTGTGTTCAAATGCCACTTTTATCTAATTAATCCCTAAGGAGGAGGGAGCTATTGGAATTAGGGATTTTAGGCCCATTAGTTTGGTTACATCACTTCACAAGATTTTGGGAAAGGTTTTGTCAAAAAGGTTGAGGCCTTCTTTGGGGGCTACTGTTTCTCTAACACAAGGGGCCTTTGTGAAAGGAAGACATTTTAGATGTGGTTATGGTGGCAAATGAGGTGGTGGAGAAATACAGAAGTTTAGGGAAGGAGGGTCTTGTCTTTTAAGGCGGATTTTAAGAAAGCTTACGATTATGTGGATTGGCAGTTTTTGGACTTTGTAATGGATATGAAAGGTTATGGAGAGAGATGTGTTTGGCGACTTGTAATATGTCAGTGATAGTCAATGGTAAATTCGGGGAGAGTTTTAAGGCTTCTCGAGGTTTAAGGCAGGGGGATCTTTTATCTCCTTTTCTTTTTATTTTGGTAGTAGATGTGTTAGGAAAGATGGTAGATAGGGCTAGAGAGGCTGTTTTGTTTGAGGGTTTACATGTTGGCAGAGACAGGATTAGTGTGACACATTTACAGTTTGCGGATGGTACTATTTTCTTATCATCGGGGGATGAGAGACAAATGGGCAATCTTTTTTCAGTGTTGAAACTTTTTGGGTTGATCTCGGGTCTTAAGATTAATTTGGAAAATTGTGTGGCGGGTATTAATTTAGATTAGATTTTAATTAGCTTCAGTGAGTGGCCGCACTTCTAGGATGTTGTATTTAGACACTCCCGATTAGATATTTGAGACTTCCATTGGGAGGTAATCCAAGAAGTGAATTGTTTTGGAATCTAGTTGTGGAAAAGATAGGTAAGAGGTTGGAGGGGGGTGGAGTAGGGTTTACTTTCACGAGGGGGTAGATACACTTTGATTAAGACAGTCCTAAGTTGTATCCCAATTTACTTTTTGTCTTTGTTTAAGATTCCAGTCAAGGTGGCAAGATCTTTAGAAAAATTGACGTGGGATTTTCTTTGGGAAGGGAAGGATGAGGGCAAGGATTATTTGGTGAATTGGGAGAAAGTTTCCTGTCCTAAGTAGAAGGGGGGTTTGGCCATTGGTAATATTGTGGTTAGGAACATGGCTCTACTTGGTAAGTGGTTATGGAGATTCCTAATTGAGTGTGATTTATTATGGCATGTGGTTATTAGAAGCAAGCATGAGACTCATGTTAATGGTAAAGACTCATAGGTGGTCACTAAGAGTAATGGTTGCGCTCCTTGGAAGTCAATTTCTTAAATTTATCCAATCTGGCCCCTGTTCCTTTCTGTGAGGGTGGGTAAGGATCACTTAACTTCTTTTTGGGCCTCGGTGAATCCTCTGTTCAAAGGGATTCCACTTTTTCTGACTGCAGCAGATTGGGTGTCAGTTTATAATATGTAGTGTCACCTCGTCTATGGTCTTTTTTTTTTTTTTTTTTTTTTTGTGGGATTTTCATTTTCTCCCACTGTTTTGTCTTTTTGTTTCTTTCTTCTTTTTAGAGGATGTCTTATTCTCGCCTCTTTTTCTGGCTTTTAAAATTTTCTTTTTGTTGCTTATCAAAAAAAAAAAAAAAAATGAATAAATAAATAAATAAAAACCTTTGGACTGGTGGTGGAAACAGGCAAGCTTTTTCTGTTCAAATTTTATATTTAATTGAGATATGTATATATATATATGTAATATGTGTATAGTATATATATGTAAATACACCCATGTACATAGAAGTAGACCGACCAATATTTGTATCATGATCTAGTTACATCTATGACTACATTATAACTGAGCTAATATGTTTAAGACTCATCCAGACAACCCTAAGTGGTTTTAATAGGGATTCCAATATGCTTTTCATGTTCTTGCTTCTCACTTAGTGGTACCTGAATCAATGAAAATACAACTTGTCGGAAGTTGACTCCAAATCTAGAGTAATCACTACATACACACCCCATCAGAGTAATTTGATAAGGGGATTATAACAAATAATTTGTCATGTTGATTGAATAACTCACACATTTATTTTCAGAATTCATTAAAATATAGACTCAGTAACCTTTTATTGAAAGCCTTAACAAAGGTTTTATTTTCTTGAGCCACAAAAAACAGAAGTTTCTTAGTTCAAACGCAAATACTACCCATCCCAAATTCACCTAAGTAATGAATTGAACAAATCTTTAATGTTTTAACCAATAGAACCTCCTAAAACAGAGATTTATAGGTTTGATCTAAGCTAGTAAATGGGTCATCACAAAATTTAACAAGAGAACAAGATTTATAAGTTAATTTCTTATTAAAGATAAGCAAAAAAACATAAGGGGGAAAATAATATTGGGATATTAGAAAGAAATAATGCGAAGACTTTTCAAAGCCAAAAAGTTATTAAAAAAGCCAAAAAGCCAACAAACTATGCAAAAAAGTCAAAGATTATTTTTTCTCCCTATTTTTTTGCACTTTTTCCCGTAAATGGCCAACAAGTCATCCCAAACATACTAGTTTTATTACCTCATATTTTAGCCAAAAAATAAAAAATTACTAAAATAGCATGTTCCCAAACAAGGCCTTTTAAAGGTACAAATTGCACGAATTATATTGAAAAAATAAAATAAAAGAAGGGCTATAAAAAAATTAGAGGGGCATGATGAAATTTCAGAGCGGGTACATTTAAAAATTTTCTTTAAAAATATAGTTAGAGAGTAGAGTTTTTACAAGTTAGGAGAGCACCTGCTTACTCCCTCTGTGGTTCTGCCATTGCTTTAGATTGTTCTAATATCTTTTGGTATTTTTTTTTTTTCTTTACAAATTGCAATCACCACCCATCCCCTCTTTTCTCTTTGTCACACAACAACACTAGTACAAGTGCATAATGATGTACATCGAAGAGCTTGGGAGATGATAGTCTAGCTAAGTAGAGGTGAATTTGTTATGTTATCCTGCAATGCTATTTAATATGATATCTACAATAGTTGATGGTAGCCCCATAAATGATCTTACAAATTATTTGCATTGTATTGAGAAATTCATTTTTCATAATTCTATTATTAGTTCTTTTTCCCCCCTTGTTTTATAGGGTTTTTCTTCACTTGATGACTGGGAGGACACTGAGGGGATTGTTGAATACATGCTTTCATCAAGTGAAGGGGAAGATAGTGATGGAGAAGTCATGCTAAATCCACTAACCGATGTTGATTTGCCTACAGCTAGAGAGCACTTTCCTACAACTAATGATACTTTGACTGTGACTGCCCATCGGCTTGCGATGATCAGGAGAGGACGTAGGAAAAGTAGGTAAGGGCATGTGCTTAGTTCTTAGTGATTGAGTTTGTCTATTTTGAATATTTTTTATGCTTTACGTGGAAATTTGCTTTTTATTTGATAGACTTGCAATTATTCTTCTCTTCTTCGGGGTTTATTCTGTTTTGTCTTGTTTGGCTATAAGTTTGTGGGGTAATAAATCAAGAGAGACCATAAAAGGTTCTGTTGAAATGAAAAATAGAGAAAAAATTAATTACATCAATGGAAGTCTAAAAATTCTAGCTTATTAAAGATCTTTTCAATTGACGGAGCAATATACAATACTTCAATTTGCATTTATGCAAAAGAGATCATAAAAATATATTGGCAACCCTAATTGTTGTTCTTACTACAGAACTGTGTAGGCACTATGCTCATTGCAAATTTCAGCTTCATTGCATTGATATACCCCACTTGAATATTTGTTACTACTCTCAGAAAATAGGTTGTCGCGAACTACTTTATCTGACTCATATAATTTACATTCTACAATAATATTATCTTCAATTTAGAGAAAGAGATAAGGGGGGCCATGGGGAGCTTCTATTTGCACATCCCCAATCCCCTCTTTACACATTTAATAAAAATTATTTTTATTATAATTTTATTTTCAAGTGAAATTACTATTTTGGACATAAAAAAAACTCATTCGGAAGTTGAATGTCGAAAAAATAAAAAAAATTCGGAACTCTACTTCCGAACAAGTTGTTTATTTTCGGAATGCTACTTCTGAACCAATTGTTTATTTTCGGGAATCTACTTCCGAACCAATTATTTATTGAAAAAAATGTGTAAAGAGGGGAATGGGTGTGTGTAAATAGAAGCTCCTGGGGCCATGGCCCTCCCCCAATTTTTCAAAATTCTTTTATTACCCCTCTAGGTTTATGAATATTTATACAAGTTATTAGGGTTGCAAATGAACCGAGCTGTTCATGAATAAGCTTGGCTTGGCTCGTTAAGGGCAGGGCTCGGCTCGGCCTGGCCGAGCTCAAGCTCATATAAGCTTGGCTCGTTTATCTTTATTTAAATTATATAATAAATATATTATTTATATATTAAATAATATAAATAATATTAAAAAAAAATTATCGAGTCGAGCCGAGCCGAGCCGAGCTCGAGCTTCATTAATGTTAATGAGCCGAGCCGAGCTTGAGCCCAATTTTTTATCGAGCTGAGCTCGAGCTCAATAAACGAGCTCGATAAGTAAATGAGCCGAGCTCGAGCTTAGCAAAGCTTGGCTCGGCTCGATTCGTTTGTAGCCCTACAAGTTATATAGAATGGCCTCTCCTGAGCTTTTGAAAACTCTTTTATTGGTCCTTTTTGTTTCATTAGCATTCCTACAATATATATGGCATGACCCTGACTATTTCACATATTATGTAATAGCATAAATTGCATTGATTAGATATGTAAATGGTATTGGTATTTGTTAATTTTTTTTATTATAAAAATCAAAGCAGGTTTTTTTGTTTGTATAAATTATATCAACCAATAAAATGTCTTAAAATGTCAGTCTAATAAATTATACTAAGATCTTAATTATATCTCAAAAATTGTATAAAATAATTAGGATAAGTATTAACAAATCATTGACATAGATCTTTTTATTTTTTAATTTTTTTTGTTTGTTTTTTGGGTGCTAATTTTTTTCACAAAGCTTATGTGTGAAATTATCACTTCTAAAAGCTGCTCTCTCTCTCTCTCTCTACAGTTACCTTGACCTCCCTTAAACAAAACTTCTAGTTTCGTCTTGATTTTCATAATCTAAAAATCCCATTTATGATAATTCTAATAGGAAATCATTTTTTGTTGTTGTCATCATCTTGGTTCTGTTTCTGATAAAACAAACAGAGCCTTGGAAAGAATAAAATATAGAATGATCGAGTTTTAGAAAACTTAGTGAAAATCAATGTGGGAGGTAAAAGAACATAGTATTATTAAAGATAAGAAAGCCAGTACTAGAAGTATGTATTACGTACATGATATTTGTGGAGCTTTGTCTATCAAATTTTCGCAATTTTAAGTGTACTCCTTTAGATAATAAATCAAATAACATTATTTCTATATGATATGCACATAAGATTTTTTATTATATTAGTAGTTTAATATGTTCTTGTCATACTCTTCTTTTAGAATTTGTTGTGTCAACTTGTCTATATTAGCTCCTCAAAAATTTGTGAATTGAAATCAAATTCCTAATTTTTTCTAGAGATGGCCATGGAGGAGTTATACTTGCAAATTGAGAGTGATGAGTTGACCACTTTCATATCTTATGCAGGAGGAATTTTGCATATGTAGGCAATTAGACATGAATATGGGATACTTTTGCGTCATTTGATGTTTTTCCATATGTACCTTATTTGGGTTTTGGGTGGGGAATCATCATATAATAAAGTGAATGAAAGTTGGATTGACTCTTCATTTTGGAAGCAGACAGTGCCACATGGCAAAATTTTAGGATCTCATAAGATAATGCTCATGTGCATCATATAATAAAGTGAATGAAAGTTGGATTGACTCTTTGTTTTGGAAGCAGACAGTGCCACGTGGCAAAATTTTAGCGTCTCATAAGATAATGCTCTTGTGCATCATGTGTGGCTACCTTTTGGTATAAAGGAATATATGAAATTGTAGTCTATATATTAATTGAATTATAAATGGTGTCGTAGAACCATAGTTGATGTAAAAATATCTAAAAATGCTCGATTTCATAGGCCAATTATGTGCATCTATGATTTAGGGTTAAACTTAATTTCTTTTTTTTTTTTGGTTTGTCCTCAGCACTAAAGTTGAGTTGGAGAGAATTCACAAGCTAAGATCCTTGAAGTGAAGTGTCTATCTTCTAAATAAAACTTGTACAAGCAGATAAGTGAGTTCATAATTGGTGGTAATTTATTAGAAGAAATGACTTATGGCAATTCATTTCCAACAGATTTCCTGGTTGCCATGAAAACTTGAAGGTGGTTAGTCCTATATGTCTTGACTGGTTGATTTTCTGTTCAGACTCCGTCCAGCACTTTCTTGGCATTTATGTCTTTATGAACCCATGATGGTCCTTGCATAAGTTGTTGCTACGTCTTTGCTATTGCTACGCTCCTGTCCATTTTTAGTGCAAAATTCTTGTCCTTGCTATTCACATTGGCACCATAACCCAGCCCTTCTTTGTTCATCTGTCTACTTTTTTGTATGATGTTAGGTATAATCTTTGTTATTAGAATCGTACAATTCATGATTCGAATCATACGATATAATTCAATGTATAATTGATAGTATACAAATAGGTTGCATGAATTGCAAATAGCTGTGAATTGAGGGTGAATTGTGAATCAATCAATTTTTGCTAAAATTGAATTTTGGCCTTCTTTTTTGCTTTTTTATTGTTTGAATTGAGATCGTTTTACTATACACCATCTTTTGATTTTCTCTCTCTATATTTACTCTCGAAGACTTAAATCCTAAGAGAGGGGAAAAAAAAATAACCTTCAATATTCTAGGCTTACATATTCAACTTTATCCAAGTGTTTGCACTTATAAACTGAATAAATCTTTTGAAGGCATCAAGTGAGATTTTTGAAAAGAAAAAATGGAGATTTGTGTTTGTTTACTCCTATTGAGGTGAGTGTTTGTATTACTTTAGTTGTAAGAAGTTAATAACAATATATGTTTTGTTTTCTTTTTCTAATGATTAGAGGGTTGTTTGTGATATACATAGATTGTGACTGTTTGACCTTTTGTTTTCTCTTTTCCTTTTGTTGTTTCCTTTGAGGACCACTTGTCCTCGGCATACTTTTTTTCTCTTCTAATATATTATTCTTCTTGTTGCTGATTAAAAAAAATAATGAAAACATTTACGTTGAGCTATATTGTTGCTTAGAAATTGAAAGTTTGTCTTTGTTAACTTTTAAAATTTTTTTTAATTAATTAATTTATTTATTAAGAATGGTTGATAAGAAATATCTAAAAGAGAAAAAACAACGGTGGTGATCCTCTTGTCAACTTCTTGATCATCATTCAAAACAAACATTTTCATTGATTTAAGTCTAAATATTTGTTGGACCTTGTAGTAGGATTTCAAAGGTTTTGGAAGGCTTTGAATGCCATTGAATGCCTTCAGGAAGGCATTGGGTTACTATTGGAAGTTGCTGAAGTAACACCGTTTGGTTCTTTGTGAGCCAAGCATGGGACTTGTGATGCTAGGGGCATGTCCAATCAATCCCTACATCTACTAAAGTATGTCGAGCGGATTTCTTAGGGGTGAAAAATGTTTGATCAACTATGAGCGAAAACGTTTGTGTCAGAGGGAGACCGGCTAATCCTTTGTTGGTGTTGGAGCGTGGGCCTCGACAGAGGTTGTTTTTAGGTCCACGGTCTTACGAGTTGATATTGGTGCAGATACTAGAGGTCGCCGTTTGGTGTCAGTGGTGGAACGAGGACAGGGTCGACATAGTGAGATAGTGCTGATTGGGGTTGAGATTAGGTGGTTAGAAGGATGATTCCGGCAAGCAGATGCGTCAGCGGACAGTGGTTTGTTTCTGCGTCGTGTGTTGGGTGGAAGCTGGAGTGTGGCAGCGTGGCTGAGGTCAGAGCATGATGGGTGTGTGGTGCAAGTGGTCATGTCGTCGGGGTAACGTCATCAATAGATGTTCATTCTTGCTATGGATGGAGGTTGGGAAGGCTTGGTTTTGGTACTAGAGGGCTTTGATCTAGGTTGGGGGTGGATTGGCCGAAATCAGTCTTGGTGGTTGCCGGGTGGTAGGTTTCGGAATTGGCGGCTGGCGATGAGGAGGTTGGTGCGAGATCAGGGCCATGGTTTTCGTTTGTCAATTGCGGAGCTAGTTGGTGGGAGACGATCTCGGAACTACCTTTCTGGGTTAGTGGGTTCTAGATTGGGGCAGCGAATTTTGGGCCATGGCTAGCCTTTTGGGCTTGGGCCTAAGGGGCTAAGTCATTTGCAATAGCGTAGTCGGGGGGCTGTGTTGTTGGGTCAAAATGTGAGGGGTGGATGGCTATATGGACTGGGCCATTCAAGTTTGGGTAAGAAAAGATTTGGGCTTGTCAGTGCAAGGCTGATTGGGCCAGTTGGGCGATCGACCCAACGATGGGGCCGTCGGCCTTTGGGTAGTTCTTCAGGGCCACCTAGTTTGCATCCACGAGGTTTGACCCCATTGTTGAGGGAGGTCTGATTCGTCCTCATGTCGAAGCCAACTTGAACCCATTTGTCTGCAGTGTTTAAGTGTGGAGGTGAGGTGATTGCGAACGCCGATGGGATGGAGGGTGTTCGACCGTCTTTGGAGGAGATTTTATTGTCAGCCCATGCAGATAGGCTTTTCGCATCTCCGGTCGAGTGGAATGAGGAATGAGGGGGGGTACCAAGATGGAGCTGTTGACTTGGTGTTGGGGGCTGACTATAGCTGCTGGGACAGAGCAGGACAATTTACGAAGGGACCAACAGGTCAAACAGAGGGTGAGCCATCAGTTCTTCTGACAAAGGCTCAGGATAGTCAGGTTTGGGCGGTGATTCTGCTGTGGGAGGCAGAGGTCGTGGTTGGTATGTAGTTACACGTGCCGAATAGGTGGGAGGATTTGGCGGATGATGTATTTGATGGTTTGGTTGTGTCAGGGAATGAGGACGCCTCAAACTCACTGCTTCTTCAGCCACTGGTAGTGTCACATGTTGGGTTGGGTAGGGGAGTGTCTATTGATGGAGATTGTTTTGGGGCTTGAGAGCCTTCAACTTCGGAGGCTTTAGATTGGGTTTTGGGGAGAATTAGCGAGGTCAGTCGGTTGTTGGGGATTTCAGTTGAAGGGCATGAGGTAGAGGCTATGCAATTATTCTCGGTGATAGAAATGTCTTGGTGTGGTGGGATTCCATCAAAGGAAGTTGTTCAGAAGGGGGAACGGGAGTTGCGTAATCTGGAGTGTTCTATTAATTATGATAGTCGTTTGGTGGCGCAAAGGAAGAAGGTGCCACCTGGAAAGGACAAGCAACTTTTGTTGAAATGAGACTGAAGCTTTTATCATGGAATGTGGGTGGGTTGAATGACAGAGGGAAGCATGTGGCGGTGGGAGCATTGTTGAGAAGTGTGAAAGCAGATGTGGCGTGTATTCAGGAGACCAAAATGGAGTGTCTGGGTAGGGATGTTATTCAGGAGATCGGGGGTGGTCGGTGTTTTGATTGGGTGTTCCTTTTGGCGGTAGGTGTGGTAGGAGGGGTTCTAGGGTTTTAGAGTGGCTCTGATACCATGTTTATTTTGAAAAGAGAAAAGTTAGAGGTATGGGTGGTATCTCATTCGCTTTTATATTAAATCATTAGCATAATTACAAGAGCACCCTAAGGCATAAATAAAGATACTAAATATACATAAGAATGAAATAGGAAATATTTCTAACACATTCTAACATTTCAGTCATGACAATCAATCACACAAAATACTCAACAAAAAGTATGAATGTAGCAGAATCCTTGCAAATAGGAATTGCCCACACCAATTAGCACTTGCAACAATGAGTATAGACATTGAAACTAGTTCAATCAACAAGAATCCATGACTACAGAGACATGAGTGGGGAGAACCTATGTCTAGCAAACAGATTTGGACCCAAATTCAACCAAAAACACAAACTCACCAACACAAATCAACACTTTAAGATCAAACAGTCCTTGCTAGATAATTTTCGGCCCCTATTCAATAAGTTTTAGTAGGTAGAAACTGGAAAATAAAACATCCGAATATGTCCAGTACCAGATAGAGGCCATAATTGAATCAATCATCAACCCAACAGTAGTAAATCAACCAAATAATAGCAAATAACACCGTGGGAGTGTATTTCGGCTCCTAGAGATAGGATTTCAGCAAGTAGATCCAACAAAAACCAATCCCAAATTCAGATTTGAAGATTGACACCAAAAAACATGCAAACATTCGAAAATAGAAAACTCACATCAGGGATGATTAAAAAATTTCACAAAAATCACCAAAAATTTGAGAAGGAAATTTCGAATCCAGGGGTGAATGACCTATCCGTACAGTGCTTACCTCATGTTGACGTCATCGTATGGCTGATGACATCAGCACGTCTCAGTTACCTCCAATCGATCTCCAGAGTCTGTAGAAACCTTTCGAATGAAGAATTAATTGTTTTGATACCAAGTTAGAATGTAAAATGAAGGAATTTAGGGTTGGGATTTAGGAAGAAAAAGAAAAAGAAGAAGAAGAAGAAGAAGAAGAGAGGAGAGAGAAATTATATATATGTATATATATTGAATAATCATTATCCCTCATACATCAGCAAAATATATATACAAACCCTAACAAAGCAATATGACCATCGTGCCCTCATTAACAAGAGAACAAAAATAAGTATTCTAACAATGACATTTTCAAAATTTTTTTCTTTAATCAAATAGTAGTTAATGGGATTGCTCAAAGTTCCTATGAAAGTATATCCCCTCAAATAATGGAACCCCCGTTTTCCATTGCCATCTAAGCGGGGTGGCATTATATAGCTGTGTTCCTGAGCAGCTGTCAGCATCATTGGCAAGTGATTATTGTAATTATTGATATATGCAGACATTCTGATACTTGACTGTTTTTCTCATTTTTGTTTTTTGGTAGTTCATGAAGTTATGAATTCAGCAACCTGTTTCTTATATTTATTATTATTGACATGGTACTGTGGAACACTTAAATTGCAGGATTAAATACGGAATGATAAACAATATTGGACTCATGACCTTCTTGACGACGCTTCTTTTATTTGTGGATTGGTGTGCATGGCGGATTGTCAGACTACCCTTGGAACCTTTTTATTTGACGCGGCCCTTTTGTATATCTGCAGTTGTAGTGTCTTGTGTAGGCTATGTCTGTGTCCCACTACTACGCATTTTGAAGATTCACTCAATCATTAGGAAAGAAGGGCCTGCTAGGCACTCTTCTAAGAAGGGCATCCCCACAATGGGTGGGTTGTTTTTTGTACCAATTGGTATAATTGTTGCAGAAGTACTAGTTGGTTTTTCTTCCATTGAGGTTTCTGGTGCAGCAGCAGCAACTCTAGCTTTTGCTGCAATTGGGCTACTTGATGATATCTTTAGCCTCATCAAGAATCATAATAATGGCTTGTCTGCTTGGATGAGGATTTTTTTGGAGGTAAAGCATTTTTTTTTGCTTTTATTTTTTATTTTTTTTGCTTCCTTTTACACGATTTAGAGATGATGGTTG
Source organism: Camellia oleifera (assembly GCA_022316695.1). Classification (NCBI taxonomy): domain Eukaryota; kingdom Viridiplantae; phylum Streptophyta; class Magnoliopsida; order Ericales; family Theaceae; genus Camellia; species Camellia oleifera. The sequence goes on along the minus strand of CM039308.1, from coordinate 97,290,759 downwards.
TCAATATCTTGAGTAATCTTAAGTTGTGCTGCTTTACAGGTAGCCGTTGGATCATTGTTTTCGTTTTGGTTGGATAACACAAAGATTTCATCACCCTACAGCATGTATACCCTCTTGTAACTAATCTGTTCCACATTTGTCTGATGGTAACTCACATATCTATTCTTGTACAAGTTTTAAAGAGAATGCCAGTGTTTAAAACTTAGAACTATACTAGTATTTGCAATTTCACTAATCTGTTAGAAGTTAGTTTGATGGTTGAGCACTTCTACATTATTTCTTCTTTTTTAACTAATAATAATAATTTGCTGGTTGAGCATTCTACGTAATAATAATTTAAACCCCTAAAACCCAATTACAACTATTATATATTTGCAGTCAATAAGAAAAAGCGACAAGGAAAAGACAAGATTATGCAAACCTCTGATTCTTCCAAACAATAAGTACCGCTAAGGATGTTTTGTGGCTTCTGATATTCTTGAGTTCTGTTTTTTATTTTATGTTTATTATTATTAATTTTTTTTCCCTTTCCCATTTGGTAGTTTACTGTTCTGTGTTTGTGTGAGAGGTCTTGATTTTAACAGACTAAAATGCCATTTTGTAGTATCTTAATTGACATATTTTACCTGTCATATCTCATAGTTCATTACCTGTTGGGTAATAACAGAGTCAGCTTGTCTCACAAATTAAGTGGTGAGTTACTTGACCTTATATTACATTTTCTCGGAAGTGCCCAAAGGTGCCACAACTCTTGTACATTCGAAGCATGCTGTTTGTAGGTATTAGGTATGTTAGGTGATTGGTCGTAGACTTTTGGAAAGGTGGTGGATACTTAAATGGCTAGAGATTGGTGGAGGTGGCGGAGAGAACCAAAGCAGCCTTAGAGGGAGAGAAGGTGGCAGTGAGAGTCCTCAATCACCACAGCTGTAGAAGACGATAGCCAACATTATGATTGCGTTCTACATGCATGGATACTCCCTTTTGTAGGCTCTAAGACCGTTGGAGGCCAACTCACCTATAGATAAGTGGCCAAGTCTCCTTGGTTCGATAGAGTAGGGGTATTGGGCCTATTGTTGGGTCCTATAATTCAGACCTTGGAGGGTGTATTATGGGAGCCACAATTGTAGGTATCATATCTCGGAGGGTGTATCATGGTATGATGTAGGTGGTAGGATATGATACCTCTCCCAAGGTGTCAGGTGTTGGGTCAATGTCCCTCTTTCTAATACTAGTCAAGGAGGAGTTGTCTTCACTTGGGGAGCAAATGAAGCAACCTTGACGAACCCTTTATCTTAGCCTCCAATTCATAAGCCTTTGATGATTACTAGTTGTGGATACCTATACCTTGCTTCTAGCTTAGGATGCCATGGTCATGGTCATGATAAGTGATCCCAACTACGAGGGTTTGCGCATAAGGAAGACATAAGCTAGTCAAGGTCTAGGTTATGTTGCTATCGAGTGGGAGTGACCGAGTGGAGGCATGCTCGGGCAAGCGATGCTCCTAGTAGCTCCTCGGCATATCCTATGGGAATGAGGAATGAAGGACCATGATCAAATGGAGGCTTGTCCTAGCTAGCGAGCCAAGGTGCTACCGAGTTATGATGTTTCTTAGTAGGCCATGACCAAGCAGGTGAACTTGGCTCCACCATGTGGTGTTGCAAGCCATGCGTTGGGCTTTTCATGCTTTGACTTGTTCATTTGGTGCTTTGGCGTACTAGGGTGGCAGGCGCTCTAGGCCATACGTGGTGGTATATATGCCCCAAATTAGGCTCGACATATAACACCGATTAGTTAGCTCAGGGACACATTATGTTGCTTTAGGAGCAAAGTTTTCAAAGGCTTTGCTGAGGCTCGCCTAGGCTCGAGTCTAAGGTCAAAGGTGTGCGCTTTGTATGTCTTTTGCGCATAAGCATATGATGAGTATGCATATGAAGAGGTTGCCTTAGACTCTAGTTAAACTTAGTCTAGTAGATAGTTTAAACATCAAAAAGTCAAAAATAAAAAAGAATCCCTTTTGTGACTATATTCTATACAAAAAAACTAAGTTTATGAACAATGCACAAAAAATACGAAAGCTCAATCACTAAGCTAAGAATGTCAATTCCACTTTCAATGAAGGCAAGCTTCATTCTCCGCAGTGAAATGTTTGATGCCTTGAAGAGAAAAGTATTTATACGTTTTATATTTAATTTTTATTTTTTTTTCACTATTGAAAAATATTTAATTTATTTATTAGACATTAAAATTTAAAATTCAAAATGCTTACATCTCAATGCCTTAAGACTTACACCTTGCTTCATGAGGGGTAAAATGCTTAGAGTTGCGCATTCACCTTTAAAAACTTTGCTTGGGAGGACTGCCATGTGGAGATGAGATGATAATGCCTAGGTGGCGATGACGTGGTGCTCGTAGGGCTCACTACTTAGTTTGGTTTGGTTTGTTGACATATTTAGGCAATAGTAACCTAAACAACTTGGCAATTGAATGGCCATTATGACTTTCAAATTTACTTGTGCTAAAATATGGTTTACAACAAATGGTTGTAGGTCTTGTTGATATATATGTTGAGTACATTTTAGTGTGAATCTCGCTTACTTGCTTTTGACATGGGACCCAACACATGCCTATGCAAGTTTGGGTCATGACATATGCTCCCCCTTCATCCCACTAGTGTTCTCATCAGGGTCCAGTAGACACAAGTACTATCCCTTTTCAAAATGACTCCATGCTGCAGTGCTCCCAAGCCCACAAAATCATCAATGCAAGTTATCTTTGATGTCATAAGTAGCCACAGCGTTTATATATTCAAGATCCTTCCTTTCACGCTTACATTGTCAAATTCAATACAATTGCCTAACCTTGATAAGAAACCCTATTGTTATGAATAATTAGTAAAAAGAAAGTGAAATCCTAGTTAGGGTTAGTTGTTGCAATGGTATGTCTTAAACACAAGATTAGGTTCATGGTGTATCCTAAAGGTTTGAAATCTAATGAATTTAACCAATATGGTTTGACTTGTTGCAGGAGCTCTCAAGTATTCTTTTTTATTAATATGGTTCTTAACTTGTGCTTTGTCTGGAATATTTGATGCCCAAACCTAAGAAGCATGAATGCATACATGACCTTGGACATGTCGTGCAACGATTTTGAAAAAATTAATATGCTAACATGACGAGGATATGACAAAGTATTTTTTAAACATATTTTTATTTGTTATATAAATGTATATAAATTAATAGCATAGACATATAAGACGCATCAATGTATATGTGAGTGCTTTTTTATTTTTAGTTTTTTTTCTCCACTTCCCACTCTTAATTTCCATATATTTTACTTTGATCCCAAATTAGCTTTCTAGAGAATATATATATATATATAACGTTGTCCCGAGATGTGTCCAAACCAAACACAAGATACACATATATAAAGTGTCTCCTAAGTGTCCTGTAAAAAAAAAAAATAGATAAATAAAAAATTTATGTGTTACGTGGAGTGTTCGACACGTGGACATGCATGTTTGCGCATCATGACATGTTTGGTGCTTACCATGTCTCGTTAGGCAAGCCCGCGAAACCCAATACTCCTTTGAATACAAATTACAAGCAAGCAATCAAAGCAAATACAAGGCAAATGTGTTACATTTGGAGTTATAATTTGGAAACAAAAGGATAACATTTCATTAACGAAAGAGTGAAATTACAATGCTTTTACTAGGCACAAATGTGCTACAAAATAGGCCTAATACAACTCTAAGTTGGGGTACATTAAAGGCACAAGTGGTCTGTTTTAACACTTGGGTACCCCCTCTTTGTAATAGCATTCTAGGCCATAAAGAAAGTGCTAGGAGGAAACATTCACTATGCTTGAGGAGTTACAAATAATTATGAAGAAAGGGAATGGGTCACATGCTCAAAATACATATTTATACTAGTCTAAGCACCCTCAGGTATGGGCGTCGAGTGTGGGTATGTATTTAGATGTCGGACTCATCAAATCATAATTTTAAGGATGCGATGACTTGACAAAAAAATGTCATTTTTTTAATCAAGTATGTGAGGTAAAATGGTGCTATATGTAACTTCAGTGTCAAAAAGACATTTATAGTAATTATACAACAATATGTACATATAATATTAGTGTTACGTTGTATACGATTATATAAGAAGTATCTGTTGAAAAGTATCTGACGCATATCCCATACCCTTGTCTGAGTGTCGGGTGTCCAACATGGGTATTTGATTTATTCTGAAGAGTTCATGTAACATAGCTTGGTTGTGTGGCAAAAAGTGGCTTTATTCTTCCGTATGTGTGCTAGAGGCAGTGCTGTGCTTGTTGGCTGAACAAGGCTGCAACTGGGTGTGCGTGCAAGGCAGATGTGGGTTGGGCGTGGGCGCGGTCTTGTGGTTTGGCAGTGTGGGTGCTTCTTGGGCAATGTCTGGCCCTTGTCTTTGGCATCTCTTGGGCAATGCTTGGCTCTTTGCTTGGGCACCCCTTAGCACTTGACAAGCGCATTGAGGTGCTTGTGCGGGACATCATGGGCGCTTTGGAGCTGCTTGTGACATAGCGGCATGTCTATGTCCAATATGTGTCGTACACAACAACCATTTTGGAGTGTCCATGCTTGTTAGAATAATATCTTTGTGATTGTGATTCTGCTTAGTTTTCATTAGTGTAGTTTCCTTTCGTGCCTTGAGGCTTCTATTGTATGTTTCATATTATTAATATATAAGGGAGTGATGGTCTCATCATTCGCTAAGTTTGATTTCTCCTAAAATAAACATGGTATCAGAGCCACGTTTATCATCCATCCTTACTCAACCACCATAGTACCACCACACTACACTGCTGAACCACCACACGCTATTAAGCCACCAAGACCCATCCAACAGCCACCAAGACCAGCCGACAGCCACCCAGGCCCAACCAACACCACCAGAGCCTATTTCTGCTCTTCTGTAGCCTCGTCTAGGGCTCACAACTTGGACAGGACAATTTCGGCACCTCTCTTGATGCATGATTAGGGTTTTCATAGCCTTTTTTTGTTCCAATTTATGTTTTGATTGAACCATCTGGTTCTTTGTTTCTCCCTTGTTACAAGTCTTCACTTTATTGCTGAGAGTATTTCAATCCCTGTTTTGATTGATTGTACCTTCTCCCTATTTTTTGGGTCAATATATGGCCTTAATCCTCAGCCTTGACTGATTATATCTCTCCATGGTTTGTGGTTGATTGTATGTGCCTTGATTCCAGTCATTTTTCCCTCTTCTAGTAGTAGTGATTGTTGCAGGTTGTTTAGATAGTAGTATACTAAGATGGCTGAACTTACTAGTGAATCCAACACTAGCTCCCAGCCACCTAAAGGGGAGGGTCTCATTATGACTACTGCATAAGAAAACCTTAACCCTAATTGGAAAATCACCACCTCTTTGTTTAATAGTCAGAATTATCTTGCATGGTCGCAGTGTTTAACACTTTTCTTGAAAAGCTGAGAAAAGATGGGTTATGTTGATGGGAGCATCCAAGCACCTAGTACCATTGATCCTAGTTATGACCAATGAGAGATTACAAATTCTCTGAGTATACATGGCTCATCCACTCAATGGTTCTTGATATTGGTGAGGGCTACTTATTTATGGATTCAACTCAGGACATTTGGGATGCTATGGCTGGTACCTATTCCCGAAAGGGGAATTTTTCACATACCTTCTTGTGCCGCTCAGTTGAGCGCACTGTAATAACCCACATTCATATCTTAGTCATGTTCATGTGCATTTCCACAACCATGCTTTTGTTAAGTTGCATTCATGAATCTTGCCTTGTTTTGTACGTATGTGATTTGCCTAAGTGTATATGTATGCTTTGTTCCTCCCTTGTGTTGTTAAGCCTAGGTTGTGCCAAGCCGAGGTCATCCTAAGCCTTTAGCTATTTCGGAATCTCTTTGTTGACCTCCACCTTTGTCCTGGCATATTGGCCGAGATGATTATCATCTGGGCCGAGGTGTGTATCGCCAAGGCCGAGATGTGTATTATCTGGGCCGAGATGCTATCCTTGTACCGAAGTGATCTTGTCCTGGAATGGTGTGACCTAGACCGAGGTGTGGCACATCTAGGCCGAGGTGTGGCACAGCTTAGTCAAGTGTTGTCCTTCCTAGCCGAGATCATTATTACCTTAGTTGCCGAAGTCTTGACCTTAGCCGGAGTTCTGTCCTTAGCCGAGGTCATTGTCCTTTGTTTGCCGATGCCTTGTCCCTTGCCGATGTCATTCCTTACCGGAGTGTTTTGCTGTGTAGCTTGTTGAGTACGCTTTGTCAGAGTCAAGTCTTGTCAATCTGTCACCTTTTTGAGGAGAGCCAACCCGGTGACGCCACGTGTCCGAGCAGAGTGTTAAGTCAGCCGATAGAGAGAGAAACCTATCGTTTGTTGTGTTTTGTTCTAAGGAAGAAGAGAGAGAAGCTCTAGAAGAGGGAGAAGGAGTTCTAGAGAGGGAGTAGAGATCCAAGCTTGATTCCTAGAGATCAAACCGTTAGATTCGTGTTCTAAGGTTAGATTCTTGATCTACTCATATCGTTCTTTATGTTTATGTTATTGCATTGCATGATTGAACACGATTTGTAAGCCATGCATTGTTTTGAAGTTCGGTTTTAGAGAGAGAAAATGATATTCAAGTGTTCTTCAAGAAAAGTCATGTTTTGATCCGAAAGCTCATGTCAAGTTATATGTTTTTGTGTTTGTTTTCATATGATCTTCGAGTATGGGTGCCCAGGTCCATGTTTTCGAACTCATGGCATGAAAACTCAGATTTTGTATAAGCAAGTTATGATTTTGGCATTCATCATATTCATGTTCTTCATGTTCATGTCCTTCATGTTCTTCACGGGTGGAAACCCAGATTTCCAGACTTCACTTCCCGAAGTGTAGTCTTCATGTTCTTCATGTTTAGGCCAAGCATCGTATCTCACCTTGGCCTACCTTGCATGATCACTTGCATTTGTCTTGTTTGAACCTCGGCCTGCAGCCGCACGCCGAAGCCGTAGTAACCACACCTCGGCCAGGAGGTGTGGGACCTCGGCATAGACCTGGTTGGTGCCCAGCATGTCTCATTGACATGTAAAACAGTGTTTTGACTTTCAACATGTCTTTCCAAGATCATTTGCATATATGTGAGACTTGTTTGAGAAGTGTGTTCAGTAGACTTTGTCATGTGTTTGTAGGACTTGGACCTTTGTTGTGACCCCGACGTTCCAAGAACTAGGTGAGTGGTATTTTTAATAAAGCTATGTTATACGTTTTGATAAAGGCTTTGCTTTGCTTTGTTTTGAAAGTATTTGTCAAGCATGAATGATTATCCCTATTTTGGTATATCAAGTTTAAGTTTTATGTACCAAGAATAAGCTCTGTTTGATGAAGTTTTAGACAAGTCCGTACGTGCCAGGGGACTTTAAGCATAAGTGGCACAAGTCCGTACGTGCTAGGGGACTTTAAGCATTTGTAGCACATCAAGACAAGTCCGTACGTGCCAGGGGACTTTAAGCATAAGTGGCACAAGTCCGTACGTGCTAGGGGACTTTAAGCATTTGTAGCACATCAAGACAAGTCCGTACGTGCCAGGGGACTTTAAGCATAAGTGGCACATATGTTTTGTAAGGTCAAGATTGATGAATACGGTTCATCCTATGATTTGATAAGTAAGCAAGTTTTGAAAGCTCAGGTATGTTTTGCCACCGACGGTCTATGAACGGGTGGGTATGTCTTGCCAAGTATGTTATAAGCTCCAGTACACGTTTTGATACAAGATATGTCAAGAATGTTTTGTACAAGTATTGCCAAGGATATGTTTTGATGCAAGCCATGTTATACGTATGTTTTGAATAAGCTACGCTATAAGTGCATGTTTTGAACAAGCTATGATATATGTATTGTTTTGACAAGACCTCGGGAATCATTCATGAAACCCTTTATTACTTGTACCATTCACTGAGTTTCCATACTCACCCTCTATATATATATGTAGGTTCCAAGCTAGAAGTCGGCTACGCCGAGATGTGTGTTTTGCGCCGAGGTTTTGTATGCATGTTAGGTCGGCATCGAGGATGTCGGCAACCATGAAGATTATGCTTTTGACTTTGTATTTCATGTGTTTTGTTTATGTCGGCTTGAGGAGCCCTTTGTTTACGATGTAATGTATATTTTATAAGTTGTAAAGTTATGTAAAGATGTATGCCATTTCATTTGACTCATGCACAACTCTTATGGACCACTTGTATTTTAAGTTATTGCTTCCGCTCTTGTTAGCCCCATATGTATACTCTGATTGTGTGTGATCTTTGTAAGTTGGCCTTCGGTAATCTCGGATTACTGGCCATCACGGCACCATTCTACTAGGGGCAGTTTGGGGTCGTGACACGCACAGTACAGTGTGAGATGACCATCCTTCAGTACTTTACCTTCCTTAGTAATGGCTAGAAATGTCTGGATCATCTTTAGGACTACAAATGAATCTATCCGACTGATTCTATGGGGTACTGCAAATTTATTGATCAGGAGAGGGTTTTCAAATTTTTGGAGGGTCTCAATGTGGAGTTCGATCCTGTTCGAAGTCGTGTCCTTGGGGTGTATGTTCTCCCTTCCCTTCAGGAAGCATTTGCTTATGTTCAGAATGAGGAGAGTCGTTGCTCAGTTATGCTTCCTCCTGCCTCCACAAAGCGTTTGGCCTTAGTCTTTGCTCCTCCTAGAGATAAGGATCGTATGTCCCGTGGTACACGCAATCCTTCTGAGAAGGATACTTTATTCTGTGACTACTGTCAATGGCCTAAACTAAACACATTCGTGAGACATGTTGGAAGCTTCGTGGTACTCTATTTGGGGGTCATGGTGACTGCTTTGATAGTCGAGGGGGTTGATCTGGACTGTCTAGAGGGCGTGGGTCTAATCCACGCGCCTATCATTGTAGTGTAGTTGATACACATGACTCTGCTCCAGCTGTCCCATCTACTAATGTTTTGTCTAGTATGTCTTCTTCTGAGTTTGAGGATACTCTACGTTACTTGCTGGACAGTCGGACTTCCACAACTCCCTGCCGGTGCATCTTCCTCTTTGTTTGCCCATTCTGGTAACTTAGCCTCTTCTACACATACTTTCCTATCTCATAAAACTTTGCCTTGGATTGATTTTGGTGCCTCGGATCATATGATTGGATTTTCTGATCTTTTCTCGGAATATAAGCCCTCTTCAGGTCAGGACAAAGTAAGGACTGCTGATGGTACCATTTCTTCTGTTTCTAGGAAAGGTTTAATCCATGCCACATTTTCTTTACCTTTGTCATTAGTTTTACATGTTCCTAGTTTTTCTGTTAATCTTCTATCATTGAGTTGTCTGACTTAGGATTTGAATTGTAGTGTAACCTTTTTTCTTGATAATCATCTTTTTCAAGACCTTATCATGAGGCGGATGATTGGCAGTGTTAGAGTAGAGAATGGTCTCTACATCTTAGATTAGGAAGATCACATTACTCATCATGCCATCCAGTCTCCAACCACCCGACGTTTGGGATATCCATCTTTTTTATTACTTAAGAATTTGTTTCCTTATTCTTTTAAGAACAATAATGTTTATGAGTTTAATTGTGAGTCGTGTCAACTTGCAAACAACATCGAGCTTCTTTTGCTCCGAGTATTAATAGAAGTTTCGTTCCTTTTTCATTGATTCATTATGATATTTGGGGTCCTCGTGTTGTTTCACTACAAGGCCATAGATGGTTTGTCACCTTCATTGATGATTTTTCTCGCACTACTTGGGTGTATTTACTAAAAGAAAAGAGTGGTTTTTTTTTTTTTTTTTTTTGGTGTTTCAAACCTTTCATCAGATGATTCGCACTCAATTTGCGGTTCTTGTAAAAATTATGCGTTCTGATAATGGGGGTGAGTATATTGATTCGGGTTTAGGGAAATACTTTAACATACATGGCATTATTTATTAGAGTTCTTGCACCAATACCCCTCAGCAAAATGGGATTGCGGAACGCAAGAATCGTCATCTTCTTGATGTAGCTCGTTGTATGACTTGTTTATGCATATGTCTCAATCTTACTAGGGTGAAGCTATCCTCACCGCTGCCTATCTTGACAATCGCCTCCCTACTCAAATGTTGCACAAGCAAACCCCTCTTCAGGTATTCTTTGGCTCTTAGCCTGTGTCTTCTATTCCCCTCAAAGTTTTTGGGTGTGTTTGCTTTGTTCACAATCATTCCCCTACTCGTGGTAAACTAGATCCTCATTCTCTTAAATGTGTCTTTCTTTTGTAGTCACCTACTCAAAAGGGGTGTAAGTGTTATCATCCTCCTTCACGTAAGTAGTTTGTGTCCACGGATGTCACATTCTTTGAGTCCCAGTCTTACTTCTTGTCCTCTTCGGTTTCCTAGTCATCTCTTCAGGGGGAGCCTTGGTGTGTAGAGATTCCTGGCATAGGATTTGTTTCTGAACCTTTACCAGTTGTTGAGAATATAGCATGTGAACCAGCTATTGGGAATACGAAAGCTGATATACTCAAGGAGCAAGGAAAAGTTTATGCCAGGGACGAAGAAAGACAGAGGGTTACTTGCATCCAAGAGACCACTTCTCCTGATTTTCCACTGCTGTCTCCTTCAGCTGATGAGAGTTTAGGTAACTCTGATAACCCTGAATACACAGATCATGATATTCATATTGCCCACCAGAAGGGTGTGAGGTTTTGTACTCAACATCTTATCTCAAGTTTTGTATCATATTTTAATTTGTCTCTTTCATATAAAGCCTTTGTGTTAAAAAATTCCTCTGTTAGTATACCTGATGATTTTTAGGATGCTCTTGCCGCCCCTAAGTGGAAACGTGCCATGGTTAAAAGAGATGAAAGCACTTCATAAAAATGGCACTTGGGAATTGATAGAGTTTCTTAAGGGCAAACGAACTGTGGGATGCAAGTGGGTGTATACTGTGAAGCACAAGGCAGATGGTTCGATTGAGCACTATAAGCTCGGCTTGTGGCAAAGGGCTTTACTCAGACTTATGGAGTAGATTTTCAAGAGATATTTGCATGAGTTGCTAAGATGAATTCAGTCAGGGTACTCCTTTCTCTAGCAGCTAATCTGGATTAGCCACTTCACTAGTTTGATATGAAGAATGCTTTCTTATATGGTGATTTAGAAGAAGAAGTGTCTATGGACATTTCTCCCTGGCTTTGATGATCATAAAACAAAGGATAAGGTGTGCAGGTTTCAGAAATCATTATATGGTCTCAAATAGTCTCTAAGGGTTTGGTTTGAGAGATTTACTCAGGGAATGCTTAGATATGGATTCAAACAAAGTCAAGTTAATCACACTCTGTTTGTTAAACATTCCTTACATGATAAGACTACAGCTCTCATTGTATATGTGGATGACATAATACTTAAAGGAGATGATGTTGAAGAAATTCTTGGGTTAAAGGAATATTTGGCAAGTGAGTTTCAAATCAAAGACTTGGGGAACTTGAAGTATTTTCTAGGTATTGAGGTTGCCCGATCTAAGGATGGAATCTTCATTTGTCAAAGGAAATATGTGCTTGATCTTCTAAAAGAAACTAGAATGCTTGGCAATAAAGTTTGTGACACACTATTAGAGGAAACCAAAAACTTGGTGATGATAGTGGAGGAGTTCCTGTTGACGGGGGGAGTTATCAACTAATATTACATGAACTCACCAGTTTTGGCAAAGTACCCGTGTTGACAAGGAATCTGGTCGACATATGACATGGAGAAAGTGGATACAGTGGCATACCTGCGATTAGGGTTGAGATTAGGGCTTCGATTGTCTTCTCTCACTGTCGATCTTGATCGTCTTCATGTCTCAGGGCTTCGATAGTCTTTGTCGCTCTCTTCTTTCATTGTTGATTTCGATTGTCTTCATCTCTCTCTTCTCTCATTCTTGATCTCCTCTTCGTCTCTGTTTGCTTCTCTCTGTCTCTGTTCTCTCTCTCTCTCTCTCTCTCTCTCCATTTTAATAGAATTTGTTTTATATAATATAATTGATCGTATATAATATAATTTATATGCCTAAAATAAAAAAGTATTTATTTTATCATATATAATATAATTTCTTTTATGCCTAATATAATTTTTATTTGTTATTTCTTTTTTTATTTTTTAACATAATTTATTATTTCTTAACTTTTTAACATATAATAAATAAAATAAATCATCTAATTGTTTAAAAGAAATAAATCATATATAATAAAAAAAATCTATAAAATAAAAAATCTATTTTTATTTTTTTTATTTATTTTAACATAATTTTTTATTCCTTATTTATTATAATTTTTTTATTTATAATATATGTGTCAATTAAAAATAAAAAATTAATTATATAGATAAATTAAGAATATTATCAATAAAAATAATACATAAGATAAAAAATAGTAAATATATTTAAAAAATAACTATTTAACTTATCTTTAGATAATAAATATATTTTAAAAACAATTATTTAACATATCCCTGTATTCTCAATTTTTAGTTTTGAAGTATCCGACCCCCAGATACGCACCTGCACCCGCACCCGATACCCATACCTGAGTCCGTGTAACGTAGGTTATCAGACTTGTGGGTAAGCTCATTTACCTATCTCGTTTACGTCCGGACATTGCTGTTGCGATTAGTGGGGTTGCTGTTGCGGTTAGTGTGGTTAGTCAGTTCATGCATACTTCTCATGAGGCAAACTTGGCTATAGTTATGTGGATTCATAGATACTTAAAATTTTCGCCTGGAAAGGGCCTTTATTACTCCAAACATGATCATCTTAGTGTGGAAGCTTATACAGATGTTGATTGGGCAGCATCGGTAACTAATAGAAGGTCTACATCAAGGTCTTGTACCTTTGTTGGGGGAAGTTTGGTTACTTGAAGAAGTAAGAAGCAGAATGTGGTAGTTAGATCTAGTGCAGAGACGGAGTTTAGAGCCATGACACAAGGTGTGTGTGAATTTTTGTGGATAAAGTTACTGTTGAGTGATCTAGGAACTGAGTAGATAGACTCCATGCGGTTATACTGTGACAATAAGGCTGCTATTAACATAGCTCACAATCCAGTTCAACATGACTGGATAAAACATGTTTGAAATTAATCGTCACTTCATCAAGGAAAAACTCACTAGTGGCACTATATGTACTCATTTTGTAAAGTCTGGAGAGTAGCTGACATATATTCTCACCAAGGGAGTTGCAAGTAAACCGTTCCATGATATTATTAGCAAGCTCGGCATGAGAGATATTTTTGCACTAATTTGAGGGCGAGTGTTACAATAATATCTTTGTGATTGTGATTCTGCTTAGCTGTTATTAGTTGTAGTTTCCTTTTGTGCCTTGAGGCTTCTACTGTACATTTCATATTATTAAAATATAAGGGAGTGATGGTCTCATCATTCCCTAACTTTGATTTCTCCTAAAATAAACAATGCTTCCTTGGCCCAAACTTCGCAACGGAAATACTATATTTTACTAGTTTTTAGGGATATTGAAGTTTCATTGTCATATTTATGTACATATAGTTAAATGCAGCATCACTGATGACCATACAGTTATTTCATCCCTTAAAAAAAGGAAAAAAAAAAAAAATGCTTGTTTCACCAAAGCAACAAGAAAATGCACAATAACTTGTTTAAAATGATTTAATATTTCCACCAACTTTCTTTGAAGTATAAAGCCCTGTCTAAAAGCTGTAAATTGATTGTTTTCAACAGTGAAAAATTCTCTACCCATTGGTGCTTAACTTGATGACATAAAGTCTTGGTGGAATTAGTGACATGAACAAATTACCCATTCGAGTGCATTGAAGTTCGAAGTTTACATCTGCTGTTGAAACACTTGCATCCTACATGAATAACTCTTGTCATAATTGTTGAAAAACATCTGCTGTTACTCATATTTAACTGTGTTGCATTGCAGGAAAATGTTGGTTCCTCTACCTCCCCCACTGGGGCTTGTTTTTCTAGGAAAATGTTATCTACTTCTGACTTCATTCTGCTTTGTTTCCATGGCAAATGGAATTAACTTAACAGATGGTCTTGATGGATTGGCGGGAGGGACTGCTGCATTGGCTTTTATAGGAATGTCAATTGTGGTACTTCCAATATGTTCTGGTCAGTATGGATATCCAATAGCTTAAAATTTCGCTTAATTGGATGTTGATGTATTTCCTATAAAATCAGAGCACGACATTTGATAAATTTATTTCGTTGCTTTCCCCCCCAAAAAAATTATATCTGAAGTGGTAAGAATAGGAAATTCTATGGAATTATTAGCATAGATTGTTTTTTTGGGTATCTATTCAATTGAATTCTTTCGAGTTGTTGGTATATACTGTACAAACACTAAGCAGAAGAGAACTAGAATCTGACCAAGCTTTAAGTCAAGCATCTTCGGAGAAACTAAGGGTATGTTTGGTTTGGTTTTGAGAGATAAATTTTCAAAAAAGATTTTGGAGAGAGAGTTTAGAAATATTTTTGATTTGTTTGGTTGTATATTTTGGAAATAGTTTTGTAGTATGGGAGTGTGGGATGATATGATGTTTTGTTATAATTGAGTAGATGTGTGTGAGAAAAAAAGTGATTGAGAAGGAGAGAGGAGAGGAGAGAAAAAAAGTGATTGATTGATGTGTGGGAGAGTAATTTTAGATTTTTTTTTCCAAAATCACTAAACGAAACAAAATTTTGAAAAAATTTCTTCAAAATTTGTTTTTGAAAAACAAACCAAACAAGGCCTAAATTATGCATTTTTATGCTTTGTCCAAGAATTGCTCTTACCTTTATCAGATTAGTGTAATTTGTGCTAAATTTTTCATCCAGGCATCTGACTAAGACAATGAAAATGAATGAGACTTTAGGCTTAAGCTTATACTTTAAAACTCTTGGATCCATCAATTCTTTCCAAAGCTAATCTGATGATGCAGAGTATAAGAAGCTCAAGGAAGAGTAAATTCAAATAAGCTTCATATTTGGAAATTGACATGATTTCAAAGAAAATCCGATGGGAAACATATATAATAGATGTTTATAGTATTATTAGAGTTTTATTTTATAATTATTTTTATGTTTCTAGGATTTTTAGGTAAAGGGTATTTTGGTAATTTTCATAATTGCTAACATGGGCTGTAGGGGATGCCCATGGGTTGTCTTGTGGTTAAGTTATTTAATTGGTTTTTTATTTATATTTCTTATTTGGCCTTAAATTAGTTTTGGAAGTCAGTATTTTTACTAGTTTTCTTTTTTGTTTCTAGTTGGAATAGGGAATCTCTAAAGTCTATATAAAACTATGTAATGCTTCTAATTTAATAGAGTTGATATTTTTATAGAATTTTCCGAGTCTCTTTTTGGTTTGTGTGATGCAGTGCAACCCTAACCCCAGGTGTGGTGCCTACGGAATCTAGGTGCTATGCCTAGACTTTTTTTTTTTTCTTTCTTTTTCTTTTCTGTTTTAGTTTCTTGTTTGCAGCTCCTAAACAGCCCGTTTTCATATCTTTCTCCTGATCTATCAATCCTGAACCTAATTAATTCTATTCATTAATCGAAAGCCTAAAATTCCCACTGATTTTCAGCTTTAAACCACCATAAAACTGTAAGAATATTATGTTAATTATGTTAATATATTAGATTGATTGTGTGAATATTAGGTTTATCCCAATTTCCTATTTTAGATTAGGTCTAGGATTGCTATATATGTCGGTTGTACTCCTTGTATTATACACAATTGAATATACATATTTATTCACAAAGCTTACATGGTACCAGAGCTGGTTGCGAAATCCTAGCGGTCAGTTGAAGGAGGTTGCAATCATTGATCGTGAGTCGTCTTCTTGGCTCAAAGTGGTTCGCGATTTCTCTCACGGAATTGGGTGTCGATCGAAGCTCCTTGCTTCATCAGTCTCTGGTTCGTCTGGCTTGTCGATTATCTGGATCGTCTCAGTCTAGTTCTCTCTCATCAACAATAGTTGTTCTTCTTTCTTGCCAAAGGGCTCCCCTTCGATGAGACTCGTCTCTTCCTTCTGGTTGACTTGGGTGACTCATCTAGTCGACCTATCTGTTCGATATGATTTAGTATGCTTTGACCCCTCACTGCTTAGTCTTCTCTCTCTGGTTTAGTGTTTGGTTAACCAATCGGGTATACTTCTTATTTGCTCCATTGAATAGTTGACCCATCTAGTACTGTGGTTTGTTTCTTATTAGCTATGAAGCACAGACACGGACACATGACACGACATAGACACGTGGACACGCAAATTTTCAAAAAATGTGGGACACGACATGCTAAGGACACGTTCAATATATGTAATTAAATTTATTTATTATATGTCATAAAATTATTTTAAAAAGAGAAAATAAATAAATAAATAAATAAATAAACCAATCAACCAAAAAAAGAATATAGATAAATAAAAAATAAACAAAAAAAATATAAATAAATAATAGAGATAGAGATAGAGAAAAATCAAAAAAAAAGAAAAAAGAAAAAAATTAACAATATAAAAAAAATGTCACAGAGAGTGATTTTCATCATATAAAATGAAAAGGAAAAAAACAAACAAAACAGAGAGAGAGAGAGAGAGAGAGAGAGAGAGAGAGAGAGAGAGAGAGAGAGAGAGAAGTCGAACGAAGAAGAAGATCGAAAGAAGAGAGGAAGCAGATCGAGAGAGAGAGCGACTGAGATACAGAGATTGAAAAGCAGAAGAAGGTCGAAAGAAGAGCATACCTTCGCAATAGTAAAGAGCAACGATTAGCCTGCAACCTTCTTTCTGCCTCTTCTCCTCTTTCTGTTCAAAATCAAGGTTAGGGCTTGGTTGGATTTCTTCAATTTTTTGTTTTTTACAAATTGACCCCCACTTGAAGTTTTAGAAATTATGTTTTTCATCCCAAGGTGTCTGAAACGTGTCTGACTGCACACAAAAAAAAAGAAAAGAAAAGAAAAAAGAAAAGACCCTTCTGCGACGTGTCGGACACATGTCCACCGCATGTTTGACACTAATACGTAGCCCTCAAAGAGGTGTTCGTGCTTCATAACTTATTAGTATTTGACCCATTTAGCTTTGGTTTTTCCTATTCGTGGTGACATCCTTCACCGGTCTCCTCTTCCCTCTGTGGCGAAACCCATCTTAAGACGGCCTGTTAGACTCTACCTCCCTCTATCTTCTTGGCTCCTGCTAAGCCTCCTTTGTTATTGGCCTCACCTCCTCATTAGCTTCAAGTCACTGCGAAGCCCAAGAAGGGGCCATTAGGTTCAGATGAGTATACTTTCTACCACCAGAGGGGTTATTGGAAGTACAAATGTCCCAATAAGGGATGTCAACCTACTCCGTCTTCTCAGCCACCTCAAACACAGTTCCGCGGTCCTGCTCTGAGTACTTTTCGGCCGCATATACTACATCTACTCCGGCTCCAAATCTTGACTTGGCTTCCTTAGGTACTAAGATTGCTCAATTTCAGCATGTCTTGTCCACCTATCAGCCATGCCCATCTGCCTCCGCTTTTACCTCTCTTCATTCAGGTTTGCTTGGGTCCTCTTCTGGTATCCCTTTTTCTATTTGGCTTTTTTATTCTGGTGCCTTTTATCATATGACTACTCACATTTTCTTACTTTAAAACTGTATTCCCCTTCCCATTCCTATTACTATTAATACTGTTAATGGGTCTAGTATGTTCGTTCTATCTATTGCATTTGTCTTACCCTCTGCCATGTCTGCTGTTACTATTCCCTCTGATCTTTATGTTCCCTACTTATCTGTCAGTTTATTATCTATCGGTCAACTTGATGCTTCTGGTTTTGATATTATATTTTCCTCTTTTGTCTGTTGTATATAGGATTGGGTGTCGAAGAAGCAGATTAGGACGGGCCGTAAAGTTGGAGACCTCTATGTGGTAGAAAGCTTGCATCTCCCTGTATCCACCTTTCCAGTTGCACTTTCCTCGTTTCAGTTCGATTCTCAATTTAGTCAGTTTTATTTATGGCATTCTCGCTTAGGTTATTTGTCTGTTGACCACTTACGGTCTTTAGCTCAGTCAAGATTGTTGGGTAAAGTTTCTCCTAGTCCAATTGATGAATGTTGGGGGTATAAACTTGCCAAAATGTCAGCTTTACCATTTAATCGAAGTACTTCTATTTCTATTTCTCCTTTTTCTCTGGTGCATACTGATGTCTGGAGACCTTTTCCTGTTCTCACTAAAGGGGGTTTTGCATGTTATGTGTCTTTTGTTGATGATTGCACCTGTTGTACTTAGGTTTATCTTATGACTCATAAATCTGACTTCTACCCAATATACCGTACCTTTCAGTCTATGATCACTACAAAGTTTGGGTCTACCATTAAATTGTTACGGTCTGACTTAGGTGGGGAATATTTTAAAATTGAGTTCTGTGAGTATCTGGCCAATTTGGGTACCATTCACTAAACTTCTTGTACTGATACATTTGCCCAAAATAGTCACACTGAGTGTAAACACCGTCATCTCCTTGAGACAACTGGGTCCCTTCTTTTTTCTGCCTCTATTCTAGCTCCCTTTTGGGGTGAAGCAGTTCTTACAGCTGTTTTTCTTCTCAACCGTATGTCCACCCCCGCTGCCAAGTCAGGATCTGAAGCTAGAGTAGATGTAGTATATGTGGCAGGAGGCTAGAAAGTACTCGGAGCAAGACCGTAGAATTGTGTCTGAGGTGGCTTCTTCTCTCAAAGGCTACTTTCTATCTTGGGCCAAGTATGCCAATGAGGTTATTTACCATGCCGGTCTTACTGACACTAAGACTTTTGATACCCTCATTGAGCTTACTGTGAAGCTTAACATTACTAATGGTGTTTCTTTAGATGATCTTACTTTATATCTAGAGCTCATGGGTTGCTTAGTCTCTCTGACGGTTACTCGCCTTGATCTTGTCTATGCTGTTTATGTGGTTTGTCTGTTTGTTTCGGCTCCTTATTCTACACATTGGGTTGCTTTGTTTCAAATTCTTCACTATTTTTGGGGTATTATATTTCAAGGCTTATTGGTATCTTTTACTTCCTCGTTGGACTTGATTAGTTATGCTGATTCTGATTGGACCGGTGATGTCACTGATTGCAAGTCCACTTCTGGCTTTTGCATGTTTCTTAGTGATTCCTTGATTTCTTGAAAAAGCAAGAAACAGACTGTTATTGTGCGTTCCACTACTGAGGCTGATTATCGTGCTATGGCCCATACCACTCCTGAGATTGTTTGGCTTCGTTGTCTCTTGATTGATTTAGGTGTCCTTCAGTCTTCTGCGTCCTCCCTTTATTGTGACAACCACAATGCTATTCAGATTGCTCATAACATTGTCTTCTATGAGTAGACGAAGCACATCGAGATTGACTGTCATTTTGTTCGTCAACATTTGTAGTCTGCCTCCATCTCGCTTCGTTTCGTATTTTCAGCATTGCAACTTGTTAATTTCTTTACCAAGACTCACACCACTGCTCGATTGCAGTTTCTTCTTTGCAAATTTTCAGTGTTTTTTGCTCAAACACCTTGAGTTTGAGCGGAGGTGTAAGAATATTATGTTAATTAGGTTAATATATTAGATTGATTGTGTGAATATTAGATTTATTCTTATTTCCTAATTTAAATTAGTATCAGTTGTACTCCTTGTATTATACACAATTGTATATACAGATTTATTCCCAAAGCTTATAAAAACCCCACAGAATTTCAATTTTAATGTCCTCAGAGTGCATCATGGTCTCTAACTAATTGTGCTTGCATATTTGACTATGGATGTCCTTTGCACCAGCTATTGGGTGGCATGGGGTGTTTACTTAATTTGTGGTCAAACAAGAGGAAATATATATATTTTTGGGATATTATTTCAATGAAAAGATGATAAATCATTCGATAGAATGGAATTTTGTTGAAAGCATTTTTATTTGTATATGATTGGTTTGACATTAACTTAGGCTGGTCTAAAACTAGGGATTTTCT
The DNA here is from genome assembly GCA_022316695.1 of Camellia oleifera. Taxonomy (NCBI): domain Eukaryota; kingdom Viridiplantae; phylum Streptophyta; class Magnoliopsida; order Ericales; family Theaceae; genus Camellia; species Camellia oleifera. Next base: position 97,270,783 of record CM039308.1, on the reverse strand, counting down.
GGTGATCTGGAAAATTCGACAGATTCAGAAACTAAGGATGTTTTTAAAAATGCTGCCAATAGACCATAGATATGAGCAGAAATCTTTGGAGGGAGTGGAAGCCCCGAACTATTTACATGGTGGTGCAGTTCATTTCCTCTCAGAAGTGATTCTCTTTGGCTGACCATACGTAGACTGGTTATGAAAGACCTGGGTAGCTACACATACCACAAGAACAATCATTATTAGAAATTCAAATTCAGAAAGAGCACCTACATGTGAGCAGCATTTAACACTAACGATCTAGAAATTTAGTACTCTCAAAATTTTGGATGTTCAACTTTTCAGGAATGCCAAGTATTAAAGGACAAATGGACTTATTATTATTATTTTAAAATTTAAGTTTTAGTTTCTTCGAAACAGAAGACTTTAGATTTTGTCTTGTGGTCTTGTATATCTTGATGTACAATGGGCCTAATGACTCTACCCATATGTTCACCTTTTGTGTGGTCAAGTGAAAGGCTGGTCTTTTTGCCATAAATCATTAATAAATGTAGGATGCTAGTAAGAGGAAATAACTTGGTTGTTTTTGATACATTCTGCTTTGGGCTGTATTTTGACTATTGACAACTTATTCTGGCGGAGGCATGTTTTGCTAAATTGGTGTTGCATGTGCTGTGGGGATGTAGAGATGGTGGATCATTTGCTCCTTCATTGCCTAGTTATGTCTCGACTATGGAGTTTTATTGTTGCTTTGTTCGGCCCGGTTTGGGTGCAACCGGGGTCTGTGTTGGGTGTGTTACAAAGTTGGGGTAGAGCTAGGTTGGGGAAGAGGCGTCGGAAGGCTTGGGTACTTGCTTCTCATAGTTTGCTTTGGTTGGAGCGTAACAGCGCAATAGGTGGGTTTTCCAGAATGTGTCATTTAGTTCTATAGTTAGAGAGGAGGTTGTTAATGGTGTTGCATAGTTGGGTTACACGTTCGGTTGATCCTAAAGCTTTGGTTTTTGTAGATTTTGTGGAAGATTTGATTAGTTAGCTTTGTTTGGGCCCATTTTGGGTTGGCTTTTTCTTTTTATTCTTTGCATCATCTCGATACTTTTTTAATAAAGTTTGATTACTTATCAAAAAAATTATTAAATTCTTATATTCATAGAAGAGTTGGTTTCATTAATTTAAAAACAAATTTTTTTTCCTTCCTCCTTCACCCACCCTTTCACCTACCACCTACCCTTCATCACCAACATTAGCTGCCACAGCCAGCCACCCCTACCTCTGTCACTGTTTTTGGTGACCTCCTCCAACAACCACGTTTGGCCACCATTTCTCATGGCTGGCAACCATCATCCACCAGCGTCAACCACCTTCGATCTCTTGTCGGAAGACACCTTCAGCCACCACCTTAAGTCACTACTTCTAGCGGCTGGCTACCATCACTGATCGTTGGCCACCCCCTCCTGCAGTTGGCAACCAACTCCGACCACTATTGTCCACCTTCCAGTTGCGGATAATTGATGACTTAATATGGTATCAGAGCTCAGGTTGAGAGAAGTATTGGGTGGATGTCTCTCCATTGGCATTTGGTGCAGTCTGTTTAGTTGTTTGCTTCTCATTCTGTTTGATATTTTGTTTGTTTCTCCACGTGTAAGACAAGGTTGCTGGTGAGAGAGGGTGTTGGGTAGCTTGACATACATAGTTGCGCTCATTCTCTAAGAACTTAAGCTTTTTAGATAATTGGTGACTTAACAATTTTCTTGTCTGTACAATAGGATAAAAGCTAAGTAGCACAGACATGAACACTATACACGAAACGGACATGACATAGATATGCCGACACAATGATTTTTAAAAAATGTAGGACACATTGGGATACGTTAAAAATTTATATTTTTAATATTTCAAATCAAATTAAGTTATGTTTCTACCTTTTACTTAGCAATTGGCTTTCATGGTTTTCATGTGATTATGGGCACTCTTTTCTTGATCATATGTGGTATGTGCCAATATCTTGGTCATCTGACATTGGAGCATCTTGTTGGCTTTGAAGCAGCTACATGGTACTAACATTTTGTGGATGTAGTTCAATTATTCCTAATATATAAATAATTGGCCAAATTGTAATAGTAGTTCATGTACTTTGGTTCTTGTGTCATTTTGGTCCTTGTAATTTCAATTGGCTCAATTTTGACCGTGAATCTATAATTTTGTTTCAATTTAGTCGAATTGATTACAATTCTTAGCATTTTTAATGGAAAATATGCATATAAATGGCATGTGTAATATTTTTTAGATATTATAAATTTACTGACCTTAGTTAACTTCAACCAATTCAATGATTATTTTCAGTCAAAAACACTAATGACATTATCAATTGGACCAAATTGACATAAAATTTATTAAAAGTGCAGGGATTAAAATGATACAAGGAACAAAATGTAAAAGCCACCAATGTAATTTGTCCTAAATAATTTTGTTGAAGGGTAATTATAAAAAAAAGAAGAAGCAATATAATTCTTATTAAATTAAAAATCCATATATTTCATGACTTAAACATCAAGATATAATTCACTAAACAATTGCATTCTATAAAATGCAAAACATAATATTGAAATACAAATGATTTATTCATCTTAAATATGTTTCAAAACACATTTGGAGTGCACAAGTTCCATTCCAAAGGATGTGGGACATTGTAACTATGAGCTACGGAGAGAATCATCACATAAGTGTCGTCAAAGTATCTAAGAAGTGTCTGAAAAGTGGCCATAATTATGAATTTAAAATTTTAATCAAGACACATTGAAGAAATGGTAGACACGCTTGTTGGAGTGTCAACATCCTCTAAAATGTGTCCGTGCTTCTTAGGGTAAAATCCGTACTATGTGAGCATAATATCCTCATTTTTATTTAGTTGATTGAAAAGGTATTTGTCTCAATAAGAGTTGATTTGAGAAGATGGGTTCATATAACTAGCATCAAATTGTTGTTTTAAGGTTTGTAGGGTTTATTTGCACGTAGTTTTCTTTCACCTCAGGAATGATGGTGGAATTTTTTTTTTGATAAATAAGATCAAATGTTATTATAAAGCATCAAGATGATGCAAAGAATACAAAACTAAGGGCCACAATAGGCCGAAACCTAACTAATCAAATCATCTACAAAATCTACAGAGGCCAACACATATGGATCCATCGACACCATGACCGAACTATGAAAAACTAAAACAAAAAAAGCCTATTCTCCAACCAAGACACTGAATGAGAAATCCCCTTAAAAGTACGTTTATTACGCTCTAACCAAATCAACCACATTAAGCACTGAGCACGGAGCAACCACGCCTTTCGTTAATGTACAGGGCCTTGACAAATTTCCACTATCATTCCGACTTCAATTCGAGAGGCTTTTTCAAAAGTTTTTGGAAAAGATGAATGGTTGTGCAAGTCACCGGCGACCACTAGTCCAACAATAAATCACGTCCCACAATAGTCCATTTCAGACGAATCAAAGCCTCTGCCTCTTGCCTTGACTGAAACACAAACAAGAAAAATTGTCCCTTTATCCTGGTATCCTCCACCTTCCGTACTTCGCCCACCATTGGTGAACCCAATCAGATACAACTGGAAGCTCCAAGCCTAAATCTCCCAAGTCCCCAATCCATCCAACCAACGACCGACCCAACTTCCAAAACCAGACCCCCTTTGACCCAATCTTCACAATGATGTCATCCCCTTCGTCTTCTCTATCACTTTTGTTGAAGCCCCTTGTTGCCTCCTCCCCTTACTTGAGGAACCAGTTTTCTTTACCCATCCATCACCCATCGCAGAGCCTTAGACGACCAGAGCCACCCCCTCCCAGCCATCCCCAAAATTGAATTGCAGAATGAACACCTATTCCCTTTTGTCGCCTGTTGTTGCCACGATTTGAATGGAAGAGCCATCCCCTTCCTCACCACAAACCCATGCCGCCACGCTTCTACGACCCCCAAACAAACGTCCCTTGAAAGCCAGCGTACCTGGTTTGTGCGACGCAATCCGAAGCTTTACACACAACCATGGCACTTTATACCCAACAAGCACAATAGCCCTTTGGAGCCCTTGACCACGCTCCACCATAGACAGACGACACCACCCAATATGATCATTCACTTCCTCTTCTAACTCGAAAAAATGACCGCTGAGAAACAGAATCCTTTGTCAGGGACCAGCCCCCACCTCGCCAACAGCTTTAAGCCACATAGCCATTCATCTTCTCTTGAAACTTTTGAAAAAGCCTCTCAAATTGATAAAAGTCAGAATGATGATGCAAATTTGTCAAGGCCCTATATGTTTTAGATGGTGAAGCTCCTTCTGAGGATAGGAAAACCATAGTCGGACTTTTATGGCTCTCCCTCTCACCTTATTTTTTTTACCATTTTTGGAAATGCAACCATTGGCTTCTCCTTTGGGCTATGTTTGGATGCTTTGATTCTAGAGGGAGAATGAGAATCTCATTACTAGGAATCCAATACCCTATAATCTAATACCTTATGTATTTAGGAATCTCATACAGGAAAAAAATTTTAGAACGGAAAGTATTTGGTTTAACATTTTAAAACATAGGATTGCGATAAAATGAGATTATCATGAAGGCATTGGGGATCAAATTCCTGCATAATTTGGAAAACTAATTTCAATTTGAATGGGTAATCATAAATTACTTTATGTGGGTACTTGTACCACACTTTATACGTGGCGAGCGCCTCGGGCGTCACAACATCAATACCCTACCTAGGTGGTAGACCTACAAGGCAGCACACATCCTCACAAGGCTACTTGTACACACCACAATAATGAAGTCTGAGTATGAAAAGCTCAACAACAGGCAGCACCATGGCCTGCCTCAAGCCCATGGTCCTTTATACCTTACTCACTACCCACCCAATAGCAACATAGTCAGGCCCTTGGCCTACCTGTGCTTAATGGGCTGCTGAGGCTGGGCCCTTGGCTCACCTAGCACCAGGAAAGGCCCCTGGCTCACTCGTACACTTGGCTACCTAGGTTGGGAGTAGTAGTTAGGCACCACTGCTTGGGATCATCAGAGGATTATGAATTGGAGGATGAATTGGAGGCTAAGGTCATGCGAACGTGTTGAATTTATAGAAGAGAAGAAGAAGAAGAAGAAGAATAATAAGAAGAAGAGAATAGAACGAGAGAGAGAGAAAGCTGCTGTGTCTTATTAATTCAAAAACATAGGGTTACACATAACTACTTATACTAATAAGAATAAATACATAAAGACCAAACTACCCCTAACACTTAACACTCCCCCTCAAGTTGGTGCAAAGATATTTCGCATGCCCAACTTGCAACAAATGGGGTGAAAGACTTTACTACTAAGACCCTTAGTAAAAAACATCCGCCAGTTGATCTTCAGACTTAACAAAAGGCACACATATCAAACCCTTATTCAATTTCTCCTTAATGAAATGTCGGTCAATCTCAATATGCTTAGTCCGATCATGTTGAACAGGATTGTGTGCAATACTAATAGCAGCCTTGTTGTCGCAATACAAAGGCATGGGACCACTCCAATCAAGCCCTATATCACTCAACAAAGATTGAAGCCACATTAGTTCACATGTTCCATGTGCCATAGCCCTGTATTCAGCTTCAGCACTAGATCTAGAAACGACCGCTTGCTTCTTACTTCGCCATGTAACTAAATTTCCACCTACAAAAGCACAATAACCGGAGGTAGAGCGTCGGTCATCTATAGAGCCTGCCCAATCTGCATCTGTGAATGCTTCCAACCGCAAGTGACCGTGATTAGAAAACAAAATTCCTTTCCCAGGGGCAGATTTAAGGTACCTCAAAATGCGATAGACTGCATCCAAATGAGTTACACGAGGATCATGCATAAACTGACTCACTATCCCAACTGCATAGGCAATATCTGGACGAGTATGAGAGAGATATATCAGTCTTCCCACAAGTCTTTGGTACCTTTCCTTCTCCACAGGCTCACCAATTCCACTACAAAGATGATGATTAGTCTCAATTGGTGAATCAGCTGGTCTACAGCCCAACATGCCCGTTTCCTCAAGAAGATCTAGAATGTACTTCCTTTGAGAAATAAAGATGCCTTTATCAGATCGAGCAACTTCAATCCCAAGAAAGTACCGCAATGGACCAAGGTCTTTTATCTCAAACTCCTTGGCTAACTGCATCTTGAGATGAATCACCTCCTCCTCATCATTACCTGTCACAACTATGTCGTCCACATATACAATAAGCACTGTTACCTTATGTACATTGCGTTTGACAAACAAGGTGTGATCCGCATTGCTTTGCTGATACCCAAATCCCAGCATTGCCTTGAGGAATCTACCAAACCAGGCTCTAGGAGATTGTTTCAAACCGTACAAAGCCTTCTTTAATCTACAAACCTTTCCAACTGTAGACTGAGATGAGAATCCTGGAGGTACATCCATATATACCTCCTCCTCCAAATCCCCATGAAGAAAAGCATTCTTCACATCTAGTTGCTGTAGAGGCCATCCCAAATTAGCCGCACATGACAGGATAGCCCGAATGGAATTCATCTTTGCTACCGGGGCAAAAGTTTCTTGATAATCTATTCCATATGTTTGGGTAAATCCCTTGGCCACTAGTCTTGCTTTGTACCGTTCAATCGTCCCATCTGCATTGTGCTTAATGGTGAACACCCACTTACATCCGACTGGTTTTTTCCCATTTGGAAGAGGCATCAACTCCCATGTGTTATTTTTACTCAAAGCATGCATCTCTTCTGCCATAGCTACCTTCCACTTAGGATCATTGATGGCGTCTTTCCAACCCTGCGGAATACACACAGAAGAAAGGGACGAAACAAAAGCACGATACGGAGAAGACAACGAATCATATGACACGAATTTAGAAATAGGGTGTTGAGTACAAGCTCTAACCCCCTTTCTGAGAGCAATAGGAAGACTCAAATCATCCGTAACAGGACCATCAACAACAGGTGAAGAAATGAGATGAGGATCATTACCTGAAGAGTTAGTGGACACTGGGTGTGGAACTGGCATAGGAGAGGATGATTGACTTGGTGGCACAAGAGAAGCCGGCTCTTTCTGACGCCGTGAATAAGTCTTAAGATCAGCTTTGTCCAAACGACCACCGATATTCGACTCCTCGTCAACAGAACTTCTAGGCTCCCCCTCACCACAAATAACAGCCCGCTGAGCAGGAAGGAAAAAAGACAACTCATGTTGATATGATGCCGTCTCATCCGCAATCTCATCAATCTCATCGAGACCACGCTCCCCCTGAGGAGATGGCGGAGGGCCAGGAAAGAAGGACTCAGATTCACGGAAGGTGACATCCATACTAACATACAGCTTATGAGAGTGAGGGTCATAGCATTTGTAGCCTTTCTGAGTAGCAGAATAACCAAGAAAGACACACCGGACAGCCTTAGGATCAAGCTTCCCACGAGTACGAGGGTGAAGATGAACAAAACAGACACAACCAAAAACCCGAGGCGGAAGGGAAGAAGTGGGATAAGTCACAGGAAGAAGCTCAAGAGGAAGTTGGAAGTGAAGGACACTAGATGGCATACGGTTAATAAGGTAAGCCGCGGTAAGAACTGCATCCCCCCAAAAGGACTTAGGAACGTGCATGGTAAACAAAAGAGAGCGAGCAACCTCAAGGAGATGGCCATTCTTACGTTCAGCAACTCCATTCTGTTCAGGAGTGCCAACACAACTAGTTTGATAAAGAATGCCATGCTCATCGAGGTATGCCCGGAAAGTACCATCAACATACTCAGTCCCATTATCACTCCGAAGAATTTTGATAGTAGCATTGAAGAGATTTGACACCATTTTATGAAAACTTTTGAAGCAAGAGAAAACCTCATTTTTTGTACGAAGTAAATAAAGCCAAGTCACACGGGAATAACAATCAATAAATGTGACAAACCAACGATAACCAGAGGTAGAAACAACAGGGGAAGGACCCCACACATCAGTATGAATAAGCATAAAAGGAAAAGTACTTCTTTTATTAATGGAAGGATAACAAGTACGTTTATGCTTAGCAAGCTCACAAGCATCACAAACAAAGTTATTCCTAGGACAATCACGAACTAATAAAGGAAAAAGTTTCTCTAAAATGCTAAATGAAGGATGCCCCAAACGGCGATGCCACTGATGAAGGAGGCGAAGGGAGGAGCCAGAAGCACATTGAAGAGCCTGAGAGGATAAAGGTGAAGTAGGGATGGCATCCAGAAAGTACAGGCCACTTTGTGCTCTACCACTGCCAATCATTTTCCCCGTAGCCAGTTCCTGAAAGACACAATGAGTCGGAAAAAAGGTTACAGAGCAATTGAGAGCAGTAGTAAGGCTACTAACAGAAAGTAAGTTAGTTGAGAAATTAGGAACATGAAGAACAGATGAAAGTGAAAGTAAAGAGGTGCAATGAACAGAACCCTGGCCGGAGATAGAAGATAAAGTGCCATCAGCCACTCTAACCTTATCTCGCCCAGAACTAGGTGAATAAGAATGGAAAAAACTAGAAGTACCCGTCATATGATCGGTAGCTCCGGAATCAATGATCCAAGGAGACGACGAAGAGGCACTGAGTGCACTAGCAGAAATACCTGTGTGAGCAAAGTTGGAAGAGGCAGAAGAGGAAGAAGCTAAGGCAGATGAAGAATCAAGTCAAGCCATCAACCGTCTGAGAGTGTGAAGCTCATCCGGGGAAATATGAGAACCAGCATCATTCGAGGCACTAGCAGTAGTCTCAGAAACATGTGCCTGAGGACGAACACCACCACCACGACCACGGCCTCGAGTAGGGCGGCCATGCAACTTCCAACAGTGTTCTTTATCATGTCTATCTTTCCCACAATACTCACACTTCAACCGGTCCCGATCAACCAATGGACCCTTACCACCACCTGGAGACGGAGTATCACGTGACTTGGGGCCAACAACCATCGCTGACCGATCCGCAACAGGAGCATGCACCATAGCACTACGACGACTCTCCTCCTGCTGAACCAGGGCATAAGCCTCACGCAATGTAGGAAACGGGGAGCGACCCAACACCTGAACTCGTATCTGATCATACTCCAAATTCAGACCAGCAAGAAAGTCATAAACCCGCTCCTTCTCCACAGCCTGCTGAAACATAGTGGCATCTTTGGAGCAAACTGGCTGAAAACTCTGGTAAAAATCTAGTTCTTGCCACAAACCACTCAACTCAGCATAGTAGACTGACAGAGAGCGATCCTTCTGATCCAAACCCCTAATCTTCTTACGCAATTCATAGGCCTGTGCATCATTCCCTTGTTGAGAATACATCTGAGAGGCTGCTAGCCAGATCTTGTGAGCAGTATCCATCAAGAGAAAAGTCCGACTAATGGTAGGCTCCATAGAATTGATGAGCCAGGTCATAACTAAAGCATTCTCAGAAATCCATTGAGCAGATAAAGCACTATCCTCAGTAGGTGGCTCGGTACTACCAGTAATATAGCCAGTCAAACGCCGGGCGGCAATGGCAAGACTACAGGAGCGGGACCAAATCAAGTAATTAAAACCATTAAGTTTGACCGGACTAATCTGGAGAGAAGGACTATCACCAAGAGTCAGACCACGACTCAGTCCACTCTCCTCCTTGCCCTTAGAGTGCTGACCCAAGTTATCAGCCATGAGATGAGAAAAGAGGGTGCAAAAAACACAAGCTGGATATCAAACAAGGCCAGAGATCACCCAACCAGCACACCAAAAACACCTTCTAAGGCTAAAAACAGGCCAAGAGAAGTCCAAAACAGAGCAATCAGATCAATTACAAGCCAGAAAACCGAAGCAGAGCATCTGAACAGTGATAAAAAACCAAGATAGGGCCAAAATACATCAAACCAGGGACACTAAACCCCTCTAGGGACAAAACCAGAAAAAATAGGATCAAACAGTGATTTTCGAAAAATCACCCAATTTTGACGAAAAATCAAAAAAATTAGAAAACTCAATCAATAATGACCAAACAATCAAAATAAGATTATAGGGTAATTACCCATTAATTTTCGAGCATACTGTAAATTTTTTTTTTTTTTTTTTTTTTTTTTTTTTTTTTTTGTGAATCTTTGCTTTGCTGTAACAGACGTACCAGGAACAGTATGAAGCCTAAGCAACAATCTTCAAGGAGGAAGATAGTGCTCTGATACCATGTTGAATTTATAGAAGAGAAGAAGAAGAAGAAGAATAATAAGAAGAAGAGAATAGAACGAGAGAGAGAGAAAGCTGCTGTGTCTTATTAATTCAAAAACATAGGGTTACACATAACTACTTATACTAATAAGAATAAATACATAAAGACCAAACTACCCCTAACACTTAACAGAACGTCAAGATCTTTGCTTGGTTGTCTTTCTGCTAAGATAGCGCCACTTTGACTAGGCTTAGAGAGAGGTGGTGTGGACTTTACACTCACGCTTCTGTTGTATATATAATATGGCATGTTGCCTTCACACCTGCCAGCCTAAACTACATATGGTAGTAGGGCTGATATCAACCTTCTATGGGATTGGGAAGAGCTGGCCACCTGTCTAACAGGTTGTTTAGGCTCCAATACTCCTAGAGCTTATATAATGTATCATGTATACGACATATAAAAACACACTCATACAGTAACACAATACAATCAACATACTTAACAATCATACACTAAGTGTTCAAGGTATCTCACTGCCAACTTCTCTATCTCTGAGTCTGCCTTGGCCTTCTCCTCTCCACCTCCGATGATCTCAGACCGTAGAAGTGCCAGCCATGTTCCCAGAGGTCAACAACCGACCACCTCTAACTTCACTTATCCACACTTTCCTATTCCAATCCATTTCAAATGGTGGAACTATAGGGGACCGAAAATCATATTCTGATTTCCCCTCAAGTTCGTGCCATCCAAACTGAGCCTTGCACACCATTGGTTCTTTTGCTTACCCATAGTGAGAAGGCATCACGATTGTTTTTCCATTGTTTTTGTGGTGAGAGAGAGAATCTTTCAGGACATCCTCCAGCTAGCGAGGGAGCTACTGCGTGTCATCTGCCATCATTCTTTGGACTAAAGATCTGAGTGCCCAACATTCGTTGGTTGGGTTTTTAATGGAGCAATGGTACATGCAGTAGTCCACTCGGCCCTGATCCTTTTTTGAGATAGGTAGAATAATAGCTACAAGCCACTTTTCCCACTTATCTCTCTTTTAATTTCACAATGCCAAGTGTCCCACAATTTTTGAATGGCTCCTTGCATTTAGCAACAAACCTTACCTCCAAAATAATCTCAGTAATATGATGTCAACTACTACCAACATGTGTTCCTCTTTTTTTTGGCATGACTTGCTTAGCTCTCCCAACGACTTGAGAGAGGTATTTACCTTAGCTTAACAACTTCCTATTAGGGGTGATGAATCCACTCCAAAACTGTGATTCCTTGATTCAGAGTAAGAATCGAGTTATAACCACGTTCTTATTGAGAATGAACAACGTTCCTAACTGGAATGAAACCTCTCTAGTCTCAAACATATGATTACAAAGGAACAAAAGAAAAGCTACAAGCAAGAGAAAAATTGTAGCAAGCTATGAAACGCATACTCTTCTATGGAGGCAACGTGTGGAATTATTTTAGATCGTACCTAAGAGAGTTGCCCATACTTCATATATATAAAGGAACCCTTAGTTTTTCAGGGCATTGCCACTGTTTGCATTGCTCAAGCCGAGTCAAAGCTCTTATTATCTGAAGAGAATAATATTCTACGTCTAGTAATTCAGTTATTTTCGTACTGACCAATTCACTATCTATTATTTGATTAACTAATCCTTTATATTAGAATGGGTAAAGAGTCAAATGTTTTGGTAATTCCTCATGAGGGGATAAATTGAGCAAATTCTGAATAAGATCTCTGGATTTTGTTCATTCCTATCTCTTTAGTTCCCCGTCTCGCCATTCAGGACTTTAGGAAGGAAATTCTATATTTAGTTTGTAAAGAAAGAAAGAATAGAAAGATGTGGGAGTTGGTGTCTGCCTACTTGCTTACCAAGCCATCCTTTGCAAACTCTATCAACTATATTAGTCAAAAAAAGAAAAATAGAGCCCCAAGGAGAATCCATTCAGCGCAGATGTAGGAGTCCAGTTGGCAATTGCTTCTCCCCAGTCATCCAGTGGAACATTCATCTGGTACATCATACTCTTAGCTATTTCAACAATTCTCTGATTCATCCCACTTGGTGAATAGTGCCTCGGCTTGGTTGAGTAAATAAAATAGCTTGGCTCACAACAGACTTGTTCTAGTGGAAACATATTTCTCTGTCATGTTGGACACTTGTGGTTGACACCGGCACTCCTAAAGTGCGTCCGACACTTCTTCAACGTGTCTTAATTAAAATTTTGAATTCATAATATCAGACACTTCTGTGACACTGTGACATTTCTTAAACCCTCAAAACAAAGTCAATGTTTTGCATTCTTTGAAATGCAACTCATGCAGTCTAAATATATTTTATAACAATTATAAAATGAATGCATTATGTGTATTTTAATATTTTGCAATTGTTTTGCATTCTTTATAATGTAATAATTGTTATATAAATGATTTCTTGATATCTATGTTATGTCTTTTTAATTTTAGTTAATATTATGTTGCCTTTTTGTGGTGACGTAGAGAGAGGGATTTGGTGGTCAGTGAATGAAAATGAGAGTAGTATGATAATTTCATTTTGGTATTAGAGGGCAGTTGGGTGGTTTTATGTTTTTCTACTACGTTAGTTTTACAAAAAATTCTAAGAAAGGGTATTTGTGATTTCCAAAATGTGAGGGGTTAATATGTATTTTTGACAAAACTTAGCTGTATATTTGTAATTTATCCTAAAAGAAATTATATTTAGCGAAGAATATACTACCTTAGCTTTTTATTGTTCCTTTTCATCAGAGAGAGAGAGAGAGAGATGTATCTGTATCCAATATCCAATACATTTTTGATACACATACGTGGCCTTTTTTGGAGTATCCGTGCTCAATAGTGTTAAACAATTTTGTGATTAGGAGAAGTAATCATTCTTCATGTTGCCTTGTTGCCATCGTCATTTCCAGCAAGATGATTGTCTTTTTCACTTCTTTCTAGGCCTTTTAGTGAACGAGATCCCTTTTGGACTCGCCTTAGAAATAAATGCTGATTTCCTATCAATAGTCTATGAACAAATTAGTGAACTCATTATGTTTGTGGTTATTTAATGTTTTTAGGAAACGTTTTATGTCAAGCAATATATATAATCATCAATCATCCATCGAAGGGTTTTTATACTAGAAGTGTGGCACACACCTAGGTGTGTGCATTAACTTTTTCTTGATCAGCAAAGAAAAATTTTATTAGCAGCATGAAATTAAAGGTACAAGAAGATGACATGCATCAAAAGGGATTCGGAAAGTACAAATTATCCCTACTACTGCTATTTGCATCCATACAACCAACTCCTTGGCCTCACGAACTTTTTTTTTTTTTTAAAACAAAATATAAGACAGACCAAAAAATAAAAAATAAATTAAGTATTAACTAAAAAATAAAATACATGAATCCTCACAAAATTAACCCACACAACCCAAAACAAAACCATCCAACCTGCTTCTACACTCCTCTTTTCAACGAACCAAAATCTTCTTTTCAACACCTATGCTGCTGCACTCCTCTTTTCTACAAACCACACACTACTTTTCAACCCAAATCACTATTCTTTTCACCAACCCACACTCTTCTATTCCACCAAAAGCTACAACACATAACTTTTCAATAACCCACACAAACCAAGGACAAAACCCCCATGCTTGAAGTTTATTGATCTGTAGCATCAAAAATCGTGACACACGTGTAAGGAACACTGCCACCATGCAGTTTCGTTGAACTGACCGAGAACTACCATCACACCTCCCATGGCCGAAAGAACCATGGCCGGAAAACTCCCTTGACCAAGGACTATGTCCGAACACACCCAAGGACTTCTACGCCTACCTCTCCGCCGACTGCGCCTACCATGACCGATAAACATTCATGACCAAAGCTACCTTGTGCGTTAACAAATACTAATTTTATTATTATTTTTTTTATATTTACTTTTTATTAAGTATTTTTATTCTTGATTCTTTTCCTTCTAATCTAGTTTTTCCTAATTTTTCTTCCACTAACCCACATTTCATGAGGGACCTTCCCACAAAATGTGAGTTGTTGAGTTTAATTATTGGAAGAATGTTGAAGATTTGCTATTTACATCTTTACCTTGCATTAATTGTTATGAATTGACATCTTTTTTTTTTTTTTTTTTTTTTTTTGAGCACCGGGGTGTTTGGATCAAAACCCGACTAATCTGCAAAGGTGCACAGGCCCTCGGCAAGGAGTTTCCTGCAAGTGTACCATGGTTAATTCAAGGGTTTTCCCCATTCCAATGGTCCCAAGGAATTGTTAGCACCTAAGAGGTTTTGATCCATGAACCTTGGAGGGAGCACACCCCCAAGACCCAAGGTCTTGCCACTAGGCCAACCGCTTGGGGTTATTATGAATTGACATCTTTATCGTTCACTAATTTAACAAAAAGTTGTGACATAGTTTCACCAAAAATTGGGTGGTACCCCTTGTCTTTCTTGATTATATTAATAATATACGTGTGTGTGTGTGTGTGTGTGTCTTAACCGTAATTCATTCATCTCTATAAACTTAAAACAAAGGAATTGGTGTAAGATTAAATTTCTATTTCCTCGTCTCTATTTGAAGCTCAACTTGTATAAAGTCAACTCCCTATAAACAAAGCCAGAGTTTCCATTTTTCTATAGTGTATAAAACTTACAAATTCCTTTTTACTTCTCTTTATGCAGTTTTGTACCACAGGTTGACAGTGGTTGTTTATATTGGACAATGATTGTGCATTCACATGTTGTGATAGTGGTGGTGCATTTGCATGGTGCATATGGTGATAGTGAATTATGATATGATGGAAGGCGCATATGATCTAATTTTTAGTTTAGTTGTTCTCAAGTCATTGGAGTTTTCTGATTTCAGTTGATGGATGACGCGTCTTTGACAGGGCTGCCCGGTTAATTAAATGGTGTGTGATATTGGTTCCAGAGGAAGTTGAATGGAAGTGATGCAGAGTATGAGAAGCTCAAGGAAGGCTAAATTCAGAGAAGCGATGATACTTGGACATGGGCATGATTTCATAGAGAAATTGATAGAAATCTTATATAGTTATGTTTCTAGTATTATTCGAGTCTTATTTTATGTTTAATTTGATGTTTTCTAGGATTTTCAGGTTAGAGGTATTTTGGTAATTTGCAAAATTTCCAAATACGAGTTGTGTGGGTCACCCATGGGTCATCTCATGGGTCAAGTTATTTAATTAGTCATTGTTTCTGTTTCTTATCTAGTCTTAGATTAGTTTTGGAAGTCAAAAATATTATAATAGTTTTCTTTTTTTGTTATAGTTGGTTTAGGATGTCTCCTAGTTCTATATAAAGCCATGTAATATTTATAATTTGATAGAGTTGATATTTAATAGAATTTTTAGAGCTTTGAAGCCTGTTTTGGGTTTGTGTGATGCAACCTAACCCTAGGTGTGATGCCTAGACCTATCTTCTTTTCCTTTATTTGTTCCTTAAATTTCAGCACCTCCATAGGCCAATTACCGTTCATGGCTACCGTTCACAGCTCTTAAACAGCCCCTGTTTTGATCTCTTTCACCCAGTTTATTAATTCTAAACCTAGTTCATTCCATTCAATAATTGAAATCCTAAAATTCCTATTGATTCAGTTTTAAGCAACCATTAAAACCCACAAAAAGTTAGCTTTGTAGTCCTTACAGCCCTGTCCCTAATCGTCCTACATCAGGAAGTTATGGTAAGAAAATGGTTTGGTAAAGAGTTTTTAGATGGAGAACGTAGAAAGAGAAAATCCATGAAGTTGATTTACTTGTGTTTATTTTTTGTATTAAATTTGTTTCCGGTCTACTACTTGATGTTTTAGAGAGACTGTCTTTTGGGGAAAAAACTAAAAAAAAATAAAAATAAATTATTTCATCATATCTTTTGATTTGTTTAATACATGTAGTTTTGTGGTTTATTAATGAAAATTTATCAAAAGTTTTAGAGAGGAAGTGGAGAGACAAAAGGTGGTTTGATGTAAATGGTTTTAAAGGAGAAGAGAGAGAAGATGGTGTTCACATAATTGGATTGTTGCAGTGGTGGTTGTGGAGGTCAAATATGATGGTAGGAGGTGATGGTTATGGAGGAGGTAGTTGGTGGACTAGTGAGATTACGATGCTGGATTGATGTTTTTGCCGACTGTCACGAAGGAAATGTAAATAGAGAAAGAAAGAGACCAAGTACTGAGAGGTGGAGAGAGAGTAGAGCAGACACAGAGATTAGTACAAAGTGATGTGGGTATTGTTTGCTTTTAAAGGGATAAGATGGCCAATCAGAGGCACGGTCCCACATTGTTCCCAAGAAATTTCGTATGTCTTTTGTTGCAGCATATTTCGATAAAAGTTGTCATACAATTACAGACAGCAAGTTGAAATCTACTCACTTTGTTTTCAATGTTTTGAAGTTTGATTTCATGACGATAAGCTGTGTTAAGTCATGATGTTCCGTTGAGGAGAAATTTTATTGAACTGAAATACTGACTTTTGCATTGCGAATCAGATCTTGCTATATTTGGAGCATCGATGGCAGGAGCTTGTATCGGTTTCCTTTCCCACAATCGATACAAGGCATCTGTATTTATGGGTGATACGGGTTCGTTGGCACTAGGTGGAGCTTTAGCTGCAATGGCTTCTTGTACAGGAATGTTTCTTCCATTATTCATTTCGTCTGGGATCTTTGTCTTGGAAGCAGCATCAGTTATAATGCAGGTATTTTGTTTGTAAATGTGTATATATATTAGGTTATATATTTTTGGTTTCTTTTCATGTATTATTTCTTTCCTATGATTGTGCTTTCCTTTTCCTTTGCTCTTGTACAGCACTCTGCCTATATATGTGTAATGGCTCACTGTAGAGAATGGATGATCAATCCAGAGTTATTTTCTTCATTCTCTCTTTGTATTAAATCCAACATGGTTGTAAAAAATCCCATCATTTATCTTATCAAAAACTCTATCCTCTATCTGTTATTTTCTTGGTCTGTGAACTGCTGCCGTCGCATGTCATTGCAATGCCGCCACCACTGTCCACTCTTTGTGCCTCGCCTATTGAAATAATATTCCAGTGCTTCAATCTCAAATTTAAAAGCACCATCGTGTTTGCCCCGATCAACCGAGTTCACTAGTGAAGTCTGGGCTCCATTCACCCACGGACAATCTCACACTCCCCACAACATTGGTGCATTGTTCCATGTTCAGCCCCTTGTCTTATGTGCTGTAAGGCATGGTCGCCTTGTTTCCTCTGTTTGCTTAACACACAATGCGTGCATCTGCATTCTTGTGCAACGCGTGTACCATTTCCTCTGCGTGCAGCATGTGCATCTCAGCCTGTTTCTTTCTGCTGACCGTTCACTCAGACCCTTCCAGCAACTACAATTGGCTGGTTTAAGGTGTTTTTGAACCTTTCTGATCTGGTTAAATTTTTGGCCTTCTCTATGGCCTCTGTTTCTGAAAATAAGCCTTTGTATTTCACTTTTGCATTGGTAGCTTACTTGTTCTATTACTATGGAACGTTATGAAGTTTCTCAGCCAATATCTGTCGTCTTAAGTGGCTCCAATTTCATCCTTTGGACTCAAGAAATTTCTAGCTTCCTCAAAGGACATAAACTTTGGAGATATTTCACTAAGGATCTAAAGGAGCTCAAGCACGGAAAAGAACAAGATGATAAATTTCCTCCGCTCCTTGTTGAGTGGGATAACAAAAAACATCAAACTATTAGTTGGTTTCGCAACACATTTACTACATCCATTAGCCTTCAGTTTGGATGCTTTGACACTGCCAATCTATTTGGAATTTCTTGGCCGAGTGTTATACCACTGCTGATCTTGCTCATTAATATCAACTCGGGTAGTCTATGAATTATTTTTCTCTCAAATGTATGATACTAGTTGATACTTTCCGAACCTGTGTGAATATGCTTGCAGAGAAGTTCACTACATACAGGGATTAACAACGTTTGATTATGTTCATGATGTCAATGACCACTTTGAACCTGTTCAAGCTTCACTTCTCCATCCCAATCTCTCCCTACTTTAGAACAAGTCTTTTATGAGCTTCTATTTAAGGAAACATGACTTGGTACTCTTAACACTCACAACACAGACAATTCTGGATGCTCATCCTTCTAAGGGAAATTTCACAGCTCAGAATTTTTGTTCATATTATCACAGAACTGATCATGTTTTATTGCATAATCCTTTTTGAATCTGCAAATTTTGTTAAGAGGACTGGACCTGGCCACTATTGGTGCCACTGTTTTCGAAATCCCAGTAGTGCTAACAATCCTAACAGGAAAGCACGCAATCTTGTCTCCCTCTGCTTCTGCCACTGCTGCTGAGGTTCCCACTTCTGAATATTGCTCTTCTACAAGTATATCACTGCTAGTGATCTTGTGACCATTTTCAGATAGGTTCTCTCACCACCTTCCACTGCTTTGTCAATCATCGCAGGTACCTTCTTGGTTCTTTGATTCTGCCTGCTGTAATCAAATGACCTTTGACTCTGCTGTCTTCTCTTCCAAATCATTTGCTTCTCGTTTACCTATCCTTCACAGTATGCATGTTTAACATAGGCCAAGTTCACACTTATAGTGTGTCACTTCTTAACACCATCTTCAAAGGAACTGGGTCTCCAAACAGGTCTCGGGTCATGCCACCGTGGTGCGCCCAAACCCGAGTTTGAAACCCGACCCAGATTTCCAACAAGATGTCTTGTGCAAGGTCTATGGATGCGACAGACCCTTGGGATAGGCCATAAGCTTGGGCTCCTATTCAAGCTCGTTAATCTTCAGATTCATTCTTAGCCTTCTCCCACAGTTCAGTCTGTTGCCTTAACTTTAACACCCTCATTATCAGTCTTTAGCATTCTCGGTTCAGTCATGTATGTCTATTGGTCACTTAGAATTTTAGTCTCTAGTTGTTAGTTAGGTCTAATAGAAAATGAAGATTTCGATTGTTTGTTTGTTTGTTTTTTATTTTTTATTTTTTTTTTTAACTTGCCAAAAAACTTGTTTTGCCTTTTAATAAAAGTGATTTTGTGTCGTTTGCTCTACTTGGAACTTATTCCCTCCAAGGTCTAGGGATCCTCATCTCTTCTACCATTGGGGGTGAGGGGGGTTGCAGGAACTTTGTTATTTTTGTTGATGATTATTCACGTTTTACATGGATACCTCTAATGCATAATCGATCTGCATCACCAAAGATCTACTGTGACTTTGTAAACATGGTAAAAACTCAGTTTTCTTGCTATATCGAAGTCTTTTGTGCCGATAATGCTATGGAATATAGAGTGTTCATTTAATGTTCTTCACACAAATGACAGTCTATCATTGTTGTTGTATACCAGCAGAATAGGCTTGTTGAACACAAGCATAGATATATCGTTGACACATTTTGTGTCTTTATTATCTCTGCCTCTTGTCCTCAGCAAATTTGGGAAGAAGTTGCTCTCACTGTTGTCTATACAACGAATCGTATTCCCTCTCCCATCATTAATAATCAGTATTCTTTTGAGTGTGTGTGGTGCTTTCCAAAACTGCAATACTCTTAGAGTCTTCAGCTATGCAAGCTTTGTTTTGCTTCAGCCTCACGAGTGTACCAAGTTAGAGCCTCAGGCTCCTTTTTGTTGTTTCTTAGGGTATGGGATTGAACAAAAGGGCTATCCACGTTGGCATTCGCAAATGTCTTCACCTTTCTCGCCATATCCCCTTTTAGAAACATAAAATGTTTTCTTCTATCTTCCGTCCACTTATACTTCATTTTTTTTACCAATTCCTCCATTGAACTGTTCTTGACGAACTTGATGCAACTTCTTATCCTGAGCTCATTAATACAGTTTCTCCGTATCTGGTTCATCTAATGTTTCTGCCGCTATATACTTTGGCCTCCATTCAATATGATTATCATTCCATTGCTCCACCCATCTGTCACTCTACTCATGTAAGAGATATATACCTATTCATCTATGTGATTACCAATATTTTCCCACGATATTTCTTGTCATGAACCTTCCTATCATGAAGCCAATTCTAACCGTCTTTTGTAGCAAGCTATGGTAGAAGAATTGCAAGCCCTGGACGAAACTCATACATGGGACTTGGTTGATCTTCCTCTAGGCAAGACGGTAGTTGGTTGTAAGTGCGTCTGCAAGATCAACACCAGAGAATGCTATAAGGCTCATTTGGTTGCAAAAGGTTTTACATGAGTATGACATTGATTATGAGAAGATGTTCGCTTTAGTATCTTTTGTCACTTCTGTTAGGAGTCTAGCTGTAGTTGTAGCAGCTCGCCTGTGGGGATTGTATCAAATAGATGTCAAAAATGCTTTTTCTCAATGGTGATCTTACTAAGGAGGTTTATATGCAACCTTTGCCTAGATATGCACATCAACCACACAAGGTTTGTAAATTTTGTTGTACTCTCTACAGTCTCAAATAGGCTCCTCGAGCATATTTTGCAAAATTTAGTGCTACTATTGGTCGTTTTGTTTCTCCTCAAGTCCTTATGATTCTACTCTCTTTATCTGCAAGACAAAGCAAGGTATTACTCTCTTACTCCTTCATGTTGATGATATGATTATCCTTCATGTTGATGATATGATTATCACTGGGGATTATTTTACTAATATTTCTAAACTCAAACAACCCTCAGCAAGCACTTTGAGATGAAGGATTTGGGTTCTCTTAGCTACTTTTGCGGGTTTGAAATTTTCTTTTATATGGATGATTTTACTTTTTGGGTTCTCTTTCTCAGGCTAAGTATGCTTATGATCTTATAGCATGGGTTGGACTTACCGATACGAAGATTACATTTACACCTCTAGAGTTTAATGCTCACCTCACTCTCTTTGGATGCCACCCCACTCTCTGATGTCACTTTAATGATAGTTCATTGGCAACCTTGTTTATCTCACTGTTTGATGTAGAAAAAGAAGAGGGAGAAGCTCACAAAAATGGCCACAACCTTTTTTACTCTCGATAATACTATTTCGTTGTCTTCATTACTCAGCGTACTCTATTATGTAATTACATGCTTACTCGGATTGGGTGGACGATTCCACTGATTGTCATTCTAGGCTTCTGCTTCTTTCTAGGCAATTCACTTATTTCCTACTGTATCAAGAAGCATATTGTCAGAGGTAGATCTTGTATTGAGGCCGAATATTGTGGTATTGCTGATACCACTCAAGAACTTCTCTGGCTTAGGTGTTTCTCACTCTTCTGTAAGTACACTACACTGTAACAATAGAAGTGTGTGGCACTATTTGCCTTCTCTCAGTTTCCTCATCTGATCAAATTACTAATGTCTTCACCAAGGTACATGTCACAACCCCATCTCACCCCAAATAGGATAGTGAGGTGACCAGCCACTAGTTATAGACTATCAAAGGCCTAACATACACAAGGAGTTGGACTCTTTGGATAATTTAGGCAAATTTTCCATTGTGCGAAAGCCATTTTTTTGCTTATATTTAGTCCGTTTGAAGCATCCATTCAGAGTAGTACATAACTATATGAAATGAAAGCATACATTGTTCTTGATTACATACATATTTACAAGGATACAAAATATACAAGACTAATTACAACCCTCTTGTCTCTAGCAGACATGCATAAACTTCAAGGAACTAATTTCTCCATGATGCTTCTCTTGTACCTACATACATATAGGGGAGATGGGTAAGCCATCGCCAGTAAAGTGGTAAATGAATGAACACTAACCAGCTTTTAAACATAACCTCAAATCATAGTTTCAACATAGATTTAACTTGAGCAAGACATTGCATAACTTGGCTTGCAAACATTTACATAATGATGAACATATCAAGGATTATAAGGTGTTTAACCGGTGTCGGCTAAACACCTAACCCGAAGGTGGCAAGGTGAGCTCGGCCATCAAGACATGATTGGTTATTTCCCCAATTTTGGGACATGATCCAAGAATGTCATCTTAATATATGATACAAGAATATAGAATGTTCATTCATAACAAAACAATAGCTTAACTTTCATAAACATAGCATAGGTTTGCATTTCAAATCATAGTTTTAACAAACATAACTTCACTACACTACTAATGGCTCCTTGAATAAAGGGTTTCCTCCTCCGAGGGCTTGACCTACACAAAGCATGAACAAGGTATTAAAGTACCTAGCTTACATGTACAAATATAACAAACCGAATGCCTAAGTTTGGCTAAACGTTTTCCTAAACTTCTCTTACATGTCAGGTGCTATTCTAGGCTTAATTCAATTCTTAAACAAGTGCATAACATGTGTCAAGTGCAAGCATGGGGGTGTCCTAAGAAAACAAGGCCTGAAAAATATGAAATAGGTTTGGAGCAGGGTTGCCACATGTGCAACACAAAACAAATGCATTAACCCAATTCTAAACTTTGTTCTTTAACTTTCCTATTAAAAATCAGTTTCTAAACTTTATTCAATTCTATTTTAGATCTAAAATAAGTTCTATAAGATCCGGTGCATCGAAACAAGCAAAAAGGGGTCAAATCGGGCGAATACCCTGTTTGACCTACCAGGGCGCATGTGGGAAGGTTACCGCACGTGCGGAAAATCTGAGGGCACGTGCAGTTATTTCAGAACCAAAAAATTGATTTCTAGACGGTCTGGCCACACGTGCGGGAGTCACTTTCACGCGTGCAAGGATGGCTGTTTGAAAATCCAATCTTGTTCTGGCTTACCTCTTCTCATTTCTAAGCCTTCGAACCTTGAAAACTTGTTATAAAACATTCAAAACTTAAAGGAAAAAATGGAAATATGATTCTTTTCAAAGCAATAACTTCAAAACATGATTTATTCTTAAGGCACCAGGATCAAAACTTAGGTTTTTGTCAAGAAATCATTAACTCTATTTTTTTATTAAAACCCTTCTTGTTTATCCTTCCAAAACATGAATTTAAACTTGCAAAACTCTTAGAAATCATATGAAAACATGAAGATGAAGCTTCTTACGCATCAAGAACACCAGAATCAAGATCAAATTGGTGAGAATCATGACTACCTAGCTTGTTCTTCAATCTTTCCTACCTTTGTTAGTAACTTCATTAAATCTTAGCGTTTTCTCAACCTTTGATAATAGGTAGGATTACTACTAGTATTAGGCTTGAAATCTTTCCTTAGGATGATCAAAAGATGGATTTTTGGTTGATTTTTCAAGCTTTCTTCTTTTTTTTTTTTTTTTTTTCTCTTCCCTTCTCTTCTCTTCTATGTTTCTCTCTTTTCTTCTCCCTCTTTCTTGTGAAATCTGATTTCACTCCCCTCATTTAGCTTATTTAAAGGTAAAGACAAAAGCCCTAGGACAAAGTTGGACATTTGTATAAAAGAAGAGATGTGTGTTTCACCTTCATGTATGCTTCACCAATTTCTCTAATCTCACTTACTTAACTTAGTTAATCAATCTTAATTATAATTAATCCATGTTAGTCTTTGATTAATCAAGGTTTAAATAATCTTGCTTAGCTTAATTAATCTCAATTAGGGTTCACTAATTCTACTTAATTAACTCTAATTCCGATTTGCAAAATGACATAGAGTATTAAAATAATGAGTACATTAGTCTAAGATCTTTAAGCTCCCCAATTAGTGCATAGGCACATCCTAGCATTCACAAATTCTACACTTAAGGTGTCCCCTAACTCTTAGTAATCTTCAGGTATTTTTCTTCTCAAGTTTGTCTCATCAATGCTTGTTTTTCACTTCGAAGTTTCTTTCCAATTGTATTCATCTTCTAAGGTTTCATCTTATCAATTCATATTTCTATCTCTAGAGTATTGTAAGGTGAGTAGATTAAGCTAAATATTCGTTCATGTCATGTAAAAATACTTTTGATGCAATACACACTTGCTCACTATGTTCAAGAGGTGGTTAGTTCTTAAGTCTTAATAGTTGATAGTGAAATTCGACGGGTCCAAGCTTCCTAATCACTCATTTCTAAGCTTCACTTTAAATATTTGTGTAATAAGACAGTTAATTTGACTTAGCATGTGGCATTCTTTAGGGTGTAACAGTACATCTTCTGGGACACTTCCATGACTTGGTTTCTAAACTTAAGATGGTATCTACACTACCTCCTTGAGTTTGAGGGGGATAATCTATATATATTAGGTTATATGTTTTCGGTTGCTATTCTCTTCATCTATGAAGCACGGACACCTCTCCGAAGGTAGTGTATGGGTGTCTGACACGTGTCGGACACGGACACGCAT
Source organism: Camellia oleifera (assembly GCA_022316695.1). Classification (NCBI taxonomy): domain Eukaryota; kingdom Viridiplantae; phylum Streptophyta; class Magnoliopsida; order Ericales; family Theaceae; genus Camellia; species Camellia oleifera. The sequence continues at coordinate 97,246,369 of CM039308.1, read as the reverse complement.
CGGACACATGGTGGACACGTGTCTGACACTCTATGGGAGGTGTCTTTTTTTTTTTCTTTTTTTTTTTTTGAATTTTTTTGCAACACATTTGGGACATACTTGGACACGTTCGGGATACGATTCTGAACAAAAACCCTAGCTTGTTGGTCGACATAGAGAAAGAGAGAGAAGAGAAAGAAGGTGAAGAAGAACCTAAACGTGTTGAAGCTCGAGGGGTGAAGTTGAAGTCCTAGATTGAGGTATGTCCTCCTTCTTTGCTTCGTTTTTCTTCTTCTTTCATCACTTCGAAGGTCGTCTCTCTCTCTCTCTCTGTGCTTTTCGTCGTCGCCCCCTCTCTGTTTTTCGTCTCTCGTTGATCATCTCCGTCTCTTTGTTTGTCGTCTCTCTCTCCCTTTCTGTTTATTTATTTCTTTTTCTTCTCATGAAAGACTCTCTCTCTCTCTCCCGTTTTATTTATTTATTTCTTTTTATTCTCATGAAAGATTGAAAGTACTTTTTTTTTTATAACAAAAAACCTACTTTTTTATTTATTTATACCTGAGACCCTCTTTTTATTTTTTCTATTTTTTATTTTTTATTTTTATACATATAATAAATAAATAATATTATATATATTGAACGTGTCCCCAGCATGTCATCTCCCATTTTTTGAAAATTTGCGTGTCCACGTGTCCGTGTCGTGTCCCATGTCCATGCTTCATAGCTCTTCATTCTCTCGTGTTAGTCCTGTTTATTCTCTCTTTATATTTAATCCAAACAGTGTCCATAACCTTCTTTTTTTTTTTTTCCCTCGATCATTCTTTTCACCTGTGATGAGAAGACTCAGATGTGTCTTCAATTTTGATATTTTTGTTCACCACTGAATTCCTTTATTTGTTTTACTGTTTTTATATTTTCTTTCTTTTCCTTCTTTCTTTTTTTGTGATCTCACTGTAATCAGCCCATTGCTATTGATATAATCCTTTAATGCAGTCTTGACATGTTCCCTTTCTTTCTTGATTAACTTTTTTCTTCCTACTTTTGGTTCTCCATTCTGATTTCTGCTACTCAAGTATTGCCATTTTCGTATGTTCAAAGTTGCCTAAAAGCTTCTTCGAGATATTAATACAAGTGCAATGTATTTGGTATCTAGTAAGAACCCTACAATGGACGACTGTCTCATGTTTCACCCTTCTTCCACTTGGATCGAGGAAGATTTTCCTCTTGAATTTGAGAAACTAGACCTTTTCTAATGGAATTGGTTTGGCCAACAAGACAGTGAGATCCAAGTAATAAGATAAAACTAACATTATAATTTCTAAGAATTGAAGATTGTAGTCCGCATCTTCTTCATTAGAAGAACCTGAAATTAAACTGTGTATTGTTCTTGTTGGCTAGATATCCGCATGCAAGGGTTTTATATGTAGATACATGAATACATGCAAGTAAGCACATATTCAGGTGCACAAAGTGACAGTTGATATTTTTAATACGTGCTAGGTATTTTGTGGTGGATTGGTGGTTTTTTTTATTTATTATGTTCAATTTTTCTTCCTAAAGTTTGTGGTGGCATGTTGTGCTTGGATTGAAGAAACAAAAGTTGGTAAATTCAATTTTCATGAGCTTGTAACCGAATTGAGGTGCTTATGTTTTAGGTATCCTTCTTCAAGACCACCAAATGCTTTCGCGGAGCTGGCCACCGCTTATTCCGGATGGCACCATTTCACCACCACCTTGAGCTACGTGGAGTCAAAGAACCAGTTATTGTTGCAGGCGCATACGTTCTTTCTTGTGTGTTAGCTTTATTTGCAGGATATGTGGGTCTTATTTCAGTGTAACTAGTCAAAAGCATTTTTGCCTGACCCCTTTATTGTTTTAGCATGTTCACTTATAATTGTCATTCCTTTCTTCCTCTTTTTGTTAATTTTATTTGTTGTCTTTGTTTTCGGCTGCTACATCCATTCTTTGATAGAGAAAATGTGAAATTTATATATAGAAACAATGTATATATATATATATTGGAGGTTTATGCAGGCCGATTCTGAGTACAAGATCACTTATTGCAATTTGAATGGAAACAATTCAATTTCGGAGATGAGTTTTATTAATTCATTGGCTCTCGCCTGTCCATCGTCAATTGTTGTTAGGTTAATGAAATAGAGTGCCTATGCATGTGGATTGTTAACTCATAGAATGATATTTACTTTGATTGGTTTAAACAGAGTGACATTTCATTCATGTTGCTGGCGAGCATATGCAAGCGACCAAGACACACATGGTACAACTCGGAGAATGACAAATAATATGTATATTGAGATCAAATGCGGTGGTTTTGCTATATTTCTTCAGTAATAGTTATTTAAATTTACAACTAGCTACAGCTTTTGGGACCCTGGATACATAGATAGATAGATAGCTAAAGGTAGGGGTGAGCAGCGGATACATCGATCCGCCAAAACCGATCGAACCGAACTGATCCGCCGCATTTTGGACGGATGCGTGATGACGAGCGGACGGTTGTGGATTGATTTTCTCAAATCCGCCAATTTGGTGGATGGATGGCGGATTTGATATTCCTTTGGCCGCAACCGAACCGCCAAACCACGAACACCCTTAATAATTTATAAGACTTTGTGTTTTCAATTAAAAAAGAGTTTAAATATTCCGTTGAATTTTTTTTTTAACTTGAATATATTTTTTGAATTGAAAAAAATAAAGGTATTATTTATCTATATTTTTTGGTTTTTAAATCTAACTCTAAAAATAAATAAATAGAAAATATGATATATGCTGGTTGGTTTTTGTTTTAAAAAACATATATAGATGTAACAATATAGAGACATACAATCTCTACTACTACTCTGTTTATGGTTTTGGTAGTTTGAATCGTTTTTATATTTTAAGAACTACGGATTATAATACTTTTTGTAAATGAATCATGCTGTGATTGTAATATGTGGATGAGGCATGTAGTGATTGTGATATTTTAAAGTTTCAAATTTTCTTTCTTTGGATGAGGCATACAGTGATTGTAATACTTTTTTAAGTTATTGATTGTAATACTTTTTATTTTTTATTTTTTTGAGGAAGTGCACAAGTTGAATTATGTTGAAAATTTATAAAATTTTAAACCGTCAATCCGATTCGCATTCATTCGCCAAACCGTCAATCCGCTCAATCCACATCTGCCGGATTGGCGGACGGATGCGGATTGATTTTCTCCAATCCGCTAATCTGGCAGACGGATGACGGATTGGAGGTTCCGTGGTCGCAACCGATCCGTGCCCACCCCTAGCTAAAGGATGATGCCCTTTATTTCATAACTTCACTAGATTTTTATGGCTTGAATTAAAACCTGTTATGGCTTTGGCACCATTTCTTTTATAAAACCCCTTCAAAGGGTTCGAAGGAACTGTCGTCCTGTCAATGTCTTCTGGAAAAGTTGAGGTAGCAATTCATTTTCAACACCCATGTCACTTAATGATCTAACATACATATAAATGTGGGTTTTTGAATTACCAGTTATATTTATTTTTTATTGTCAGACATTTTAAACTTTTGGAGAAGCTTAGCCTTGGGGAACAGGCAGTCTTTCAACATCTAACTTGTGAGTGGTTATTGGGTGCTCCAAGATATTGTGATTAATGGAAAAGATAGGTCTTTTGATTTGGTGTCAGATGATTGAAAAATATGAGAGGATTGTGTATGTGATTAGTGAAAAAGTATGAATATGTGACGCTCCAAGAGCATTAACGGTTTTTCCTAACTTGTAGTATATTCCTTGGATGGCAAACAAAATTTACAAATTTGCTACATGTATTTGGATTCTAAATTTGTTTGAATATAGCTGTACTTAGATGGGTAAAATAAAATAGTAATTGTGTAAAAGAAATATCCATAATTTTTGTGATTCATCTTTTATGTGCTAAATGGCAATAAAATGTTCTTGAAAGAGCAAAATTTTGAAAAACATTGTCCAATTTATTTTCATAGAATAGAGGGTAAATTATATCAGTAGTTCTTATATTTTACTCCTTGTGTCATTTTGTTTCTCTAATTTCAATTGGCTCAATTGTAACTTTTAATTTTAAATTGAGTCAATTTGGTCTAATTGATAATATCGTTAGTATTTTTGACGAAAACTAATCATTGAATTTGTTGAGATTAACTCATTGAGTATATTAAATTTATAATTTGACTCTAAAAAATATAACACATGTCATTTATATATATATATTTTTTTTTATTAAAAAAAAATGGTAAGAGTCGTAATTAATTATATCAAATTGAAATAAAATCATAAATTCATAATTAAAATTGAGTCAATTGAAATAGCAGGTACTAAAATGATACAGACCAAAATATAGAGAATATTGTCTCAATTTTTCTGAAAATAAATAATGAAACATTTATATTTAAATTTCAAATAAAAGTATTTAATTTGATTTCAAAATTTTCATATTGATATGGATAGATATAAAAATTAGGGTAAATTATACTTTAACCCCTTGTGATTTATGCAAAAAAAAACACTAAGCCCTCTTATAATTTCATTTGTAATACTTAAATTCCTTAATTTCATATCAAAGTATAATTTTAGACGGACGTAACAACTTTTGTAAAAGGTCTTGAAAACATTTACTTTTTTTCTCTAATTTTCTTTTGTATGCCATCTTTCTCATTATACCTGATCCTTTTCCCCTCACATTATGTCATGGACACCACCTGCCGCTTTCAGGTCCAACAACTACCATTTCTTTCTGTTCCTTTTAACTTTCTCTTTTTCTTGTTCTCCCCTCAGCACTCACCACTGGTTTTTTTTTTTTTTTTTTTTTTTTTTTTCTTTCCCTCTTATATATATATATATATATTAATATGGAAGAAACCATGTCCTAGTTGAAGCAGCCACTACATACAACACCTCAAACCAAAACCCAATTCCCTGTTACATTGCACTTCTCCAAAAAAAATAATAATAATAAAATCGGCCCTTTTTTTTTTTTCCATGGAAGCCATGGCTGTCCTAACATGAAGCAGCCACCTACAACACCTCACACCAAACCCAATTCCTCTTGCATTGCACTCTTCAGAAAAATAGCTTAGTGCCGGGTAAGATTTTGTAGTTGAAATTTTTTGTTTGTCTTGAACTCTCTGTAAATAATTTTGTGGGCATATATACAAACACTATATATTATCTATATAATGTGAGGAGTCAATTTGATGTGAACAAAATATGAAGTCGTGAGGTAAAAACTATTTCAAGTTTTAACCATTCTTTGCATTATAATTTGCAATTTTTATTGAACAATTCAAAAAAATAATTTCCTTCTAACTGGGTCCGATCCATTTGACAAATTCATTTGGAGATTTGCTTTTGAAGATGTATGTATATATATATTAGTTGTAGTGGTGCTGAATGGGTATGGTGTGGTAGTGGGTGCATCGCCTTGGTTTGTTGGATGAAGTGAGTGATAAGGAAAGGGAAATGAGGAGGAGATGGAGGGTGAATGGTGGTGTTGAATTGCAAGTTGGTTTTGTTGTGCGGTGAGGAAGAAAAATCCTGAGATAATCTGGGCAATTTCAGAGACTTTAATGTATTCGTTGCATATTTATATAATGAGGGGAGAGAGAAAGGGTGTTTTGGTCCAAGAGTGTAACGTTTTTGGCATGAGAGAGTGCTCCTCGCACTTTTATACGCGTGAATCCCATGCTCTATTTAAATAAATGCATCTGTCAAAAATTACAGTGTAGTATTAAGTTCAGGGGGCTTAAGTGTTATAAATGAAACTATAGAAGAGTTTCGTGTTTTTTAGGCAAACCACAGGAAGTTAAAGTGTAATTTACCCTAAAAATTATTAGCATATTGATCAAACCAATAACTTATTAATGAAAATTGAATTTCAATAATTAGAAAGTTTAAAATTTTAAATCAAAACAGATCAGGACTATCAAACTTAATATGATACACTCTAAAAAGGATATGCACCCTACAAATTATGATATTTGTGATGTTGATCAACACAAATGTCATAATTAGATCATTTTTAGTCTTAATTTAAATAATAATAAAAAATGAGTCATAATTAAACACCACATAACATATAAATTATAACCAAAATAATATCATAATAAAAATTACAAGTCATAAATAAGGTCACAATGGATTATAATCAAGTCATAACTAATAGCATAATATGTTATAATTAAAGACTACAAAAGTCGAAATTGGGGCATATGATAGAATTTTCCTACAATATATAGTAATTGTGTATAGGGAAAATTAAGTTGGTCGTCCCTGTATGTAATGATCCCAAAATGCGTATAAGAAATCATCTTTATTTAATTATGAAATGATGTGTTTTAATTTAATTATATCTATTGGAATTGAAGCTTTATCTGTTGAGTTACGGACTTAAAATTGAAATTACCGACCTTTGTGGGTTCAGAAATAAAAATTGAGTACTTGGGTATGTTAATGGGAATTTTTAGAACTATTTGGAAAAATTAATTGAAAATCTAATTTGTCTGATTTGTTAATGCACATTTGGGTGGTTAACTTTATACTGCAAATTGAAGGCTTTAGAGGCTTCAGAAACCAGAACAGGGGACATATTTATGATCAGCACAATTTTTAGAGTCATTTGGGAAGTTTAATTGAAATTTAATTTTGTGCGATTCGTAAGGGCGTGTTTGGCCCTTCTTATTTGTGATAAAGCTTATATAATTAAATATATAGGTGTGTATGAGTTATATAAGTGGTGAACTCATCTTTTTGGAGTAAAAAAAAATCCAAAATATCTAAAGAGAGAGAGAGAGGAAACCGTGAAAGGGAGAGAGGGAAGAGAGACAACTTTCCCAACATCCATGGAGACTTTGAAGATGATTGAAGAGAATTGAAGGAAAAGAAAGAAGATCAAACATGGGACTTGGAGGAATAAGAGATAGACAAAGATTGAGTTAGGTATGGTAATCTATCTTGAAATCTTATGTTTAAAGTATCAATTTGGTAAAATCATAAAGATCTTGGAAGATTTAAACCCATTTGGGGTTAAGGTTTATCTATGGATTTACTTGAGCTAATTTGAGGAATTAGAAATTGAGTTCTCTAATTTTGTTTATGAGTGGAGCTCAAGCTCATGAATATCATGAAATAAACTTTAGATTATGCAAGAATCATGTAAATTTGTGGGTTGTGGGTTGTGTTTTTAAGAACCTTGAAGATCATGAAAGATTAAGCATTAAGCTTGAACTTTGAGACAAAGATTGAATTGTTTGAAATGAAATTACACTTGGTTGATGTTAGTTTATCATGTTATAGGGCAATTTTACATGTTTTTGAGTGATTTATGTTAAGAACCAAGCTTAAAAATGGAAAAAACAAGTGTTGGAGCAAAAAGAGCCATTTTCGGACTGCACACTGCCCAGAGCTGCACGTGCGGAAGACAGCTTTGTCCAGCCAACTTTGAATAAGCATATCTTTTGTCTTGAGACTCCGTTTTGAGTGATTCTTGAGCCTAAAATCAAGCCCCGGAAGTCTAGTTTCCAATGGAATGGTCTCACTCCCAAATTCTAAATATAGAAATAGTTATACCCAAATTAGTGACGACTGTTCCCTTTCTGTCAACCAATTTTATACCATTTCTTCACCTAAACCATTTCCCATTGATTTCTCCTATTTTCTGAGACATGGAGTATAACTTATTAAGGAATAATGAGCTTGGTACCACCATGGCTAATTGATTGAATGATCAAAGAGAATAAGTAAAGGATCGAGTATAATCTCATATTATGTGTTGTGCACTGTACTTGTAGGTCAAGACGAGGACATCGTTCCACCGCTATCAGAGACCTACCACTGTGAGTAATAGTACTGTAGTTGTACATTTACCTACCGTTAGTAATTCTTATTATTAACGCTCTGTTCTTCGCAAGTTAATTACGTTAACTGTTATGAATGATTGGAAACTGTAGATTGCCTATGTCTCTGCATGAATTAATACTGTACAAATTGTCGACAAGAAGCAATTGTGAACATAAGCCCCACCTACTAAGAACATGATGTTTTGAATATGTTATAATGAATCATCGAAATGGCTAATCGGATAGAATTATGGGTTGCTTTATATGTTAATAGTTATTACTAATGATTTGTTATATGTAAGACAACTATGTCAACTTGTGATAAACTATGGGGAAATTTATGTGCACTATTGTGAACGGTATTCCTATGAGTCTGGGATTATTCTGTTCTGTTTATCCGTTTCGTTTATGCTATAACATGATATAATTGATTTCTGGTGTGGAACAAAGTGTTGTACAGAACTAAGTGATGTAATGCGAGCCACCTCTAGAATCCGTATGAGCCACCTCTTGAGTCCATACATATGTGAACTGAGGCCTATGGCCGTTCTGTGAAAGTTATGAGGCCTATGGCCGTTTTGAGAAAGTTGTGAGGCCTATGGCCAATCTGTGACATCTGGGCCCATGGCCATTATATATGATCTGTTAGTATGAAACAAAGTGCTGCACAAAACTAAGTGCTGCAATGCAAGTCACCTCTAGAATCCGTGCGAGCCACCTCTAGAATCCGTGCGAGCCACCTCTTGAGTTCATACATGTATGAAGAGGGCTTAATGCCGATCTGTTTAAGGGTTGATTGCCATTCTATTTAAGGGCTTAATGCCACTCTGTTCAAGGGCTTAAAGCCATTCTGTTTAAAGACTGGGGCCAAGGCCGTTCTGAAAATGTTTACAAGACGAGTAAATATATGACCTTTACACTTATATACGTTATAAATATTACAACTCAAGTTTAATCATTTAATTGTTTGAGTGCTCTTATTCACTGAGCTTTGCTCATTCTGTTTTATGTATTTTTCTGTAGGTGGGTCATCGGGGATTGACACTAGAGTTGTACCAAGGTTCGCTTGTCTGCCAAGACACTTAGAGTATGTCTCCACGTGGAGGCCTTAATTTATTGTTGGAAGTCATATAAATTAGTAAGTCTTATGTGACTGTGTATGAGATCTATATAAATTCTGTGGTTGTATATGTATATTTGGAATGTATTTAAATGCTTAAATCCAATTAAACCATCATGTATGCACAAGCTCAATGGATGTTGTCTTTTATTGATATTGCTTCCGTCTAAGGCCCCATATATGGTTAAATATTATTTTAAAATTTTGTTTTGAGGCCTATGTACAGGCCGGTCATAGACCAAACTTTTAGGGGCGGGTTTGGGTCGTGACACTGTATTTTGATCATTGTATCATTTTGATCCTTGTAATTTCAATTGGCACAATTTTGGCTTTGAATTTGTGACTTTGTCTCAACTTAGTTCAATTGATTATAATTGTTGTTACCCAAAAAGCAACCTAAGAGAGAAGGGGAGTGAATTTGGTTTCAACAATTTAAAATAACTAATACCCCAATAAAAATTACCACTAATACAACAAACAAGGACAAGGACAAATATAGATTAATTTGTGAAAGATCAAGCAACAAGGCAATGAAATATAGCTACCACGGTGATTTTATCAAATATATCAGTTAGCTATAACAGTTAACTAAAGAGATAAGGGAAGAGAAATGTAAACACGATTTATAGTGGTTCGGCTTCAACAAAGCCTACATCTACTCCTCAAGCTCTCTTTGAGATTTTTCACTATTTTCCAGCTTCACAAGGGTGCTAGCAACCTCTCAACACATGGAGCAATCTTCCACAGATTTGAGCTTTACAGGCTTACTAGAGACCTTAATTTCCCTAGCTTTACAGGCTTGCTAGTGACCTTTACAAGATGAGTATGATATTTTTTCTTTCAAAGAAAGCTTACAATAAATATCTTTCACAGATGGATATACAATAGTGAAGCTCTCAGATTTTTGGTAAAACCTCTCAAAGGCAAATATGCTTAAGGCTAAGCTCTCTCTGTGTGTTTTCTAAAGGAAAAAAAAAAAAAAAAAAATGGAGAATACTTCAAATAACTCCAAGGACGAGTTTGAGGTTGATGACAAAATCAAACAAAGTTTCTTAGCTGAAGTCTCTAGGATTTTCTGATAACCTCTCACAGGTAAATGGGCTTAAGGCTAAAAGCTCAGTGTTTGATTTTTTGAAGGATGAATGTAATACTCAGTTGAAGATCACTTCAAGAACTCAGGGAAGATGAAATATGTGAGTGATGAATGATATGAAAATGTTTTGCTTTGTTGTCTCTGTGTGTACTTTTTTTTCAGCAGGAGCACTTCTATTTATTTAAAGAGAAATTCATCGACCGTTGTCTGTTGCGTATGTTGAGAAGATTGAGTGAGATTTTAGTTAAATCTACTTTACTCAGACTTGCATTCCCCATACATGATTAGATCTTGAAGGAGTTAAAAGATACGTTTGATCGATCACAACTATATTTGAAAAAGAGCCATTGCAGTACAGAGTGGTCATCCACCCAGATGTCCAAAATGAAATATTGTTCTTGAGGAACGTCCGCTCGGATGTCCTCTTGGATTTCCAGTGAGGTACTGGTTGTCAAGGATGACTTTCGCGATCGTCGAGCATACTGCTAGTGTGACAGTCGGAGTGAAGCTAGACTGAACTACAGTGAAATGGTTTGATTTTTTCCTAGTCGGTCATCCCCCCAGACGTCCACCCAGACGTCCACCTAGTGTATTTTCAGCCTTCTTTGTTTTGGCTGCTTCTGCTATTGTTGCTTGCTACTGCTGTTTGTTGTTGTTATGGGACTTTTTTAACACTTGTTTAAGTTTCTTTTTGGCCTTCAAAAACATAGTTAAACACTAAGAGAATCATAGATTATAATGATTTAATCAAACAATAAGTTTTCAGTTATAATCCATCAAAACAAAATAAAAACAATGCTTCTTCTGCTGTTGCTTGCTTGTTTCAGTTGAAATTTTGGCCTCTAATAAACGTAAATAAGACAAAATGAGGATGAATTATGATGTTAAATTAATTATAATATTTCAAACAATTTAACTCTTTAATTAAATCAAAACAAAATCATCAAAATCAATGTTATTCATGCTATGACTAACAATCTCCCCCATTTTGATGATGGCACACAAGGATGTTTTGATTTGTTTAGGAGTAAGAAAGCTCCCCCTCAAGTCATGCTCCCCCTGAATGATTGCTCATACTAGATACACAATTTAGCATATTAGCAATCAATATGATTTTAATCAAGGCATGATATGAGATTTAGTTAGTAAATTTTTTGCCTAGGTTTTAGATACCAAAAACAAAATAGGCTTTAGATACCAAAAACAAAATATATATAGCACAAATTTTCCTTTAGTAGTTCAAGCACACAACAACATCATTTTTCTCTCAATCTTTTTACCATTTCTCCCCCAATCTATTTTAAACCAAAATATCACCATTTCTCCCCTTGTGCCATTATCAAAAACACATAAAGGATGGATTTCACAATTTAGCATGAGGTGCTGATAAATGCCATGATTTCATAAGGAGAAGTTTGCAAAGGTAAGCTAATGGAGATATAACAGTAAAGTAAGAGGGAAATCATTTAGCTCAGGAGATCAAGAATGAGGTACACATTCTGTTGTAGCAAGAAAATATGGCAACAATGAATCAATGAGCTCATCTATTATGAAGAATTCATGCTATTTCAATCTATTTTCAAGCAAGAGCCAAGGAGATACCAAATTGTTAATAAGTATATGTGAAGCATTTGAGCATGATACCAAAACAATCAACTCCTTTTCCTCAGTGACATTATCAAAAAAATCAAGAGCAAGAAGGGAGTTTGGCACTACTTAGCAATATGGGATGATAAAAAATGGCAAGTTTCATTATATCTAGAATAATCATCCACATCAAGTATGTTACCAAATGTAGAGATGAGAAAAATAGTAGCACACAATGATCATGCAATTTAAGCTCATACCATTTGTTAATAATGGACAAAGGAACAACAACATATGAAGGTACAAGCCCATAAATTTGATACCAAAAACAAAATGCAATTTTGAAGGGATTTTGAAAAAGCAATCAAGTTCAACTTATTGAAATACTTCCCTTGTGTCATTTTCAAAAGCAAAAGGACATTTGATATATGAAGCTCAAAAACTAAAAAGTTTCTCCTAATGATACCAAATAGGATGCCAACATGCAATCTAGAAGATTTAACAATTTTAGCACAAACATTATGCAAAATACCAATTATAGCTCATAATAACTTAATTTCATTGTAATCTCATAGAGCTAAGGTAATTCTACAAATGAAGCATGTTCTATAACAATCCATATGCCAAGAAAATCATGAAATCAATATATAAAACATATTTAAGCATAAGAATGATTTCAGGCAAGTGTAGATGAGTATGCAATACAAATCATGTGATGCAAATATAAATTCTACAGATACTCAATCCCTTTCACATCATTGTAATGAAAATATTAGTTCAAAGAATATGAGAGAACATATGATTTTTATCATAAAACCTCAAGAGTGTAGGAAACATACCTTTGATTCAAGAGTTGAAAACATTTCAATTCTTTAGTTTCCTTTCATGAGGAGTTCATCTCAAAGGGGTTTTAACAAGCATGTTAGCAAAAATAAATTCTCCCCCTAAGTTGGTGCTTCCCTTGTCTTTTGTGATATTGTGCAAATATAATCAATCATAGAACAATCACAATTACTCAATAAAAATACAGCATAAATCACTTATTATCACAAATTCAAAAGATGAAAAATAATTCAATATGTACCATGATCAAATAAGAGTTTGGAATGCTATTTTTCAGAATTTTCAAGTTGTAGCACATAGCATAATGTGCATGAGAAAATAGTTTTATGCTCTTTGTTTTATCAAGAAATGATGCAACAATCTCATTTAATCACATAACATTATCAAGAGGCATTTTCATCAATTCAATCCACATGCTCAAGTGTGATAAAACATTTTACTCAATGTGGAACACAACATGAATGTTATAAACAATTAATTCAACAATTTATCACTCAAAAGCATTTCATGAGATATATGTCAATATAATCCATATTCAAAAGATATTCAATAGAATAGGTGCAATGTCTTTACAAACATATGATACTTCATTTCATTTAGACATTGTTGATGGATCATAATCAAGGAATTTCATAACTCATTCAAATATTTCAATGTAAAGCATATAAGCATGAAATTTTCATATTAATCATATTTTTGAGATCACAAATGTACAGTGTTCAAAGATAGTATACATCTCAAAACATACTATGACGTCAAAATTGAATCTACAAAGATATGACTCAAAAAGGAATTAACATATTAGTATGAAGTCATATATAAGAGTATGCTAACATAATAGGCATTCATCAAAATAATATAAATCTCAAATATGAGTTCAATGATGGTTTGAAACAGAACATGACTAATCAATCTTAGTACAATTAGGTTACATGGAAGTAATGATTAGACACAACTTATTGTATACAAATCACACTTTAAAGAATATAGAACTTTAAGCTTAAAGGTGTGTTAGGAGTTATACCTTAATTTACCTCTTTGGAATCTTCACCCATACGTTACCTCTTTTGTTCATCTTGGTGATTTTCATTTCATCATTCTTCTTCTTGTAGGGGTTGATTTTGCTCTTTAGATTGAACACTCTTGTTGTGCATTTTCTCTCCAAGTCCTTGGTTTTCTTTGAGATTTCACCTACAAAATATCTTAATTTCTTTCTTGGTACCCATACTTTCTTGGGTCCATGGGGATTAGTTTTAAGAATATTTAATCTCATAAAAGGTTTAGGAGGATCAAAACCAATGCCTACTTTGTCAAAAACACATCTTTTATTTTCAAGAAGTTTGTTGAGGTTTTCTTTTTCTTTTACAAAATTTTCAAGAGTTTTGTTTAAATCCTCAACATCGTTTTTTTAAATATTTTTCTCATTGGCAATAAATGTAAAGTCATTTTTCAAAGTAGCATTTTCTATTTTCAAAATATCCACATCATTTGAAAGACAAGTAACTAATTTATTTAATTTAGAATTCTCAGCACAAACATTTCTAAATATGTCATGTAATTCATTGAAAGCACTTTCAAGTTCTACATAATTAGAAATTATCTCATCTTAAGTGGATTCTTCTTCTCCTCCAAGAGCCATGAGACACAAGTTGGCTACTCCATTTTCTCCCCAAATGGCTTATTTTTTGCTGCCATCCATCATTTAAAGTTCATAAGCTATGAGTGAGCCTAGGAGTTCTTCAATGCCCAATTTTGTTAGGTCTTTTACTTCTTGGATAGCCGTAGCCTTAGCTTCTCATTCCTTTGGCAAAAACCTAAGGATTTTTCTCACAAGCTCACCATCAGTATAAGATTTACCAAGAGATTTTGGAGCTTTAATAATATTGGTAAATCTATAAAATATCTCAGAAATAGATTCAAATGATTCCATTGTAAAGAGTTCATAATCATAAATAAGCATATCAATTCGAGACTCTTTTATTTGGCTAGTGCCTTCATAGGTGATTTCAAGTTTATTCGAAATTTCTTTAGCAGTAATACACCCAGAAATTCTATTGTACTCATTTGCATCTAGTCCACATATAACAATAAACTTGGCCTTAGCATTAGCTTGAAGGAGTTCATAATCATGCTCATCAAATTCATCCTCAAGTTTAGACACACTGATATTGTTTACTATATTGGTAGGGATTTTAAAACATTTAGTGATAATGAGCCACAAAGCATAATTGGTAACTTGAAGATACAAAATCATTTTTTCTTTCCAATGAATATAATTACTACCATCAATGAGAGGTGGCCTATTGCTAGCTTGTCCTACAACAGAATAAGTAGAATACATGGTTGCTATGGATCAAAAACTCAAGATTGTTAAATCTAGAGCCCTAGGTTCTGATACCAATTGTTACCCAAAAAGCAACCTAAAGGGGGGGGGGGAGTGAATTAGGTTTCAACAATGTAAAATAACTAATACCCCAACAAAAATTACCACTAATACAGCAAACAAGGACAAGCACATATGTGGATTAATTAGTGAAAGATCAAGCAACAAGGCAATGAAATATAGCTATCACGGTGATTTTATCAAATATATCAGTTAGCTATAGCAGTTAACTAAAGAGATAAGGGAAGAGAAATGTAAACACGATTTATAGTGGTTCGGCTTTGTTCGACTTATTTATTTTGATGATTTATTTAATTATGTTTTAATTTATTTGAAAGAGAAAAATAGAATCCAAAATTTATTTTGATGATTTATTTAATTATATTTTAAATTCAAAATTTATTTTGATGATTTATTTAATTATGTTTTAATTTATTTGAAAGAGAAAAATAGAATCAAAATTTATTTTGTCCCATTATTTTCCACCTAAATCTTTATCCTAAATATTGTTAGAATGTATTTAATATTTGATTAAATCAGGAGTTCAAACAGCACAAAACAAAGGTTCAAAAGATTCAAGTGGAAGATATTCAAATTTGTAATGATTGAGGGAAAGATATTCAAATTAGTAATGATGGAGTTACAATGGCTATGAATTCAAATGAATAGTTCAAAAGGTTCAAAAGATTCAAGTGGAAGATATTCAAATTTAATTATAGAGGGAAATATATTCAAATTAGTAACGATGGAGTTACAACGGCTATAAATTCAAATGAATAGTTCAAAAGGTTCAAAAGATTCAAGTAGAAGATATTCAAATTTGTAATGATGGAGGGAAAGATATTCAAATTAGTAATGATGGAGTTACAACGGCTATAAATTCAAATGAATAGTTCAAAAGGTTCAAGTGGAAGATATTCAAATTAGTAATGATGACTACAACGGCTATAAACTGCTATATTTTTCATTATATATACCAAAGCCTCTAATGTAAAATTAGTTACAAAAAAACCTGAAAATATTCTTTGATCTATAATCACTCACATCTATTCTCTGAAAAATACTCTGAGAAGTATTCTTCAATTTTTGTTTACATCCTCTTTCAGAAATTATATACTGAGCTTTATAACTTTAAGCCCATCTTTTTTGTGTGAGATTTACAGAAAAACCAAAGCTTCATTTTTATATCTATCTTTGAGAGATAATTCTTGTAACTTTCTGTGAAAGCAAAAACACATTCTTTTCAACCTTATAAGAGTGTAGTACACTCAATGTTCTTGACTTAAAAAGTCTGGATTTAATTGTTAAACTTTTGAGAAAGGATTTGGTCATTAGACTTCCAAAAATTAAATTTGAAAAAGATCATCTTTGTAGTGCTTGTCAACAAGGAAAACAAACTAAAACATCATTTAAATCAAAATCTCATATTTCCACAACTAGACCTTTACAACTATTGCATATGGATTTATTTGGTCCCTCAAAGACATCTAGTCTAGGTGGTAAACATTATTGTCTTGTTATTGTTGATGATTATTCAAGATTTACATGGGTTATGTTTTTAGCACACAAAAATGAAACCTTTTCTTCTTTCACAAAACTTTGTCGTAGAATTCAAAATGAAAAAGGCTTTATGATTACTAATATTCGAACCGACCATGGTAGAGAACTTGAAAATGAGAAATTTGAATTGTTTTGTGATGAGCATGGCATTGGACATAATTTTTCAGCACCTAGAACCCCTCAACAAAATAGTACAGTAGAAAGGAAGAATAAAACTTTAGAAGAGATGAGTAGAGCAATACTTTACGAAAATAATCTTCCTAAATATTTTTGGGCCGAAGCCGTTCACACTGCATGCTATATTTTAAATCATGCATTAATTAGACTTATTCTCAAAAAGTCTCCTTATGAACTTTGGCATGATAGAAAGCCCAACATTAGTCACTTGCATGCTTTTGGTTGTAAATGTTTTGTGCATAATAATGGTAAGGATAACTTAGGTAAATTTGATTCAAAATCTGATGAAGCAATTTTTCTTGGCTATTCCTTAACTAGCAAAGCTTATCGTGTTTTTAATAAAAGAACTCTTGCTGTGGAAAAATCTATATATGTGGCATTTGATGAAACTAACATCTCTGCTCAAAAGCAAATTGTTAGTGATAATATAGATTTGGAACCAAACGTGGAAGATTCAAGTATCTACAAAGAGAACCAACCATGTAAGTTGAACAAAGAGATTGAACAACCTATTATCCCACCTCAAGAAGAAGGACGTAACAATGATGATTTGCTAAGAGAATGGAAATTTGTTCATAATCACCCTAAGGATTTAATCCTAGGTGACCCTACAAAAGGTATTGAAACTCGCTCTTCACTTAGAAATATTTGTAGTAACTTGGCTTTTCTCTCACAGATTGAGCCTAAAAACTTTCAAGAAGCCGAATTCGATGAACATTGGATGATAGCTATGCATGAAGAGCTTAAGCAATTTCAGAGAAACAAAGTGTGGGAACTTGTGCCAAAACCTAAAGATCATACCATTATCGGTACCAAATGGATCTTTTGAAACAAGCTTAATGAATCCGGCACAATTATAAGAAACAAGGCTAGACTTGTTGCACAAGGATACAATCAAGAAGAAGGTATTGATTTCGATGAAACTTTTGCTCCGGTTGCTAGATTAGAAGCCATTCGCATGTTACTTGCATTTGCATGTTTTAGAGATTTCAAACTTTATCAAATGGATGTAAAAAGTGCTTTTCTTAATGGTTTTATAAATGAGGAAGTTTATGTTAAACAACCCCCATGTTTTGAAGATCATGCTTTTCCAAATCATGTTTTTAAACTATCAAAAACTTTATATGGTTTGAAACAAGCACCTCGTGCATGGTATGAACGATTAAGTAAATTTTTGATTGAAAATAATTTTTCTAGAAGAACGATTGACACAACACTTTTTGTTAAAACTAAAAATGATGATTTACTTATTGTGCAAATATATGTGGATGACATTATATTTGGTGCTACTAATGAAACCTTGTATAAGGAATTTGCTAAGTGTATGCAAGGTGAGTTTGAGATAAGCATGATGAGGGAGCTAAATTATGTCCTTGGGCTTCAAATCAAACAATGTAAGGAAAGAATTTTTATCAACCAAGCTAAGTACACAAAAGAACTACTCAAACTCAAAAATAGCTGGAACACCTATGAGTACACCCATTAAGCTAGACAAGGATGAAAAAGATAAGTCCATTGATCAAACAAAATATCAAGATATGATCGGCTCACTTCTTTATTTAACTGCAAGTAGACTTGATATTATGTTTAGTGTTTGTATGTGTGCTAGATATCAATCAAATCCTAAGGAATCACATCTCAGTGCTGTTAAAAGAATTTTTAGATATCTTGTTGGCACTCAAAATTTGGGACTGTTTTATCCTAGAGATGTTGCATTTGATTTAATTAGTTACTCGGATCCCGACTTTGCCGGATGCAAACTTGATAAAAAAAAAGCACCAGTGGCACTTGTCACTTTCTTGGTAACTCATTAGTATCTTGGTTTAACAAAAAGCAAAATTCTATTGCTTTATCAACGGCCGAAGCTGAATATATAGCTTCCGGAAGTTGTTGTGCCCAAATACTTTGGATGAAACAACAATTGGAGGACTTTGATTTGCATTATGATCATATCCTTATTAAATGTGATAATACTAGTGCCATCAATTTAAGCAAAAATCCGGTTCAACACTCACGAACAAAACATATTGAAATTCAACATCATTTTTTAAGAGATCATGTTCAAAAAGGGGATATTGTACTTAAATTTATAAATACCAACAAGCAATTGGTGAATATTTTCACAAAATCCCTAAGCGAGGATCGCTTTAATTTTATTCGTGGTGAGCTTGGAATGTCGATTTCTACTTAAAAAGTTTTGTTATGACTGTGAAACTTGAATTTTTGTTAAAATGATATATGTGTATTGCTACATTGATATGTAAACATTTATATCAATTGAATGCTCTCAAGTCCTTCATACATTTATTCTCCTTAACAGTTTTCTATTCTCAACTGTGTAATTTTTTTTAGGTTCTGTATCTTGAGGTAAAATTAACTTTGCATACATTGATTTTTTTTAAACCCTCATGATATTTTGTTTTTTTGCATTACAATTCCAGCAACCCCAACGTCCCATTAAGTTTAATTTCGGCTAGTATTATTCTATTTTAATTTATTTTATTTTTTATATTTTGCTATTAGGCTTAATTTCTTTTATTTTTATTTTTTTCATTATTATTTTTTGTTTAGGCTTAATTTTCTTTTTCTTTTTTTCTGCTTTTTAATTTCATTTTTCAGTACTTAAACATAAAAACAAAAACAAATTAAAATAAAAATTTTTACATAAACAAAATAAAATAAAAAAACATCCTTCATTTTCTTTACGGCCACATGTCGATCAAAATAAACATAAAAAAAAATTTAAAAAAAAAAAACAAACATTTCATTTTTTTTTTCCTGGCCATACGCCAATCTTACTTACTCACCACTTCCATCGTTTTCTTCTTCTTTTTATCACCCTGGGCGACTCTTGATGCCCCTGCCCCTGTGTTTTCATTGAGAGCAACGACTCCCCGCTGACTATCAAAGGCTAAGAATGGCGTTGCTCCAAATCAGGCCATGGAGGTAGTCTTTCGTTTAAGTTCTTTATTTTCGGCCTTCGGTGCGCCTATTTTTGCTCGCGCATCCTTGTACATGCGTTGAAGTAGGGAGAGTTGCGCGTTGACTTGATGGAGCTCACTCGTCCTGTTCTACAATCGGTGAGCCAATTTTGTGACTGTCGTCACCATCTCCATACAGGACGTCAATGTGAAATGATTGGCTTCTATGTCAGATTGAGCTGCCATGCTTTGCTCAATCGACATCATAGGAAGGTTAGGAAGAGGAATGACAGAAAGAGTAGGAGTAGGGGCACTCGGTCCAGCAGAGCTTATGGGATCATTCAGGTCCGGAAATAGAGTGAGGGGACGGGATGAGGAAGCCATGGTATCGAGGTGCGAGGTGTAAAAGAAATGAGTTGCAAAAAAATAGAAATGACGAGAGTGGTGAAGAAGAGATAGAAGCTAATGGTTAAGCAGCAAATAGACGAGTGTGTGATTAAGAAGAAGGCGAAGAGAGAGCTTAAGAAGAAGACGAAGGAGAAGAAGGCAAGAGGGAGAGAGAACCGAGGCAGCTGATTGACCCCTCTTGCTTTTGTCGGTCGGCTGATGCAAAAGCGAGGCCACATGTCAAACGCGTTTATCGAAGGAAAAAGAGAGACGCGATTTTCGACGGGCATGGGAGAGGCACGCAAATTAACCATATATATTTTTTTATTATCTAGTTTTGATGCCATTTATCACTATCATTTTCCTCCTCCTCTAGATTTTGAGCCATAATTTCCTTTTGATAATGTCACAGGAGGAAAAATTATATGATGTTATATATTTATAGTTTGATATCTTAATATCTTAAATCTTATATCATGTTGTTGATTAAAGCTTATTTATTACACATGTGCTAACCTATGTTAAATCTTAATATCTATAGTTTATGATGTTATATATTTATAGTTTGATATCTTAATATCTTAAATCTTATATCATGTTGTTGATTAAAGCTTATTTATTACATATGTGCTAACCTATGTATTTAGAAATGAATTCAGGGAGCATGACTTGAGGGGGAGCCTTTCCTACTCCCAAATCAAATCAAAACATTATTGTGTGCCATCATCAAAAAGTGGGAGATTGTTCGACTTATTTATTTTGATGATTTATTTAATTATGTTTTAATTTATTTGAAAGAGAAAAATAGAATCCAAAATTTATTTTGATGATTTATTTAATTATATTTTAAATCCAAAATTTATTTTGATGATTTATTTAATTATGTTTTAATTTATTTGAAAGAGAAAAATAGAATCAAAATTTATTTTGTCTCATTATTTCCCACCTAAATCTGTATCCTAAATGTTTTTAGAATGTATTTAATATTTGATTAAATCAGGAGTTCAAACAACACAAAACAAAGGTTCAAAAGATTCAAGTGGAAGATATTAAAATTTGTAATGATTGAGGGAAAGATATTCAAATTAGTAATGATGGAGTTACAACGGCTATAAATTCAAATGAATAGTTCAAAAGGTTCAAAAGATTTAAGTGGAAGTATTCAAATTTGTAATGATAGAGGGAAATATATTCAAATTAGTAATGATGGAGTTACAATGGCTATAAATTCAAATGAATAGTTCAAAAGGTTCAAAAGATTCAAGTGGAAGATATTCAAATTAGTAATGATGGAGTTACAATGGCTATAAATTCAAATGAATAGTTCAAAAGGTTCAAAAGGTTCAAATAGAAGATATTCAAATTAGCAATGATGACCACAACGGTTATAAACGGCTATATTTTTCATTATATATACCAAAACCTCTAATGTAAAATTAGTTACAAAAAAAACCTGAAAATATTCTTTGATCGATAATCATTCACATCTATTCTCTGAAAAATACTCTGAGAAGTATTCTTCAATTTTTGTTTATATCCTCTCTCAGAAATTATATATTGAGCCTTATAGCTTTAAGCCCATCTTTCTTGTGTGAGGTTTACAGAAAAACCAAAGCTTCATTTTCATATCTATCTTTGAGAGATAATTCTTGTAGCTTTCTGTGAAAGCAAAAACACCTTCTTTTCAACCTTATAAGAGTGTAGTATACTCAGTGTTCTTGACTTAAAAAGTCTGTGTAAAATTCGTGGAGGATTGCTCCATTTGTAAAGAGGTTGCTAGCACCCCCGTGAAGCTAGAGTATAGTGAAAAATCTCAAGTGAAGCTTGAGGAGTGGACGTAGGCCGAGTTGAAACCGAACCATTATAAATTTGTTTGCCTCTCTCTCCCTTATCTCTTTATTTTATTTAAATCGTTGTAGCTATATTTCACATTTTCACTAGGCTAAAATCATTAACTGACATAGTTGTTAGAACACTTGTTTTAATTATTTTTATTTCATTAACTATATTTATCTATTGTGCTAGTCATAATTTTTATTAGGGTATTATTAATTTTTAATTGTAAAAACCTAATTCCCCCCCCTCTCTTAGGTTGTCTTTTGGATAACAAGCTTCAACAAAGCCTACATTCACTCCTCAAGCTCCCTTTGAGATTTTTCACTATCTTCTAGCTTCACAAGAGTGCTAGCAACCTCTCAACACATGGAGCAATTCTCCACAAATTTGAGCTTTACAGGCTTACTAGAGACCTTAATTTCCCTAGCTTTACAGGCTTGCTAGTGACCTTTACAAGATGAGTATGATGTTTTTTCTTTCAAAGAAAGCTTACAATAAATATCTCTCACAGATGGATATATAATAGTGAAGCTCTCAGATTTTTGGTAAAACCTCTCAAAGGCAAATATACTTAAGGCTAAGCTCTCTGTGCGTTTTCTAAAGGAAAAAAAAAATAATCAAACAACAATGGAGAATACTTCAAATAACTTCAAGGATGAGTTTGAGACAGATGACAAAATCAATCAAAGTTTCTTAGCTCAAGTCTCTTGGATTTCCTTATAACCTTTCACAAGTAAATGGGCTTAAGGCTAAAAGCTCAGTGTTTGATTTTCTAAAGAATGAATGTAATACTTAGATGAAGATCACTTCAAGAACTCAGAGAAGATGAAATATGTGAGTGATAAATGATATGAAAATGTTTTGCTTTGTTGTCTCTGTGTGTACTTTTTTTTTTAGTAGGAGCACTCTATTTATTTAAAGAGAAATTCATCGATTGTTGTCTGTTGCGTGTGTTGAGAAGATTGAGTGAGATTTTGGTTAAATCTACTCTACTCAAACTTGCATTCCCCATACATGATTAGATCTTGAAGGAGTTGAAAGACGGGTCTGATCGATCACAACTATATTTGAAAAAAAGCCGTTGTAGTACAGAGTGGTTGTCCACCTGGATGTCCAGAATGAAATTTTGTTCTTGAGAAACGTCTGCTAGGATGTCCTCCCGAGGTCCCGATCGTCAAGGATGACTTCCGCGGTTGTCGAGCATACCGCTGGTGTGACAATTGGAGCAAAGCTGGACTGAACTAGAGTGAAATGGGCTGATTTTTGCCTAACCGGTCATCCGCTCGGATGTCCACCCAGAGATCCACCCAGTGTATTTTCTGTCTTCTTTTTTTTGGCTGCTGCTGCTACTTGCTGTTGTTATGAGACTTCTTTAACACTTGTTTAAGATTCTTTTTAGCCTTCAAAAAACATAGTTAAAACACTAAGAGAATCATAGATTATAATGATTTAATCAAACAATAAGTTTTCAATTATAATCCATCAAAACAAAATCAAAACCATGCTTCTGTTTCTATTGCTGTTGCTTGCTATTGTGTTCTACTGCTTGGTTCTTGCTTGTTTGAGCTGAAATTTTGGCCTATAATAAACATAAATAAGACAAAATGATGATGAATTATGATGTTAAGTTAATTATAATATTTCAAACAATTTAACTCTTCAATTAAATCAAAACATAAATCAAAACAAAATCATCAAAATCAATGTTATTCATGCTATGACTAACAATTGTAAACATTTTTTTAATGAAAAATACACACATAAGTGGCAATTGTCATGCTTTTAGGGAAAAAAAAATATAAACTTGCTCAACTTTGCGAGTTAACTGTGACCAATTCAATAATAATTTTCTGTTAAAAACATTAATAGTTTTATTAATTAGACCAAATTGACACAAAATCTAAAATTAAATATCAAAATTGAGCCAATTAAAAGTGTATGAACCAAAATAATACAAGGAATAAAACATATGGTCTACCGATGTAATTTACCAAAAATATAGATAGGATCTAAGTGTTCCATAAGTAAAAGTTCTTTATATGTTTTTTGAAAATTTAGGGGGTGTTGCTTAAAAAAAACAAAAATGGCAAATTACACTTTCTTTTACATTTAGCCAGTTTTTCACTTTTCTTTTTCTTTTTTTTTTTCTCCCTTATTTTAACACTTCATGTTTCTAATTTTTCTCAATTTATTCTAAAAGTTAACTTATTTCTAAAATTAAATAGAAAATGACACATTAACTGTCACGTTGCATAAATTTTTTTTATGATATATAACTCACATCTTTGATACAAATTTAAATCTTAATATAATAATATATGTTTTTATATCATGTGGTAGCTAATATGGTATTTTTTTTTTTTCTAATTATGAATAGAAGTTAGTTTTAATAGGAAATTTAGGGGGAGGGGGGGCAAAATGACAAAATGACCAAATATAAAAGGGTAGAGTGTAATTTATGGAAATTATTATTAATTTTATTTTTTAGTAAGACCCTATTTGAAAAAGTTAAAAATCCTTTTTTAACTTATTCACTCTACAAAATATATAAAAAATTAAAAGTTTTCTTCTCAGAAAAAGTTAAAGATCCTTTTTATTCACTCGACAAAATATATAATTTATTTTCATTCATATTTACTTTTTTTATACATTTTTTTTAAAAAAAAATTATTGTAAAGAGTCAAAAAATTCTTTCTAAACATATTATGTTTTTTTTAACTCACATTTTAATAATAAAATAAAAAATTATTAAGGTGACATTTGGTAATGTTTACATTTTTTTATTTATATTTATAAAAAAAATCTATAAACTAATTTTTGTTTACTTTTTTAAAAAATAAAAACTGAAAATACGTTTGATTTAAATAAAATATTTGAAAATTTTTAAAAATAAAAATAAAAGAAACTCTCCTGAGTTGTTGCCCTATGATTTGAAGAGTTGACTTTGCACAAAGTTTGGAAAGTTGGTAAAAAGTTGGCTTTTGACTTTTTATCAAATTTTTTAACTTTTTGAAAAGTGATTTGGAAAGTTGGTAAAAAGTTGATTTTTTTGCTTTTTAGTTTAATATTTATTTATGGTGTCAAATCAAATTGAAATTACCAAAATACCCTTACCAAACTTTAAAATTCTACACAATTTATTGACCTAGAGGGTATTTACGTAATTGGCCAACCTAACTTTTTTATCACTTGCCAAAGGCAAGAATTGCCCAAAACGCTTGGCTCAGCTTTTTTGTACAGCAACAAAAACGCAGCGTTTTTAACCACTTCCCAAAATGACACTACGTTGTTTCTTTTTCGTGTACGTTATGCATTTTTTTTTCCGTCATTTTTAAAATTTTGTACGTTAAGAATAATAAAAACAAATAAAGCAAAAAATGTTTTCGCGAGTGCTATTTCTGTGATTTGAACAGCTAACCTTGTTGTGCACCACACAAGGTGCTCCACAGTCCTTCCATGTGTTTTTTCAATTTTTTAACTTTTGTAAATACATTTTTTTTAGTTTATGATTTTTAGCTTAATTTTTAATTTGAGAAACCTGTTTATAAACTTAAAAACTTACCAAACAAATTTATATGATAATTTTTAAAAAAAATTTACAAATAATAATTAAAAATTAAAAACGAAATGATTACCAAACATTCCAAAATGTCACTTCTCAAACCAATGATAGTCTATAATCATTGGAAAATGCTTCGAATCTCAAATAATTTACTAAATTTTTTATCAAATCTCTATGTTATGGGATCCACACAAATCCACGTATATGTAGATCCCATACCCATAAAAGAGATTTAGTAAAAAATTTAATATATTATTTGTTCCTAGCATAACTCATAATTATTAGCTGGGCGGGTTACCAACGTGTGTAGTCTACAAAAATTATTAACTATGCGACGGAGGACTAGACTGCTTGTCCTTGGACGAAATTTATTAGGGCAAATTACAGTTACATCCCCTGTTGTTTATGTTTAATATCGCTTTCCCTTTTATATTTTAAAAATTACATTCTCCCTCTTGATGTTTATAATCTCATTATAAATTGTTAGCTCTCATTAAGTAGACATTAAGAACTAAACAAAAATTGTTGATATTATGTTTTAAAATTTTCTAAATGACCATTTTACTCTTTTTCCTTTCTTCTTATCATCATAACTCTACACTCTACAACTTTTCATCATTAAATTCTATTTGAACATATTCTTATTGAGTAATGATATACAAATATAAATTTTATACAGAATTTTCAAACACAATGATACAGCTTAATTGTGACATTTCACTTTAAAACAAAACACTCATAAAAATGATTTATATTTATAAAAATATCACTATCACATCATATTTATGATATTTTTTGTATAAATTTTTACATATAAATAGAATTTTTTATTTTTATTTCCACCATCATTTTTCTTTCTCATCTATTCACCTGCATTTACTACAGTATTACTGTAACGCCCCAAAATAATAACAACCCACCTCATAATCTTTAATAGAAAAGTAAAAACTTACATACATTTCATTGATATTCTTTTCCCGTACAAAAGATGACGTATGCATGTATAATTTCATAAATCATAAATCTTGAATCTATAGCATATGACATATATAAATAAACTGGAACAAAATGGATTACAGATAAGTTTATGCCCTAATGGCTACATATTTCCAAAATGATGATTGGTTACAACAAAAGTGGATCAAGTCCCAAAACAATTAAAAGCCCGAGGGTTGTACGAAAAATAATTACAATAAAATAAACAAAAATGAGCATTCAGCTCCACAATTCTCCCAAGTTACGTCTTTGGTGGAAGCATATCATCAGCACCTAAAAGTTGGTTTCTACATAGAGTGAGTTAAAACTCAATAGAGATATTTGAACACAACGTATGAAACTTAACAAAGTTATATGGTGAAGGCACATGCATGCCCTTTTACCAAAATATTGTACTTTCTTTTTCAAAACAATGCAATGCCTTAGTTATAGATGTAAAAATTCATAAAACAATACTTTTTAAATCAGAAAACAGGGTAGTAGATACAATGTACTAGGAATATCTAGGTACGTGTCTGCTAGTAGGTTATACAAATACTACCAAAGCAATTTTACCGGTACTAACTGTAACTGGTTCCTCGTGCTCCTCGGAAGGGTTTAGTCTCATCGAATACGATAGCCCTACAATTCGGACTCCCGTAATTCTGAATTTGGTTTCACAAGTACAATATGAAAGAAAAAAAAAACACACAAAAGAGTCCAAATTCGGCAAATATTTGGAAAATCGATTTACAATCAGAAATGCCAAAAATGGACTACATTGTCAGATTTCGGAGTCGCCACCTAAATATTTTTGAAAAATTTAGAAAACACGTGACTCGTGGCAACGGCCACTTGTCCATCATCACCAAAGTGTCTTGGTTCGAGAACATAGGTATGAGAGGGGAAGGTCATGAATTGAGCACCTTACTCACCCGATCAAAGATCGGCCTCTACTAATCATGATGTGATTTTTATCTACATTGTATCCTCTTATTCTGATTTTAATGCTAAACATTACTGCGTGAGGCACACAAGTATAGACTACTTCGCCCACTTTGGAATGCTTGTTTTCATATTGGTTTGGAAAGAATTTTTGATATGTGCCACTTGAAAAAGTAGACTCATATATATACTAATATCAGCATTATCCCAACTTAAGCAAATTAGCCTTCATCCACAAGCATTCAAGAGGTATATCAAATAAACACTTAGCCTCATGGTAATATGCTTGATACAGCAACACTAACATATAATATGCTAAAGTAAGAAATGTTCACCTAGTACTCCAAGACAAGCCAAAGGAAATAAAATAATTAAAAAAAATGCTTGCTATACTATGCAAGTGACTAATGCAACATATACAAAATGCAAATACTAGGTTCGGTTTATTAACATGACATATGGCTTAACTCAAAGTATGCGATAGCGCATGTATTCAAGTAAGTAAGTAATGGCAACAATGTTAGAATGATAAACCGAACTCGATGCATACAAAAATGGGCATTTTACACATGGTAATGCTATGAAACCAAAACGTAAAATGCAATCATCGTAAACAAGTAAATAACAGGGAGAAAGAAATGGGGATTGGAAGATATACAAATATTTACAAGTGTTTACAATTTGCCTTCGCACAAAACGGTTTTAATGAATATCGTATTTTGCTAATTATTACAACATCAAATAAATGAATAAGCTAAATTAACTAATTATTACAAATCCGAATTAAACTAATTAATTAAGTACAACACACTAATTATTAAAATCTAATTTAATGGAACAGGAGACGAGGAACCACGCGCACACAAATGAGAACATTCTCCCAAAAACTTCTCTATTTACTGCCAGATTTTGTTCTGTTTGCAATTAGAAAATTATTCTATTTTTACCTCAGCTTCTGCTTTGTTCTACAAGAAAAATACCACTGCCTGTACAAAAAAGGTGGCCAGCCGGTCTTGAGAAGTGGTCGGCCGAACAGAAAGGTGGCCGGCCAGCCACTGTTTTTTGGTTCTGCCTTGCTGCCACAGAGTCAAAACAGAGCAAAAACAGAGGGTATGTTTGGTTTGAGTTTAGGAGATGAGTTTTAGAGATAAAAAGTACGAAAAGTTGTTTGGTTTGGTTTTTTTCAAAAGATGTTTTGGAAAATTATTTTGAGAAAGAGTTTTGAAAAAAGTGATTGATTTGATGTGTATGAGAGAGAGATTTGTTTGGAAAACTTGTAAACCAAACAAGTTTTGGGAAAATTTTTTGAGAAAATTTGTTTGGTTTGATTACTTTTAAAAACTTACTTGTAGAGAATTTTTCCCAAAAATTTTTGGAAAACACAAACCAAACAAGGCCAGAGTGTTTCTAGGAGATATTTATCCTCTTTGCCTCTCCCTATCATAAAACTAATCAACGGAGGGGTAGATTCGGTTTACAAATCATCAATATTCGCAAAGTTGTTGCATGATGATCTATGAACTGATAGGACAAAGGCTCAATAAATGGAAATAAAGGACCAACAAAACTATTCCCCTATCATGGAGTTACCTCAAGGAAGTGGTAGACATTGCTTCTTGAATCATTGACATCACTAAAGAGTATGTAATGATTCGAGACGTAATAGGTTCAATATAACGTCTGATTGAACCCTAACTCAATTTTATTTTCTTTTGCCTCTTTTAGTCCAATTTTATTTTCTTTTACATTACCTTGCCATTCTTTAGTCATTTTTGTCCAAAAGTGATCATTACGTCCACTAAGTGCAAAAAGCGATAAAGGGAAATGTCAAACAAAAGGTTGTGCTTAACATGAGAAAGATGTAATGCCTTGGTAATGAATTTTCGGACCATTAAGCATGGAAAGTCTCTTTCTCATGCCTTGAACAACAACCAAGTGTTTAAGACATGTCATACCCCAAACTCGCTCCTAGAAGTTTAGGCATGACCACTTCAAAAACAGACATAAAATTCGGTATACCTACATATGGGGCCTGAACGGAAGCATTATATATTATAAAATAACATGAAGTAAAAAGAAGCTACATCCATTGAGTGACCACTATCATTCCAGGATCACAAACAGTGCATCAGATGATACATATTTATATACACATATACAACCCCACTCCTTGGTTGGGCGAATAACAAAAACATTGGAAACTTCAACATATTATAGACAATTAGAGTACAAGTCAACCTTAGTATAATTCATAAAAATGGGTAGGCTTCACCTAAATGCTTGATCATACAGAGGCTGACAAAGGGAGACGAGCATCAAGGGTTATGGTTGACTTCCAGATTTATTACCTACAGAATTAGACAACATACAGAGTGAGACAATCTCAGTGAATAATAGTACTTAAATAACTCAATGTTCAACTTGCATTATGATGTAGAGTAATGCGTATATAATGTAATAGACAGGTAGTTAATCTGATTTAGTACTCATATTCAGAACGGCCTTGTCAATTCACAACATCACAGATTGGCCCTTGGCCCGGTGGGTTCACATATTCACAAATTGGCCCTCGGCCTCATAGATTCATAACTTCACAAATTGGCCCTTAACAGAATGTATGAACTCAAGAGGTGGCTCACACAGATTCTAGAGGTGACTCGCATGGCAGCACTTAGTTCCGTGCATCACTTTGTTTCATACTAACAAATCATACAGAATGGCCATAGGCCCAGATATCACAAAGTGGCCATAGGCCTCACGGATATTACAGAACGGCTGTAAGCCTCATATCTTTCACAGAACGGCCATAGGCCTCATAACTTTCACATCGGCTTTAAGCCCAGTTCACATATGTATGGACTCAAAAGGTGGCTCGTACAGATTCTAGAGGTGGCTTGCATTGCAGCACTTAGTTCCGTACAACACTTTGTTCCATACGAGAAAATATTAGGTCTTTAAGACTGAACAATTCATATCATGTCACGGTAAGAATGGAACGAATAAACAGAATGGAATAACCTCATGGTTTATTGCAGGTTAACATAATCGTCTTATGTATATCAGAACATTTACAATATTCATTAACATAAAACACATATATTATTAGTCCTAGGGTATACAGAGGCACATAGATTCTTCCAATCATTCACATGAGTTAACATAGCTAGTTTGCGTTAAACAGAGCATTAATAATAATTCGGAGATACATAATACCTTAATTTCATAATGCACATACATTCCATTTGCTTGTCGTGACTCAATACTACAAGTTAGCAGATAACAGAATGTTAACCTTAACGATCAATAGTAACAATGTATGACCCAAGGACACGTTTAGATTTCCTCATGGTTCATTGTAAATCGACATACTTGTCTTGCAATTAACAAAATGTTATAGTAACGATAATCCGGAGGTAAAGGTACCATTACACAAGCCACGTAACAATGTTATTGATACTCAATTTCTTTCTATTAACCAACTTCACAGTGTTAATAGTTTGCATGCAATTCTTATACGGAATCATGGGTAATTTACAAGTAGGTGTATTTACAAGTTGGTACATTAACGATAATCATTAATCTTAACCGGACTACAGAGTAGGTTCAGAGTCGTACCGATGTACGCCAAAATCTTTCAATGTTCACACCGGTTCCCAATCAACATAAAGCTAACATAACTACTTGTGAAGAGAAGAGCGTTAAGAAAAAGAAATATTAACGGGAATCAAATGTGCGATTACAGTACTATTACTTACAGTGTTGTGATGACGCGCTAGTTCTTCCCAAAGTACATCCTGCACACATTCACAACTTGCCATTTAGTTCATCTTTCTTTGCTGAGTCATTTCACTTCAAACGTATTTTACAACATTAGTAGGCATAGAATACAATTTCTAAAAATATCCGAGGGTCGAACATGCAAAACAGAGCAAACTGTTTTTCTCAGCTTGGGCCGCAAGTGCGGCTATGAGCCCCGCACGTGCTTTTTTAGCAGTGTTCAAAATGCCAAAATTCCTCATTCCCCACACATGTGGCCATGACTCCCACACGTGCAGTTGAGGTTCTCGCACGTGCGGCCATGACCCTCGCACGTGCGGCGATTCTGTGCAAAACAATTTGAAAATTGCAACAAAATCTCATCTCTTGGTGCATGTTTTCAAGGCTCAAATTAGCTTTCTTAATTGATAGAACATGGCCTAAAAACATGTTAATAGGAGTTTCAAATACACACATCAATCTAGATATACACTAGCTCTTGAATTCTTAAACACAACCTAGTTTCTTTTTGCATTTAACAACTCATATAACATCACTTCATGACCTCCATGAGAAGATAAGAAACCAAAGATAGTTCCCACACATAGAGGCATAAGCAACTTAGTTCAAAATCACCCAATTGACAAACCTTAATCCAAGTCTAGCAATACTTACACCCTAGGTTCAAATTCAAGTCCTAGGTTACACAATTATGGTTGAATCACACCCAATTCAAGAGTATAGAAGATAAACAAACTTACTTTGAATTTAGATCTCCCAAATTCCCTTTAGATTAGTCAATCTTCAATCTTTAATCTTTGTTGCAACTCCCTTCTAGCTTCTCTACACTTCTACTTTCCTTTCCCAGAAATTATGTTGAACTAAGTCCTAGCTAAGGAACTCACATACATATCTATCTAATGTAGATAGAGACGAAATTTAATCAGTTTAATCGTTCCAAATTGAATTTTCACAAAAATGCTTCTTATTACTTAAAAATTACGCTGATTCCAAATATAAAATCAATTTCAGATAATTAGGCTTCTAAGGCCCTCAATTTCTGATCCAAACATTATAATCATAAAAGATATTTTCTTATCAAACAGATACACACCCTTAATCATAGGATTCGCTTAATTAATCTTAATTTCACATAAAATTTCACAATAAGCATTTAAATGCACAGAACGTGGGACTGAAATGATACCAAAAACACATATGAGGGTCGGGTTATTACAAGACAACTCTTAATCAAAGAAAAAAGAAGGAGAGAGGTTGCAGAGATGATTAGGCAAAGATGATGATCATAAGTATGAGTATTGATACAAAAATAATGAATGAAAAGCTATCAAGTCTAATGGATTGGTGTCTAAGGCCTAAACCCCCAAATCCATGAGGACTTTACAACAATATAAGCATGGTATTCAAAGCATAACTAAGTAAACATACTAAACAGCCCCTAAAATAGTAAAAATAATGCTGAAAATTAGTTTGAAAAGCTAGAAAAAGCAAGTGAAAGAAGAGGAGAACAAAGTTAGTAAGCAAGCCAAAACAGGGGTGGCCAACCCCTCCACTTTTTGGACCTTAAAATCACATGTTTTAGCCTCTTAAAATGCTGAAAATTAGTAACTAAAAGTAAAGAAACAAGTGGGAAACACAAGGATACAAGCTATAGGAGAAGGTTCAACAAAGGGTGGTTAACCCGTCCCCTTTGATAGCTTTTAAATCACAAGTTTCAGCCAACAATACCAGTCCAAAACAGTGTGAAAAATAGTAAGAAATGAGTAGGGAAGAGTAGCTTAAACAAGGCAAAAGTTATACCTTTGAAGAGAAGACACTCTTTGGTTCACAAACCACAAAGTGTTCACTCTCAAGAGCTGAAATTTTGGCTCAATAATCTCAGCAAGAAGCCTCAAATTTTTTGTTTAGGAAGTGTATGTATAGTGTATGTAAAGTCCCAGATAGAGAGGGAGAGTGTTTGGTAAGTTTTGTGCACTTGGCAAATTTTTCTAACTTAAAATCATAAGGGGTGGTCATTTATTTATAGAAAAACAGGTTCCTCTGTCGGAAATATCTAAATTGAGCCAACTGGTGCAAGGCGTGCACATGGGGGAGACAGTTGGTAGCAAATATCTGCTAGCTGTTGGACATTGCCGGCCGGTCGGCTGGCTATGGAAGGGGACAGTAGGCCAATAAAATTGTCTTGCCAGCCACCTGTTGGCTAGTAGGACTCTGAGTGGTCAGGTGAGAAAAAAATTAGGTCTTGGTCTGAAGGGAGTGCACGGTTTTAGGTTTTGAAATTCAAAACCAAAGCTTTTTGCTGAGGAAATTGAATGATTGTACAGCGTATTATTTTATCATCGAGTGTTCAACCTGAGGTGCCCCAGTCTTAAGGGTAGTCAAAAATGGGTTGTCCACACTAATCGAAAGGATCGACACCTAATTGCGGCGGTTTTGGACTTTTATCAAGGACATATAGGCCAACATAATGAAACCACAACCACACCCCCTAACTTGATCCACCAAGGTATTCACCCATTTTTCCCAAAGATACATTTTCAATTATTTAGTATGAAACAATGTTCAATACACAATGTATAAGTAGTTCATTTCAATTAACATAATCCTCATGCAATTTCTACAACAACCAAAGCTATCATCCACCAATAGCTCAAAATAAATATCTCTATACAATAGATAAATTTTCAATAACAATTATAATTTCATAATCTCAAAATAGAAGTGATAATGCATAGCTAACTCCACTCTCATCATTAACGAATAAATTCATTTTATCCTTTCAAATCTAATAAGTTTCCCTTTCATTTATAGGTCACACACTAATGATTTTCAAAAAAAAAAAAAAAAAACTTTTACTTTCAAAAAATGCATTTTTAGGAGAAATTTTTAATACTTTAACACAACTCAACAATATACTCATTTCCACAACATTTTTGAAGAACCCATTTGAAAATCCCTCTTTTATATTTCAAAAACCAAACCCTAAATCAAATCTCCAACTCCCAAATCACAATATTTTATAAGGAGTACATAGCAAAGTTAAGAATCATACAAGGAGGTTAAAGAAGTCCCGACCTCAAGAGTAGAAGAAGAAGGAAGCAAGACCTAACTCTAGATGGAGTAAAAAATGGAAATTTCACTGATTAAAATGTTCTCCTTTATGAGCTCCTTTATGAGCTTTACGCTTTACTCCAAAGCACTAGGGCGGCAAGATCAATGGATTTGGGTGTATTTGAGTGTTTAGGTAAGAACTAGAGAGAGAGAGAGAGAATGAAGAAATTAGGTTTTCGGATGTTTTAGAGAGGGAGATAGAGAGAGAGAAGGTAACAAGTAACAGAAAAGGACCTTTCCCCGATCTGATATACGCACAGACCGCTCGAGCAACCAAAACACGGCTCGAGTGCACAATGAGTCCCTCCAAGAAGTTTTGCAGATTGCAGAAGACCGTTCAAGCGAAAAAAGGACCGCTCGAGCGAAGATCACCCTAATCCCAGTAGTTTTACAGACCTACAAAAGTACTGAGAGAACCCAAAGACCGCTCAAGCGAAGGAAAGACCGCTCGAGCAAACTTGAAGAAAAACATGTATGAACTCCTTTAAAAAACGAATTATCAACCTACTCACAACACAACCAAGAACTCCAAACAGCCAAACTCGACAACAACAAGACAAAAAGGACTATAGACAATGATAAAAAGAATTGGATCTCAGATCCAAGAACATGAAATGGTCGGGTTTAACCCAAGCCGTTATAATATTCCCCTTTTAAGAAATTTTATCCTTAAAATTTAAATCAAAGCAGTAATCACTGCAATCTAATCTCAATGGCAATCCATACTAGTAACAATGATAAAATAATGTCATCCAACACAAAAATATTACAATTTGAATCTCCAAAACTCGTACAATGTTTACATATTACAATAATATGAAGTTTTAATACAAAACTCAAACACTAACAAACAGGTCTGGATACTTCTCACGAACGTTAGCCTCACACTCCTAAGTTACCTCCTCAACTCCATGGTGTCATCACAACACCTTAACCAATGGAATAGTTTTGCCCCTCAAGACTAGATCCCAAGTATTTAACACTCGAATCGGTCTCTCTTCATACGAGACATCCTCATCAATCTCTAAATCGGTCCAATCCAGCACATGTGAAGGATCAGGCTCGTACTTCCGGAGTATACAGATATGAAACACGTCATGAACCTTACAAAATTGGGGTGGCAAGGCCAAGCAGTAAGCTACTTTCCTAATTCACTCTAGAATCTCAAAAGGCTCAACAAACCTAGAAGGCAACTTCTCACTCTTCCCAAATCTCATCAAATCCCTCATCGGCGAGATCTTAAAAAATACATGATCCCCTATGTCAAAAGACAAAGGTCTCATTCTTCGGTCGACATAGCTCTTATGATGACTCGAAGCTGAAACCAATCTCTTACAGACAAGTGCATCCTTCTCTGTTATTTTCTGGACTAATTCCAAACCTAACATAGATACATCACCCACCTCGGCCCAATACATAGAGGATCTATACGATTAAACATACAGGGCCTCAAAAGGTGCCATACCAATAGTCACCTGAAAACAATTATTATAGGCAAACTTCACCAAGGGAAAATGTCTCTCCCACGATCTTTTAAAATCAAGAACGCAAGCCTGAAGCATGTCCTCTAAAACATGAATGGTGTACTTGGACTACCTATCAGCTTGAGGATGATAGGTAGTACTAAAAGTCAACTTAGTGGCTCTGCCATAACGAAGCCATAAAATGTAGATCCCTATCCGATACGATAGTCACTGAGACCTTGTAAAGTCACACTATATCTCTAACATACAGATCAACAAGGTAGTCTACCGAATCACTTGTGCGCGTAGGGATAAAGTGTGCAGATTTAGTGAACTGGTCGACTACTACCCACACAGCATCATTACCCTGTTGAGTTCTCAGAAGACCCACAATAAAATCTATTGTGATGTGTTCTCACTTCCACTCGGCTATAGGTAAGGTTTGTAACAAACTTGCTGGTC
Source organism: Camellia oleifera (assembly GCA_022316695.1). NCBI lineage: Eukaryota > Viridiplantae > Streptophyta > Magnoliopsida > Ericales > Theaceae > Camellia > Camellia oleifera. The sequence continues at coordinate 97,210,328 of CM039308.1, read as the reverse complement.
GCTGATACTCAGCCTTTATTTCTTGATAAGTAAGGTACCTCGAAACAAACAAGGCTACATCTCTCTTTATCCCTCTCCACCAAAACTGGCGATGAATTCCTGATACATTTTTGTACCTCCTGAGTGTACCGCAAGGCGTGAATGGTGAAACTTTCGGAGTACCTCCTCTCTAAAAGACTCGGGCACAAATAAGCGATCTAGATATCTCACACTCCAGTCTGAATGGACATTCAAGCCCTTCTTTACCTTCCCATTAGATATCTTCCCTGGGATAGCTTTTACTTCTTGGTCACTTTGTTGTGCCTCTATAACCTGGTTAACTAAGGTAGGTTATACAATTGCGGTAAATAAAGTTGCTAACTCAATGGATTCGCTAAGGTGCAAGTCAAACTAACTGACAGCGCCCAACATCTCCTACTCCTAGATGACAATACTCGCAACTTTGCTTACGAATTGCCTTCTCAAAGCGTCGGCCACTATGTTAGCCTTTCTCAGATGATAATGCAACTCAAAGTTGTAATCATCTATAAACTCCATCCATCTCCTCTACCTCAAATTCAAGTCCTTCTCTAAGAATAGATATTTTACACTCTTGTGATAGACAAACACCTCAAATCTCTCCTCGTAAAGGTAATGCCTCTAGATTTTTAAGGCAAATATCACTATCGTTAGCTCTAAGTCGTGTGTATTATAGTGTCTCTCATGTGTTTTCAATTGCCGTGAACCATAGGCTACAATTTTCTCCTCCTGCATCAATACACAACCCAAACCTTCCAGAGACGCGTCACAATAGACTATATGACTCAAACCTCTCTCTGCAATAATCAAAACTAGAGTAGTACTAAGTCTAACCTTAAGCTCTTGGAACGAATTTTTGCAAGCTTCACTCCACACAAATCTAACCCCTTTCCTCGTTAATCTAGTCAATGGTGAGGCCAATCTAGAGCAATCTTTCACAAAACATCGGTAGTACCCAACTAAGCCCAAGAAACTTGGGATCTCAAAGGTGTCCTTAGGTTGTTCCCAATCTTGCACTGTGTTTATCTTAGATGAATCTTCGCTCACTCTTTCCTTGGACACCACATGGCCTAGGAACTTAACTTCCTTGAGTCAAAACTCACACTTTTTGAACTTAGCATACAAACAGTACGCTCTAAGCAACTCAAATACAACCCGCAAATGTTCCTCGTATTCCTCCTCGAAGGGTGAGTAGAATAAGATGTCATCGACGAAGTCAATCACAAATTGATCTAGGAACTCACAAAAGACTCGATTCATCAAGTCCATAAATGAAGCTGGTACATTGGTCAGCCCAAAAGGTATGTCGTTTTCTAAATATCCTCCTCCTTCACCCTCAACTACCGATACCTTGATCTTAGTTCAATCTTCGAAAAACAACGAGACCTCTTAAACTGGTCAAACAGGTCATCTATTCACAATGGGTACTTGTTCTCAATAGTTATCCGATTTAACTTTCGGGAATCGATGCACAGTCATTATGTACCATCTTTTTTCTTTGCAAAGAGAGTCAGTGCTCTCCAACGTGAGGTACTAAGGCAGATGAAGCCCTTATCTAATAAATCCTAAAGCTGCACCTTCAATTCACACAACTCGAATGGTGCAAACCTATATGGTGCCATAGAAATTGGAGTTGTGCCTGGCACTAAGTCGATAGAGAACTCAATTTCTCTATGTGGTGGTAACTCAGTGAGATCCTCTGAAAAGACATCCGGATAATCTCGAACTACTCTCAGTAATTCACCCTTAACCATACAACCCTTATTGACTATTGAGATGGCAAAAAGAAAACTTAACTCTCCTTGACCCTTAAGGTCATACAACGGAAAAAGAAGACTATTGCCCCGATCATACATAAAGTAGAAGCACTCTCTTGATGGTGTACACATCGACACCCTCCTACGATAGCAATCTATTGAAGCCCAGTAATAGGTAAACCAATCTATTCTTAGAATTAAGTCAAAAGCATGCATAGCAAGAACAATATAATCAAAAGAGAGCCGACGATCTGCTACCTCAATCTCATAGCAGCGGTATACTAGACCCAATGCCACCCTACCCCTAATAGGTGTCTCAACCAATAAAGAAGACTCAAATAGCTCAAAATCCAACCCCAATGCGAATGTAAAAGAAGACAATATGAGGGAATAAGATGCATCAGTATTAATCAACACATTGGCAATAGAGTAGAACAACAAGAAGTTACCTCTCACAACAAAAGGTGTCGGCAACTAATTCGGCGTGGTAATAGTATATACATGCCTTAAAGGCCTCTGATCCACCTACTCACCCCTCTGAACATAGGCTTGATACACGGATTGAGCTGCAGTGGCTCCTTAATTGGCCCTCAAGACCTTTGCTAACTATGTTAGTTGATGGCTCTGTGCCTGCCTCGAACGAAATACACCAGATGTGCCACCAGATTGAAGGCAAAACCCCCTCAAGTGCCCTAACTGCCCACACTAATAACAGGTAGGCAGCTGCCCTCTCCCTCAGCCCTGATCCTGAGAACGAGTCAAAGACGGTGTAGACTATTGCCTTTCTTCTCTCTGCGGGCAAACTGAAGACTTGTGGCCCAACTAGCCACACTTGAAACCTACCTTGGTTACCTCTCCTCGAGCCCAAACTCAGTACAAAAAAGGTGGACCTTGATTGTGTAGCTTGGGACTACTGTGGGGGTGGCACCCTTTTGCCATTTGTTATCCCTTGTATCACCCTAAACATCCTGACTCCTTTGCCTAGAGCCCTCATTGGCTCCTCTTCCATCTGGATCACTGTCTCTAGGTGGGCCGCCACCTCCACCAAATGATCATAATCCCTAATCATAGACCCGACCACCTTAAAAAAGAGCCCAAACCTCTTTTCGAGCTCGATGCAACGACATTCCTCCATCGCCACACAAACCTCGAAAGGCTAGTAAAAGTCTCCTCAAACTCGGCCACTGGTGTGTTTAACTGTTTGAGCTTCAAAAATTACTCTCCCAACTTCTCCTTCACTATGGGTGGCAAAAACTTGCCCTGAAAGGTGTTAACAAAAGCCTCCTAAGTCACCCTGATATGTCTTCTCACATATTTCCACCATTCACTTGCATCATCTTTTAGTTGAAAAGACGCTAAGGTCACCCTCAAACCGTCATCCCCGATGCCAAACATCTCGAACGTCTTCACTATCTGCTCAAGCCACTCGTCGGCCTTCAGTGGCTCTTTCAGACCCTAGACAAACTCATCTGAATTCAACTGGAAGAACTCTCTCTTCATGAAGGATGTCCATGTCTCTACAATATGGGCTTGCACTTGATTTTCAACCCTAAAAATGTCCATGGATTCCTACAATTCTCCTACCTTTTAGCAGACTAAGGTGCCCATGGCTTGCTAACCTACTAGTTTAGTTATGTTGGCCTGACCAATCCCCTCCTCCTATGCCGGAATTTCATCTGGTATTGGCATCTCTTACCGCCTAGGCCTGCTACGCCTACTACCACCACATCTACATGTTGCCATACTGATAAAGGTAACACAATAATTTAGCACATTTATAAACATGTCGAAACTAATTTACTCACGTCCTAATACAATGGACAACAAATAATTCATTCTATATAAGTACTGAGTCACATAGTCACAAACAAATTTCCTTTCTAAATAATAGCCGTTCTACAACATTTCCAGAGTTCAAGTTAGAATTAGCAATGATCAAGTCCTTTTCTAACAGGACTTCTAGAAATTCTTAGACCCAATCAATATCTTAGAAACCAAATCTCATAGTCATCTAGTCACATAAACATGTTATCACAAAGTATACCAGATCTACTTTTAATATTAGCTAGCGAGATAAACCAATTATGGTAAAAACCATGTGCCACGATCCCAAGTATTCAAACCCGATAGTTCTACTACCAAGTTGTAATGCCCCAACATAATAACAACAACTCACCTCATAATATTCAATAGAAAATCAAAAACTTGCATAACATTAACCTTTCATTGATATTCTTTTCCCGTACAAAATATGACATATGCATGTATAAATTCATAAATTCTAGATCTTAAATCTATAGCATATGACATGTATGAATAAATTGGAACAAAGGGGAGTACAGATGAGTTTATGCCTTAATGACTTGTGACGCCCCAAATTTTTTTTTTGAAACATCATAAGATTTAAATAACAATAACTTGCTAGATAAAGTTTTAACTACTAATTAGGAACTTTTAAGTTCTTACATAGTCAAAGTCCAACAACAAAATAAAACTACAAATTCACACACAACGTCACAACATAGTTAAATTCTAATACAAGGGATAACAGGATTTTATTTTGATAAAATCTTGACTCTAAGTCAGCCAAGGTTCAATATTGGCAGTAGCTCCAATTTCAACCTCAGTCCCTTCTTCGACATAATTTGGCATGAAACGCCAGGGCAACAAAATATATGCCATGAGTTTTGTAACATAGTAAGAAAACATAACCAACCTACCATTCTTTTTAAGAGAAAAATAATAAGATTTTAAACATGAGATAACAATATAATTGTACATATAAATTACAACCATTAGAATAATTTCAGTAATTTTAATAAATTAGGTGACACTCGAAATCTCACCAAAGAGATTTAACTTACCAACCACTAAGCATGACAACGGTTAATTTGAAACCCTCCCTTGGTCAAATATTTAAGTGTTACCAACCGTAACTACCAGGTATGCCCACGTCCGGAGTTATATACCCAAGTAGTGGCATCTGTGGTCTGTCCCAAGGAAACGGTCTGCCAGGGGTAAGTAACCTCCCTGTGTACCACCTGTACATCCACCCTTATTCCAAAACCGAATACCGAAAAAGGGTTCAAATAAGTCTCATGCCATCTTAGAGTTTTGCAACCCAATTTACGTGAGAATTTTCAAAACCAGGACTCACCCTGAACAGTCGGTATTGATCGTCAACCCTTAATTTCGTACATTCTTTAAAACCAATACTCACCCTAAACAACTGGTGTTAACCGTCAATTGTTAACTTTATATATACCATTATTCATTTAGATTAATTCATAGATCAAACCCATAATCTAAAAATTTATCATGAAACTAGACTTCTCAAGTCTCATCTTTTAGTTAGAAATTACCATATTTGGCTTAGTATAGGATTTTGAATAAAATTTTCAAATACATAATAAAATCTATCTCACAGTTTCAGATTTAGTTAAAATTTTGTATAAATTCGTAGGAAACTCAAAATTTGTTGCCTAAAATTTTTGGATAAACTAGACATCATTATCAACATCTTTGTAGAAGAAATCATCTCGAAATTTTGAGTATAAGATTATCTAAAAATTCAGGTAAACATGCTGGCAGATTCAAAACAGATTATTCTCAACACAGTTTCAGAATTAGTTAAAAATTTGTATAAATTCGTAGAAAGCTCAAAAATTGTTTTCAAAATTTTTTGGATAAACTGGACATCATTATCAACAACTTTGTAGAAGAAATCATCTCAAAAGTTTGAGTATAAAATTGTCTAAAAATTCAGGAAAACATGTTGGCAGATTCAAAATAGATTATCTTCAACACAATTTCAGATTTAGTTAAAAATTTGTATAAATTCGTAGAAAGCTCAAAAATTGTTACCAAAATTCTTGGATGAACTAGACATCATTATCAACAACTTTGTAGAAGAAATCATCTCAAAATTTTGAGTATAAAATTGTCTAAAAATTCAGGAAAACATGTTGGCAGATCCAACGCAGATTATTTTCAACACAGTTTCAGATTTAGTTAAAAATTTGTATAAATTCGTAGAAAGCTCAAAAATTGTTTCCAAAAATTTCTGGATAAACTAGACATCACTATCAACAACTTTGTAGAAGAAATCATCTCGAAATTTTGAGTATAAAATTATCTAAAAATTTGGGTAACATGCTGACAGATTCAAAACAGATTATTCTCAACACAGTTTCAGATTTAGTTAAAATTTTGTATAAATTCGTAGAAAGCTCGAAAATTGTTATCAAAATTCCTGGATGAACTAGAAATCATTATCAACAACTTTGTAGAATAAATCATCTCGAAATTTTGAGTATAAAATTGTCTAAAAATTCATGCAAACATGCTGGCAGATTCAACACAGATTATTTTCAACACAGTTTAGACAATGTATCATATGTATACAATCTGAAAATTTCAATTATGTAAAAAAAAAATGAGAGGATTGAGATGGTTTTCTTACTTAGTTGTAGGGTTGAAATGGAATAATGAAATGGTTGGAAAATATGCAACCTCAACCTCCTCCTCTTCTTCCACAAGAATTCCCTCTATTTGGATGTATATGGTTTATGCTTAGCCCAGAAAATATGGACTTTCTGTGCATGCTACTAGGTGCATTATATAGACTCTCTCCGTGGCTAGCTCTCTCTCTCTCTCTCTCTCTCTCTCTCTCTCTCTCTCTCACACACACACACACATTCTTTTCATTAATAAAACCATTCCCTTTCTCCAAGTTCTAAAAATTAGGCTTTCTCTAATTTCTTTGCTCACTTTCTCCAAATTCTATGGCTTTCCCTAAATCCTAAGAAAGATAATGATTTATGGTTTCCATATCACCGTGCAAACCGCCACGAAATTCTCTTTTTTTTATTTTTATTTTTTTATAACAATAATTATTGAACATCCATAACATTTTTATTCTTAATAAGGTCTTTGTTAGTGATAGAATTTGGTTAATTTAAAACTAATTTTTTGTGTTATTATATATTTTAGGTAGATTCTGAATACAATTAATTAATTAATTAATTTATTTTCTTTTAAGAATAATTTAAATATGGGTTTTCACAATCTACCCTCCTAAAAAAAAAAATTTCGTCCTTGAAATTAATTCGTACCTTTAGACTCGAAAAGTTGAGGGTAATTGACACGTATCATATCTTTTCGCTCCCACGTTGACTCTTCCGTCCCACAATGTCTCCAAAGAACTCGAACCAATGGTATAGTTATACCTCGTAATTTCTTCTCGCGACGATCTAAAATCTTGACAGGTTTTTCTTCAAATGTCACGTCTTCATCAAGATTAATTTCTTCCCAATTGATGATGTGAGAAGGGTGTGGCTCGTATTTCCGTAGCATAGAGACGTGGAAAACATTATGTATTCTAGCCAGTTGAAGTGGTAGAGCCAAACGGTACGCCACTTCTCCTATTTTGTCCAAAATTTCAAAAGGCCCTATGAAGCGAGGTGACAACTTTCCCTTCTTTCCGAAACGAACAACTCCTCGGCGAGGCTGTATTTTTAGAAACACATGATCTCCAACTTTAAATGCTAAAGGTCTTGTCCTTTGATCTGCATAGCTTTTCTGCCTACTCTGAGCGGTCTCAAGTCTTTGCCTAATTAGTTTCACCTTCTCGGTAGTTTCTTGAACTAACTCTAGCCCTAAAAGTGATGCTTCTCCGATTTCTGTCCAACATATTGGTGATCGGCAAGGCCGTCCGTACAAAGCTTCATACGGTGCCATACCAATACTTGCTTGAAAACTGTTATTGTAAGAGAATTCGACTAGTGGTAAACATTTCTCCCAACTACCTTTAAAGTCCATCACACAAGCTCGAAGCATATCTTCTAAAGTCTGAATTGTTCTTTCTGATTGACCATCAGTTTGAGGGTGAAAAGCTGTACTAAAACACAACTCTGTACCCAAGGCCTTTTGTAGACTTTGCCAGAACTGTGACGTAAAACGAGAATCACGATCTGACACTATTGAGACTGGTACTCCATGCAATCTAATGATTTCTCGAATAAATAATCGGCTTAAAGATTCGAGTGTGCCTGCTGGTCCTATTGGAAGGAAATGTGCCATCTTAGTTAATCGATCAACCACCACCCAAATGGCATCATGGCCTTGCGGTGACCGGGGTAATCCCGTTACAAAATCCATTGTTATGTGTTCCTATTTCCACTTAGTTATTGGTAAAAGTTTCTTATCCCAATAAATAAATAAATAAATAAATCAATACCGAATGTAGAAGATAAAAATGCATTAGAGTTGCATAAAGATACACAAAATTCAATGTTACATAAAAACATACAAATCTCAAAATATGTTAACCCATCACTAAAATATTTTCAAAAGATAAGATTTTAAGTACAAAAATATAATGAACACTCAATGGCTAAGTTAAATTAATCTGAAATTCTCAAATAAGAAATAATTTTTTAGTTTGGTGAGAAATTCTTTATGAAAATCATTTTCTTTTTTCAATTTTGGTACATAATATTTAACATTGATGCAATAGAAAGAAATTATAAAATTCAAAATCTTTCTAGTCGTCAAACTTGATTATTATATTAAGAATAAATAAATGCAATTAATTTATTATGTCATTGGAGCTGAGCTCAAAAAGTAATTAAAAATCATAGTATTCATGTTATTCATGTTGGTAGCTAATCTCTAGACTTTAATACAAATGACCCTATTTGATTTTGTCAATAATTGCATGGATTTACAATCAATTAAAACATAACTGTTTATATAAGAAGAAAAAGGTGTGAGATTAGATAATATAGATTATCTTTATATATTTAAATCTAAATTTAAATCATCTTATTTTAAATTTTCGTGATAGATATAGATTATCTTTATATAAATTTTCAATTCAAATACTTCCTAAATCTCTAATAACTTTTTTTTTTTCCCTTGTTGATAAATTATAGCTTTTCAATTCAAATACTTTCAAATTTTTGGAGAAAACTTGGCTTAGAAATAAGTGCCACATGATTTGTTTTAAAATTTTTTATATAAAAAAATAGGAATGGAGGCTTGGAGGCCTATGGATTACCAATTCAAATATTATTGAATTTTCAGATAATTTTTTTTTTTTCTTGTTGGTAAGTTTGTGTTTGAATAACTATTATTTTAAGAGCACATTATTATTATTAAATTATTAAAAAATAAAGAGTTTTTATTTTGGAATATTTTGAAAAGTTAGTAAAAAGTTGACTTTTGGCTTTTTACTAAATTTTTTGGTTTTTTTGGAAGTGATTTGGGAAGTTGGTAAAAAGTTAATTTTTTTACTTTTTGGTTTAATATTTTTTTAAAAGTGTCACATCACTCTAAAATGACCAAAATATCTTTACTTTTTGCATGTCAACAATTTTTTGAATTAATTAATTATAATGTTCCAGAGGGTAGTTTGATAAATTTATAAGTGACTTTTTTGGGTCTTCCCAAAGAGGATCAGAGACGTTTTTGCAAGGGTTGGCGTCTTGGAAAAGTTGCTCAAAACGCAACTTTTTGCTGCGTTGCCAAAACGGCACTTTAAATGAAAGTGATTGGAGAAGAATTACCGATAAACTTAACTTAAAAATAAGTGCCAGATGATTTTTTTAAATTTTAAATTTTATAAAAAATTAAGAATGAAGATTTGTTGGGCTAAGAGCAAATCAACTATATTTGTTTATATATATAATATAGATATAGATTCTCGTACATGTTTGAAACCAACCATATTTCTTTATATATATAGTAGAAAAATGCTTGGTATTCCGAATTTGTGTAACTCGAGTACGTCAAAATAACATTATTTTACACTCAAAACGACGTTATCTTGAGACATTCATGTTAGGCAATCATCACTGTATTTAAACGATTTAATTCTATTGTGTACAAAACAACAATTAGAATTAAATTCTATTGTGTACAAAACAACAATTAGAATTTAAAGAAATAAAGAAAAGGAGAGAAATTTGTTTGATTACAAAAATCAAACTCAAAATAAAAATAAAATAAAACAAATAAAAACAGATTTTATTTTGTTACAAAAAACAAAATTAAAATCTGAATTTAATAAACAAATAAATAACAGAATAAAATAATTTAATCAACTTACTTGGTTAAATACTTGTAATAACTTTCTGATCAAGTCCAGTGTTTAACACTGTGTCCTTAAGACAGATTCGTCCTCTCCAAGGTGCTTTCAGAACTTGGACGTCTATCTCCCAGGATGAAATGATCTTATCAACAATTAAATGCAGCACTACAATTTAATTGTTCGTCGAACACACTAAGTGTTTACACTCTTTCTTTCAAAAATAAAATGCAGCAATATGGCAGAGATTTAAAGCAGAGATGGAATACGAAAATTGGTGTATTAATCCAAATGGGAGGCTGGTCTATATATAGATGTATTGGTGACTTTTGGTTTTGAATTGAACAGGTATGAAACCTGTTGGTTTTGAACTTTGAACCTGTTAATTCAAACAGATAGCAAAACGGGAAGGGCCCTGTTTGGGTGTGCGTAAATACCAAACCAATTTATTTCGGGAAGGGCCCTGTTTGGATGAGCATTAAATAACTAATTTAATTCTGTTTAAAATCGGGAAGGGCCCTGTTTGGATGAACAAAAATCCAAACCAGTTTATTTGAATTAAATTCAAATGTTTTTGGCCCAAAAAGATTAGTATTGGGCCGAACAAGCCCAACCCAACCACACACCCGCGCCCAAGCCCAGGCCCAGCCCAGCCCAGCCCAGCCAGCCCGACCGGACGGGCGGCGGCGGCGGCGCGCGCGCGTGTGTGGTGATTTTTGGGTCCAATGGGTCTAGCCCATTTTGCCCATAACCTCTCCCTCTAAAACACTTGGGTACCCCTTGGGGCACACCCCAAGTACCAAACCCAAGCCTTATAAACCCTTTCAAAACCTCCCATCAAATCAATGTGGGACAAGCCTTATTCAAACCATAAGGAATTTCCACCAAAACTCCATTTCCATGGAGCACACTTTGGCTTCAATTTCCCATTCACTCGGTAATGGTTTTAAGCAACCAAATATACCACGTGAATCACGACGCGGCATAGAACGCGTTACCACTTTGACCCGCGTAAATCGACGCACGGGGCCCACCTAAAAATTAGACCAAACTTAGGATAAAATTCTGGTTTTACCCAGAATTTATAACCATTTCCAACAATCCCCCACATGAATGGAATTTGATGACAACGGAAATGCAACAATATGCAGACTTAACGAAAGAGCATAAGTCGAAAATATCTTGCATCAGGATAGGTAGTTTTCGGCCTTGAACCTTCCCTAGTGATAACCTATCGGACTTACTGGCTAACCAATGGACGCGATGCCTTGAATTGTTCAGCCGTTTGTGTAAGCCAAGACAATAGATTTCACACAAAATATTTTCTAACACATCGTGGTTCTCACTGTTGTGTTCATTTTGGCCTTGAACGCTCCTGGTTTTCATGAGTGTTTCTAGAGAATGTAGCCTCTTTCATTCTCATAGAACCGGCCCCAGTTCAACACTCATATAGGTGATTCTTATTGTGAGTATCTTCTTATACTCGTCTTGATGTTATGCCTTAATCAAGATATAAGTAATCATTAAAAGCAAAGCTTATCCTTATGCCCCTGCAGACAACATATGTTGCAGATATCACTCTCACCATAGGAATGAGTAGGGAATTTTAATCCCTTGGTGATTTCTGGTGAGCCATACATAACTTAGTTGTCCCTTTGAACTTAGTTCTTGGGATCTCCAGTCATATAAGTAGGGTTACCATTATGACGACTCTTATGTAATAGGCTTTAATCCCATTCCCTTCGATGAACTATACACTAGCTCTTTTGTCAAACCTTTTGTAAATGGATCCGCAATATTCTCTTTAGATTTTATATAATCTATTGAGATTATTCCGTTTGACAACAACTGCCTAACGGTATTATGTCGACGACGAATATGTCGTGACTTACCGTTATACATATGATTCTGTGCCCTGCCTATTGCAGATTGACTATCACAATGAATGCAAATAGCTGGCACAGGTTTTGGCCACATTGGAATGTCTTCTAAGAAGTGACGAAGCCATTCTGCTTCTTCACCTGCTTTATCTAAAGCAATAAACTCGGATTCCATTGTGGAACGTGCGATGCAAGTTTGTTTCGTGGACTTCCAAGAAACAGCAGCGCCTCCTAGAGTAAAGACATATCCACTTGTGGATTTTGAATCTTTAGTATCCGATATCCAATTGGCATCACAATAACCTTCGAGTACTGCTGGATATCGAGTAAAGTTCAAACTATGATCACGAGTAAATCTTAGATATCTAAGAACTCGAATGATCGCTTTCCAATGGTCTTCTCCGGGGTTACTAGTATACCTACTCAATTTACTAATAGCATAAGCTATATCAGGACGAGTACAATTCATTAGGTACATTAGGCTTCCAATGATTTGGGAGTATTTTAACTGAGACACTGCATCACCTTTATTTTTCGATAAATAAAAACTGATGTCTACAGGTGTCCTTGCTAAATTCAAATCATCCTTGATAAATTTATCAAGAATTTTCTCAATATAATGAGATTGAGATAATGCATATCCGTCAGATGTTTTAGTTATTTTCATTCCTAATATAACATCTGCGACCCCCATATCTTTCATATCAAATCTTTTGTTAAGCATTTGCTTAGTTGATTTGATCATGTTTTGATTGCTTCCAATGATGAGCATGTCATCCACATAAAGACAAACTATGACATAGCCTTGGTCAGTGTTTTTAACATAGACACATTTGTCACATTCGTTTATCTTAAACCCATTAGTAAGCATTGCATGATCAAATTTTTCATGCCATTGCTTAGGTGCTTGTTTTAATCCATAAAGGGATTTTACAAGTCGACAAACTTTCTTTTCTTGTCCTGATACAACAAACCCTTCGGGTTGTTCCATATAGATCTCTTCATTTAGATCACCGTTTAAGAAAGCTGTCTTAACATCCATTTGATGTATTTCTAAATTAAACAACGCTGCTATAGCAATAAGCATGCGAATGGATGTTATTCTTGTCACAGGGGAATATGTGTCAAAATAATCCAGACCTTCCTTTTGTCTGTAACCTTTAACTACAAGTCTTGCTTTATACTTGTCAATTGAACCATCTGCTTTCATTTTTCTCTTGAATATCCATTTATATCCAAGAGGTTTAGAACCTGGTGGAAGATCCACCAATTCCCAAGTATGATTTTGCATAATGGATTCAATTTCATTATTAACAGCCTCTTTCCACAAAGGTGCTTCAGGACCTGTCATTGCTGCCTTAAAGCTTTGAGGTTCATTTTCTAACAAGTATGTCAGAAAATCTGGACCAAAGGATTTTGATGTTCTTGCTCTCTTACTTCTTCTTGGTTCATCATCAGTTAAATCCTGTTGGTTGAGACCATTACTAGTCTCTTGTGCTTGATTGTCATTAGTCTCTTGACTTTGTGTACAATCATAAGTTCTTTTCTGTGAACTAAATTCCTGTCCTTTCTTGTAAGGAAAGACATGTTCAAAAACACAGCATTCCTTGACTCTATAATAGTGTTCACATTTATATCAGGTATTTCTGATTTATAAGTCAGAAACCGATATGCACTACTATTCTGAGCATAACCAATAAACACACAATCTACTGTTTTTGGTCCAATCTTAGTCTTTTTAGGAACAGGAACTTCAACTTTTGCCAAACACCCCCACACTTTCAAGTATTTGTAGGAAGGTGGTCGACCTTTCCATAATTCATAAGGAATGCTTTTGGTTTTCTTGTGGGGTATTCTATTAAGAACATAATTAGCTGACAATATTGCTTCCCCCCACAAGTTCTGTGGTAAGCCTGAACTTAGTAACATGGCATTCATCATTTCTTTTAGAGTTCTATTCTTCCTTTCAGCAATTCCATTTTGCTGTGGAGAATAAGGGGCTGTAGTTTGGTGAATAATGCCATGTTGAGCACAAAATTCATTTAATGGTGCATCATATTCACCACCCCTATCACTTCTAACCATTTTAATGGTTTTACCAAGTTGATTTTCAACTTCTGTTTTGTAGAGTTTAAACATTTCTAAGGCTTCATCTTTACTTCTAAGTAAATAAACATAACAATATCTTGTGCAATCATCGATAAATGTTATGAAATACTTTTTGCCTCCTCTAGTTTGAATAAATTTTAGATCACATACATCAGTATGAATTAATTCTAGAGGTTCAGTTTTCCTTTCAACTGATTTAAATGGAGCCTTAGTTAGTTTTGCTTCTACACAAACTTCACATTTATGTTTAGGATTAATTTCAAACTTTGGTATATAATCCAAACCAATTAATCTACGCAAAGCATCATAATTTACATGTCCTAATCTACCATGCCATAAATTTGACTCAAGAATATAAGCAAAAGATGTGTTATTCTTATTCATAGTAACTTTTGGTACAACTGTCATTACATTAAGTTTAAAGAGACCATCACTCATGTATCCCTTACCAACATACATACCACTCTTTGTTAATACAAACTTATCAGACTCAAAAACAAGCCTAAAACCATTTTTACTTAACAAAGAACCAGAAACTAAATTCTTCCGGATGTCAGGTACATGCAGTACGTTGTTGAGGGTTAGTTCTTTTCCTGATGTCATCTTCAAGATAACTTTTCCTTGTCCAGCCACAGTAGAAGTAGAAGAATTTCCCATAAAAAGTTGCTCACCATTTGCAGCCTCATTGTAGGTAGTGAACATCTTCTTGTCCGCACATATGTGACGAGTTGCTCCAGTGTCAACCCACCATTCTTTGGGATTTCCAACCAAGTTAGCCTCAGACACCACAGCAGAGAGGTTGATGTCATTCACTCCGTCAGAGATATAATCCAATTCTATCACATTGGCTTGATTGGTGGTCTTCTTGCTTGTACTTCCATGATCCTTCTTAGGGCGGCGGCAGTCAGAAGCTCGATGTCCAGTCTTGCCACAGTTATAGCATTTTCCTTTGAACTTCTTGTTGCCATTGTTGTTGCCTTGTTTAGGACCATCTCCAGTAAACTTCCTCTTTTTGTTATGTGGTTTTTGAACTTGTTCAACCACATTAGCCTTGGACTCAATGGGATTTTTCCCATGCCTCTTGTCAGCCTTTCGGTTATCTTCCTCAATTCTTAATCTTACAATTAACTCATCCATGGTCATCTCTTTGCGTTTATGTTTTAAATAATTTTTAAAATCTTTCCAAGTCGGTGGTAACTTTTCCACCAAAGCAGCGACTTGGAAAGATTCGCTAAGAGACATACCTTCTGAATGAATATCATGTAAAATTATCTGAAAATTTTGAACTTGAGATATTACCGTTTGGGAGTCGACCATTACAAAATCTAGAAATTTACCGACGACAAATTTCTTCGTGCCGGCATCTTCTGTTTTGTATTTCTTCTCCAAAGAATCCCATAATTCTTTTGCTGACTTCAGAGGACTGTATACATTATACAGCATGTTGTCAAGGCCATTGAGGATGTAGTTTCTGCATAAGAAATCTGAATGTTTCCAAGCATCTACAGCGGCAACAACTTGCCGATCACTCTCACCCTCTTTCAGTGCTGGAGCCTCTTCATGAAGAAACCGGGCCAAATTAAGAGTTGTAAGATAGAACAGCATCTTCTGCTGCCATCTCTTAAACTCGGTACCGTTAAATTTTTCCGGTTTTTCTCCATGATTGATTGGTACATGAACATGGTTCTGAATAGGGACCGATGTTGGTATAACAACAGGAGTACCACTGCCAGATGCAGTTTCAGTTGTAGTAGCCATAATTTCTGATTACAAAAATCAAAAAAATTAAAACACAAATTAATTTTCTAGTTACTAAAACCAGAAAATAAAATATAACACAAAATAATTTTATTTTCCTTGTTACTAAAACAGGAAAAATAAAATACCAAAATAATTTTTTGTAATACCAATTAATATTCTGAAATTGTTAATGACACCAGTATCGTACTGCTAGTTGTCAAAGAAAAGAGACAGTATATTACTACTATCTGTCAAATAGCATAAATCACTATTTGTTTTTCCAACCAGAATATTACTTTGAAAAACAGAAAATTAAATACAATGAAGATACCAAAAAGGGATCTGTCTTAAGATTGTTAGGCAATCTTCACTGTATTTAAACGATTTAATTCTATTGTGTACAAAACAACAATTAGAATTAAATTCTATTGTGTACAAAACAACAATTAGAATTTAAAGAAATAAAGAAAAGGAGAGAAATTTGTTTGATTACAAAAATCAAACTCAAAATAAAAATAAAATAAAACAAATAAAAACAGATTTTATTTTGTTACAAAAAACAAAATTAAAATCTGAATTTAATAAACAAATAAATAACAGAATAAAATAATTTAATCAACTTACTTGGTTAAATACTTCTAATAACTTTCTGATCAAGTCCAGTGTTTAACACTGTGTCCTTAAGACAGATTCGTCCTCTCCAAGGTGCTTTCAGAACTTGGACGTCTATCTCCCAGGATGAAATGATCTTATCAACAATTAAATGCAGCACTACAATTTAATTATTCGTCGAACACACTAAGTGTTTACACTCTTTCTTTCAAAAATAAAATGCAGCAATATGGAATACGAAAATTGGTGTATTAATCCAAATGGGAGGCTGGTCTATATATAGATGTATTGGTGACTTTTGGTTTTGAACTTTGAAAATGTTTAAAATCGGCCAGTTTATTTGAATTAAATTCAAATGTTTTTGGGCCGAACAAGCCCAACCCAACCACACACCCGCGCGACCGACCGGACGGACGACGGCCGCGCGCGCGTGTGGTGATTTTTGGGTCCAATGGGTCTAGCCCATTTTGCCCATAATCTCTCCCTCTAAAACACTTGGGTACCCCTTGGGGCACACCCCAAGTACCAAACCCAAGCCTTATAAACCCTTTCAAAACCTCCCATCAAATCAATGTGGGACAAGCCTTATTCAAACCATAAGGAATTTCCACCAAAACTCCATTTCCATGGAGCACACTTTGGCTTCAATTTCCCATTCACTCGGTAATGGTTTTAAGCAACCAAATATACCACGTGAATCACGACGCGGCATAGAACGCGTTACCACTTTGACCCGCGTAAATCGACGCACGGAGCCCACCTAAAAATTAGACCAAACTTAAGATAAAATTCTGATTTTACCCAGAATTTATAACCATTTCCAACAATTCAAACCATTTAAATCAAGAAAATTCCGGCTATCTAACATTATTATATATAGTATCTGATATAAGTTTGAAACCAGAAATATTTATTTATATATATAATATAGATTCTGGGACATATCAACATGCTTTTTGGGAAACGACCGCTGGATCCAAGTGTTGCAATGTTGGTGCAAGATAGAATGATATTTTATAACTCTAATATGAGAATTTTAATATAATTTTAATAATGTGAACCGTGTATGAAGGTAGGATTTACACTCCTTTCTCTATTTTTTTTACTCTTTTTCTTCTATGTCACTAAAACTCTATTTAAAATTTTAATATTCTTTCCATTCTAAAATATTAATCTCTTATTTTATTTTTTATTGCCCAAGATATTAGTATTTTTTCAAAAATTAAGTATAAAAATAATATAAATTTCTTATTTTGTCATTCTTTTAAATTCATTAACAATATAAAAAATATAATCATGACATCGATATTTCTCAAAAAATATACTATCAAAAAATAATTTTTAAAAATTAAAATTTTTAAAATACAATAATTATATTACAAAAAAAAAAGTTGAATTCTCTAAAAAAAAAAAAAAAGGCCATTACTTTAAGACAGAAAGAGTATGAGAATTATGTATTATTTACTGGTGCAAGATGTTCAGTGGGCGCGTCCTATCCCTATCACCCAAGGTCCAGTTGGTCAATCCTCTTTCAAGTGGATGGCTGCCCTATCCACTGTTGATGTTTATCTTTAGCCCATTTATAAAGGTTTTATTTGAAAAAAAAAAAAACGCATGGATCGCATGTTTTTATTTTTATTTTTTTTGTGTGGGACACCACGTGGCCAATCAGGTGTGCAGTGCGGTCAAGATTTTGGTTTAAATTAGAGGTGCGGTTTAGTTTTGAATGATTTAGTTTGCGATTTGGACCTTCTTGTATATACGTGATTTGAGAAAAATTAAATTTGTAATTACTCGTAGTGTAGAATATGGTTTGTACAAATAAGATTTGTAAATGTACGAACGGTTTGTGAATTGAATTTTTTTTAAAAAAAATTATATTTTGACCCCTTTTTTTATTTTTTAAATATTTATTTTGAGTCATTTTCTCCCTATTTTTTAAAATACTCAACATTAATAATTAATGAATTAAAACTTATAAAATAAAAACATAAAAAATATATAATTAATGCTCAACACAAATAATCAATGAATCAACATTCATTAACTTTTACATTCATCCAAAATGCAATAATAAAATAACAATACATTGTTGTCAAATTTCATCCAATTCAAACTCATTATATAAAATAAAAATATTTGCAAACTGGTAAACTCCATCATGAATCACATCTAACTTTTAAAAGTTCCAATTCCAATTCCAATTCCAATTCCAATTCCATGCATATGTTTGATGAACCCTGCACAAAACAAACTGAAAAATATATAATTTAATCTTCGATCATAAACACAAAAAGTGTAAAAGAATAAAGTAATGAAAAGATAAACAAATGTGTATGATAATGCAATAACTTCAATGGAAGATAAGTCAAACTGATTTACGCTTCCAACAATCTACTGGCCTTGGTGTCCTCGAAGCGTGCCTACAAAAAGGTCTAAATGAAGAGATAGACCCCCGGCGGACACTCCAATGATCAAGTTAGGTCATGATAGATTGATTTTGAAGAGAGAGAGAGAGAGAGAGAGAGAGAGAGAGAGAGAGAGAGAGAAGCAAGAGGGTGAAAATTTAACCTCTAACGTATCTCGAAAGCTTCCTTATATCTTTTGCTCATAATTTTCTTGTTCATTCTAAGCTGTCTTGTTAGGCCAAAAGTTTATGGCCTAGTTAACATCGTTCATGTTGATTCTGCATACTCCGGCGTGAGGGGTCTTGCCGCATTTAATGCTATAGTGACCTCCTTAAATGATTGATGTGTGGGTGTAATAACTTTGCAAGATCTTTGTCTGCTTTACATGGCTGATTCCCTACTTGACAAGTGTTTGGATGTTATTGGTCTTGATCTAGCATTGGTTTCTCAAAATTATTAGGCTTTAACACTTAAGTCGTGGGCTAGGCCCCCTTGGGTGCCCATTAGAATCAGCAGTCCCCCATTCCCAAGTGAAGCTTTAGAACAACGAAGGGAATAAGAAAGAAGAGAGGAGTCCCCCATTGCCTCATGCTCCAGCCGACCCTGGATGGCTGACTGTAATGACGACTAATGAGAGGTATAATAATAATAATAGAGTAGTTTATTTTTATATGAATAAAATAAAATTTAACTATAGAATAAACTAAAATTTAACTATAGATTTGTTTTGCCTACTTTCATTTTTTTTCCCGCACTTTTTTTTATTACCCTCTAGGACATGTTTGATTGGATGGATTAGAGTGTGAAATTGAGATTATTAATTCATAAATCCTGTTATTCTATATTTGTTTTAATATTTTGGTTTAGGATTATTAATCCTTTGGATAATTAATCCAACAAATTTGTAAGATTATTAATAATGGGATAGGGGTAGGATTATTAATCTAATGGATAATTTATCCTATTAATTCAAGTGGATAGTGAATACCACACTAATTTGATAGCATTATTAATACTTTACTATTAATATTGTGAATCAAATATGGCCTTCATGTATATATACACGGTATTAAATATATATTCTCTCCGTGCCGTTTTATTGGTTCATTGTGTTATTTGTAAGTAAGGGTATGTTTGGCATGATGATTTGGGTTTAAATAGTTATATAGGACAAAATAAGTTATTTTAACTAAATAGAACAAAATGTCTTATCCAACCAATAATTATTTTATTTTTTCTCTCACAAAAATTAAAAAAGTCAAAAAATCTATCCCAAATAAGATTTTTTAGTCCTAAAGTCAAAAAGTCAAAAACCCAATCCAGATCCCAAATGAAGGCCAAATTATACTTTATCTCTTTTATTTTTGGTCACTTTTTTACTTTGGACCTTTAAATTATTTTTTGTTTTATTTTATTTTATTTTTTTTGACTTTTTATGTTTCAAGTTTTTCCTACTATACTCTTAAAGTCAACTTCTATTTAAAATTATACATAAAATACTACAATAACAGTCATATAACATAAAAAATATATTATTATATTAGAATTTAAGTTTTCATTAGAAATGTGAATTATATATAACAAAATATTTATATGCCACGTAATTATGAATTTATTATTTTTTATCTAATTTTTAACAAAAATTAAGTTTAAGAGTAAAGTGGGAAAAACTTAAAACATAAAGAACTAAAGTGAGAAAAAATAAACTTGAAAGACCAAAGTGAGAAAGTGACCAAACATAAAGGGAACAAAATGTAATTTACTCTTCATTTTTTGTTATCCTAAAATTAATCTACTTCGAAATTTTAAATTTAAATATTTTCAAAATTACCTCTTAGAAAGTAATTATAAATATATTTAAAAATGAGAATAGAATGACATTTTATGTTTTTTTTTTTTTTTTTTTTTTTTTTAAGTTTGAAGTTTTCAAAAGCAACTATTAATAAGGGATGTAGGGGTATAAAATAAGACTTTCTTTTTATAAGGGCCTAAGCTACCGCCATACTTGTCTAATGATCGTACCACTACTACTTGGTATATAAAATATGAATTGGGCGTGAGGATCCTCTAGAGTTTCTTCTCTAGAGTGATCTCCTAGAGTGATAATCGGAGGGTTGAGATTTTTCCTGACAAAAACAACGTCGTTTTTCTGTGTAATTTGAAAAAAAAAAAAAATTCAGATTCAAAACAGAGAGAAGGGCTGAGAGAAGAGAGAGAGAGAGAAAGGCTGAGAGAATGAGAGAAGAGGCGGGGCATGGCTCCGCTGCTGCCGCGGAGATCTGGAAGATCTTCTATCAATGCCTTCACCTTCGTCTTCGATCTCTTCCGCCGTCGCCGCCACCACTTCAACACCTTTGGTTCAATCACATTTGCAAACCACAGATCCGTTTTCTGTTCTAAACTTTTCTTCCTTTTTTTTTTGCTTTTTGTTTCACTCAAATGGATAGTATAGACCATGCTCTGTTTTTTTTCCTTCAAACAAGCACACTGTTTTTTTTCTTTTTTCCTAACCAAGCATCTTTTCAAACAGTTTTTTCCAACAAATTTCATAGTTATCTTCCGGCAATGGATGGAAGCAGAGTGGGGGAACGGATGGTTGGCCGGAGGAGGGTTGGGGAGCAATTGGTGGCGGTCGGTGAGGATGGGGGACTAGGTGGTCGCCACCTCTGAGGAGGGGGGGTTTGGCCATGGAAGCTCTATCTTCTCTCATTCTGTTCAAGGTTTTTTTATTTATTTTTATTTTTTTATTTCCTCACCAAAACGACGTCGTTTTGGTGAGGATTTATCTCAACCCTTAATTCCATTAGTAGGACAGGTGTCACGCCCATCTCCTTTACTGCAGGAGATCACTCTAGAGGGATCACTCTAGAGGATCCTCACGCATGAATTGGAGAGTGCTATGGAGATTTTATGGGCTAATTACCGAACCCACATCAATAATTGGATATTGATATTTAATTGATCAAATTATATTTGTATCAACGATGAGTGTGATTTTAAAAATAAATTATTGCTATAAATATGATCTGATCAAATAATTATTGATATCCGATAAATTTGATTTTTACAGAAACGAAATACTTGACAAGTCTTATACATTGAACGGTTCGGATCATTAATGTAAGCTATTTAGTGGGCCCACAGAAACCCAACAATACCCTCTAATTAATTTTCTCAACTAAAGTAAAGCTTCTCCTAATATATATTTCAATCCTCACTATTTTAATCATGATAGAAAAGTGCAATTGCTCTTCAGTGCACGTATAAAGTCATTACGTTGAGTTTTAGTCAAGTTTAAAAAATTAATGAAATTAAAAATACTTAGAAATATTTTTTATTATATAATGTTAAATAAATTTTTAACAAGATAAACACTAATCAATATTAAACTAGTTTTTAACGTGACAAATATAAGTCTGAGTTCAAGCTGCTGGACGTGTTTTACAACCTGTTTTCCAATACTACAAAAAATTGTCCATCCCAAATAAAAATCAATAATCGGGTACAAAATTTCTATATCATTAATTCATTAGTTTAATATGCCTCATATTTGTGCTACAACCTCTCAGATATTTATTCTTTCCATTCCATATATGTTGTGAGTGTTTAAATATGATCTCATAACCAAATCAAATCTCTTTTTCGAGATTTTGAGAATTAAGCCGTAGAGTTTGTGCATGAGTACAGAAGTTCAATGCTTGCACATAGAAAGACAACAAAATCGGTGGCTTGTCCACCCAGAGACACGATCAAGTCAGTCAACAATCTCTCGGAGATATCGGTTCAAGCAAACAACTCTCAATTAAAGCGTATATTGAACCCATAGGACTGCCCCCTTATATAATTATTAGTGTCCACCTTTCTCTAGAAGTGGACTCTTATCCCTATCAAAGATACCTTAGAAGTCTTACTTCATAGGACTCTTATCCCTATCAAGGATATCACTTATCTTGGACTTCAACTCCACCAATTCAGATTAAGATTCTCTTTCAAAAGTCTCATCCTTATCCAAACAGAGAGCTTATCATCATCTAGGATTCTCAGTCCTCATCTGATTACCTTGGACTCAGGTACGGTCTGACCACAACTTGGAAAATCAAGATCACCAACGTGACACTTCGGTGTCACGACTCAAACCCGCCCTTATAGATTTAGGCCTCGTTTGGTAAGTTAACATTTTAGCCAAAAAGGCAAAAAGTTACCAAAAAAATCAAAAAGTCGATAATTTATACCAAAAAGTCAAAAATTCCATTTTCTTTCTATTTTTTGCACATCTTTTTGTAAAAAATCAAAAAGTCACCCCAAACATATTAGTTTTTTTTACCTCATATGTTAGCCAAAAAACCAGAAAGTTATTAAAATAACTTGTTCCCAAATGAGGCCTTAGTATCGTAACCGGCCAGTAATCTTAAGATTACCGAAGGCCTCTGAGATAGATTCATAATATAAAGGGTTAGTTGAAGCAAATAACAAATATACAATATATAAAGAGCTGTGCAGACTTATATGAGACAGAAAATTTTAAACTTTATATACATATATTACCGCATCATTCTTACATCATTCAAATACAGATAAAATAAAAAAGACTTAGCCCTATTACAGATAACCAAAAACTTATCCAAAAGATGTGAGAAAATAAAACTTGGACTATTCACTTGACATAACATTGAACAGAAGGACTTCCGAGAACCTCCACATGAGGGGCAGTTGTTGGCTTGACAGAAACAGATCCAGACTGGACGTCTCAAACCTGGTCACGCGCCTAGTCATCTACATACATAACATAAATAATGAGTTGGAGCCTAGTGAATAACAACAGAGTAAAGGATTTATGAATGATGTCCATAATAGATTCATAAATTAGAATTCATATCAGAAACAGATTCATATACATAGTCAAATTTGTAAACAGTCATATGTAGTACATCTATTAGTGCTAACAGATCAGATTAGTTATAGAGACCCATATACAGAGCATATGGTCATTAAGACCCATATTCATATCAAACAAATGATTGTGCACAATCGTAACAAATAATCATATAGGTTTTACAGAAAGTTCCATGAATGGAACCTACAAAGATCCCTAGTAGCAGATAATAGATAACAGATAACAGATTCACATGATGCTCAGGATGTCACGATACATTTCAGAAAATTGGACAATCATTTATTTATATAGAAAATATCATTTCAAAAAACAGAGCTTATCATATCCGTCAGAAAATACTTATACTTGAGCATATCTTTACAAAGTTGTTACTCACAGATAGCCCCAGAAGATGAACAGACGAATTAGATAGACAATAGCGCGTGACCTAAACAAACACATAACAAATACACATTGAAACATATGCACTGTAAACACTTGTCTTCTTTCATTTCTTTCTAGGTGTTTTTCTAACCCTTCTCCTTATCATTTTAGCCTAAATCATGACTTAAGAATGCCTAAGATGGGATAATGATGCAATTATGTACTTTTTGCAAATTTCCAAAAACAGGGTAGTTTGCTCGAGCGAAGCTTTGGTCGCTCGAGTGGACCCTTTGGTCTGCAAAAGTATTGGATGCTTTCATTTTACGCTAGAGCCAACTCTTGGTTGCTCGAGCCAAGTTTCAAAACAAAGGGTGGTCACTTGAGCCAACCATTAATTTTTGCAAAACTTCTGAGAGCTCAAAATTTATGCTCGAGCAACAGTTTGGTCACTCAAGTGATGTGACCAAATTTTGAAATTTTTAGATTGTTGTATAAACTTCAAAACTCAAATCCAATGCACCAAAGCTCTTTCTTTTGGGCCAAAACTTGAGAAAACATGTAGAAACTCACATAACAACATGAATTGAAGATCATTTTACAAAAATCAAGGTCCAAAGCTCAACCAATTCTTCAAAACCTAAATCAAAACTTTATATCAAATACATGCATGCAATGTTTTGAGTCCAAACTTTTAAAATCAAGAGGAAATGAGATGTAAAGTACAAAATCATGTTGGATACTCAAAATTATGCAAGTCTAGGCCCATGCATGTGAGTATTTGTTGAAAATTAAACTCAAAATGGATGCATTATGCATGCATACATGGTTTGACTTAAATTCCATCATTCCTAGCTCAATTCTTAGACTTATTCACAAGGTTTTCTTGAATTCATGCTCTTGATGACTCATATACTTAGTTTATGAGTTAAATTCTTACCTCAATTGGATTTTAAATGGTCAATTCCTTGAGCTTCCAAGCCAATTCTTCTAAATGCCTTCTAATGATCTACAATCTCCTTTTCAAGCATGAATTCCCTCTCTTTTTATGTTTCTACTCTCACCCACGTTGAACTCGGGGGAAATGGGTGTATAAATGTGTTTGATCAGTAATAAGTGGCCTTATATAGGCTTGATTAGTACTAGCTTAGTTAAGTGTCATTAGGGTAATTAATCTAGCTCAACTCTAATTAATGTATTCTAATTATTTGGTTTCAAATCGAATTCTTATTAAACTTACTATAAAATTATAAAAATTTAAATTGACATATTAACATAGTCAATTTCATGTTTGGATGCCGATAAACTTTTGGTCTTGTTGCTCTTTGAGTGGCTAGACTAAAAAAAATAGGTTTTTCTTCAAATGGGGTGCAAGGTTTAGGTTTGAAGCTCAAAACCAAATTCTTTTGCTGAAGAGTCGAAAGATTGCACAGTATAACATTTCATTATTGAGTGTTCAAATGAAGCGCCCAAGTCTTAGGGACAGTCAAAATAGGGTGTCTACAGGAGTCTTAAGAGCAAATCAACTACGTTTGTTTATATATATATATATTATAGATTAATAAAGAGGTGATGCACCTCTTTTCATTCGTCCCTCTAAAATGACCAATTTATCCTCCTTATGTGTGTGGCTGGGAAGGGGGGTGTTTAGCCCTTATGTTATGTGTTACCATTATGTAGTGTCATTTCGACAGAAACTTTTATGGTATACTTTCTTCTAAGGGTGGGCGCGGGTCGGTTGTGGCCACGGAACTTCCAATCCGCCATCCGTCCGCTAGATTGGCGGATTGAAGAAAATCAATCCGCATCCGTCCGCCAATCCGGCGGATGTGGATTGAGCGGATTGGTGGTTTGGCGGATGGATGCGAATCGGTTTAGCGGTTTAAAATTTTATAAATTTTTAATATAATTCAACTTGTGCACTTCCTCAAAAAAAAAAAGAAAAAGAAAGTATTACAGTCAATGACTTAAAAAAGTATTACAATCACTGTATGCCTTATCTAAAGAAAGAAATTTTGAAACTTTAGAATATCACGATCACTGCATGCCTCATCTACATATTACAATCACAGCATGATTCATCCACATAAAGTATTACAATCTGTGATTATTAAAATATAATAATAATTTAAATCACCAAAACCATAAACAGAGCAGTAGTAGAGATTGTATGTCTCTATATTGTTACATCTACATATGTTTTTGAAAACAAAAACCAACCAGCATATATCATATTTTCTATTTATTATTTTTAGAGCTAGATTTAAAAACCAAAAAATATAGATAAATAATATGTTTATTTTTTTCAATTCAAAAAATATATTCAAGTTGAAAACTTTTTTTCAACAGAATATTTAAACTCTTTTTCAATTGAAACACACAAACATAATATTTAAACAAATTGAAAATACAAAGTCTTATAAATTACTAGGGGTGCTCGCGATTTGGCGGTTTGGCGGTTCGGTTGCGGCCAAAGAATCTCAAATCCGCCATCCGTCCGCCAAATTGGCAGATTGGAGAAAATCAATCCGCAACCGTCCGCTCGTTATCACGCATCCGTCCAAAATGCGGCGGATCGGTTCGGTTCGGTCGATTTTGGCGGATCGGTATATCCGCTGCTCACCCCTACTTTCTTCTGAGAGTGTGTATCATATATATATATATTTTATATATTTTTGTGATGTATGTTATGTAGTTTTGTGATAAATGTTAAATTTTTTTCTTATAAGAGTTATGATAATTTCTGGTTCATAAACAAAGTTACACATCTTTATGGTAATATTACACATTTTGTGATATTCTTACACATGTTATGATTAGAAAATGTTTAGATTAAAAAAATATAATATTACAATAAAATAAAATAAAATATGTAACACTATCACAAAATGAGTTCATTTTTTAACTACAAATTGTTGTAACTCTTACAAAAAAAAAAAAAAAAAAAAAATAATAATAATAATATTTACTATAAAAATACATAATATTTACCATAAAAATATATAGTACGGTGCATATGGTACCCATAGCATTACCTTATTTTAATTGATAGACCAGATGTACGGACCCTTCTACTATAGATAGATATGTGGTATGTTTTTATTGCATAAAAACCTTGTGGTATGGATTCATTTTCGAAAATCATGTTAGAGGGTATAAGATATGGGTGTAGAGATTGAAATTTCATGAGGTGGGGGATGTTGGGTTAAATTGAGGTGTGATTTAATATATTCATGAGTAGGGAGTCAAAGCCCTAAATTTTTGTAGCAATGTCTAATGGACAAGAAGGGATGGAATTTCTGAAATAATTATGTTATGAACTTATGAAATGAGGTTAATGTGTTGGAATTTGATTTAAGGTTTAATTGGATCTTACGATTTGGGTATTATTTTGGTGTTGGATTGATTACGTTTTAATACAATAAATTAATAAAATTGTTAATTGTAAAAGGGGATATGACCGTGAAATTAGATTAGAAATGAATTACATTACCATTAAATAGAAATGATGTGAATTATAACTTGCCGCCATGAGAGAAATCTCCTATTTAAAATGATGGAAAGTGAATTGGTCATATTTTTGTGAAATGAAGTAAAATTGGATTTAAGGCATAAGGTGGAGAATATTATTGCAGAAGAAAAAGGTAATTGGTTTTGTAATGGAAGGAAGGAAACGTTAACATAATATGAGTCCCAGAGACTTACTTGAGTTTGGATCACTAATGCTTTACTTCTTTGTTGTTGATTGTTGGACTTAAAACCTCATGAGAATTGAATTGCAAAAATACATGCGTTGAAAAACAAACACATAGAGGCTTTGTCCTTGGTCATCGGTGGAGGATGACATTGTTGTGTGGAATGGTTACGTGTATGTTTTACGCTTGAGTTGGTTGCACTTTGTTGTGGTTGCGTGTATGCATTGCATTTGTTGGTTGTACCTTGTCGTGTTGTGATGATCGAAAGGGGTGTAATGAGCTGAGAATCAGAGGTACCATTACTTTCCAGCTAGCGCCTGGAGAATTGGCTGCGCTGAGAATCAGAGGTACCATACCCTTTCTGCTAGTGCCTGGTAAAATGGAGCAGAGGTACCATTCCCTTCCAGTTGGTGTCTGGTAAATTGGCATGTTGTTGTTGAGAGGTGAAATCATTGGCTTTCTGTGCTTGAGGCAAGTAGAGCGGAGAACTGTTGTTATTGTTGTCTTACTTGGTTATGTGTATTATGTGTTGTGATGATCATGATTCGGCGAGAAGGAATTGTCTTATATGTAGTGTAGACGTGTTTGAGTATGTTTGGACGTGTTGAGAGTGGTTGAGGGAGTTGCCTACCAACAATGAATTTTTGATAATATCTCTTTAACTTGAATGTAAGTTTGAGATGGAATGAATGTGTGGAGCTAGACTTGGGTTTCTATTCTGAATTTGATGAATATAGGAGGACATTGGTTTTGGTGAACGTGTTTTCAAAAATATAAAGTGGGTATTATGGGTTTTTGTCACAAATGAAAACATGGAAATGGATAAGAGTTGTTCATTGGGAAAAAGGGTAGTAAAAGTGGAAATTGATGTTGTTAAATAACTGAATGATTTTGAGAATAGTACATATATATATACATATACTTTGGTTATAAAATGTCACATTATTTATATGGTATGAGATTAGCCTTCATAATTATAGCTATCTGTAAGTTGTTATTGTTGAGGATCATGTTGAAATCCCTACTGGACTATATGTTCATTCCCTGTTGTTGAATCTTTTTCAGGTGGTAATCAGGATGTGCTACAAGATTTCGGATCTTCTTTATTGTTGGCCACGGGGCCTCTTTATGTGTAGGCGGAATGCCATTGATGTAAAAGGGTTACACCATTCTTCTTGATATATTTTTTTTAATGATGTAAGCCTACGGGCAACTTCTTTAATTGTATATTCAGGTTGCATTCATTTTTATCCGACTGGGAGAATTCTGTATATATATTCCTTGAGAATATTATGAGCTTCTGTATGCTAACTCTGAAATTGAATGTATAATAAAGGCTTGGTAATAGTAATCCGAGTAATAAAAAGTGGGGCGTGACAACTTGGTATCAGAGCGAGCCGGGTTTGAATACCTTGGGCTCGTGGGAAGTAGTTTTTACCACAAGGGGGTTTACTATGCTTGGTGAGGACGTTGTATATAGTTAGGATAAATGTTAGGACTTATGGGTTGCATTTATGTGAGCATGGGATTAAGTTTCTTGGATAGTACTTGCGGCCGGTGAACTTGCTTTGAGTTCCTATTGGAAACACGCCTGATCAACGTGGTTTCTAATGGGAATTCTTTGAGGGTTTCGGAACAAGTGGCTATCCTTGTGGACTTGGTTCGATTATGTGTTTAGATGTTTAAATTGTTTATATGCATTTGGAATTGTATGTTTTGGGGGTTAAGCGTGTTTTGTGACTTAGTGGTGGTGAGTGTGTGCGCCTCGGGGAGGCCATTGCATTGTGTACTTAGTTGATTTTGTTTTTGAATTTTATAGGATGTCTGCACGAGGAAATAGAGGACGGATGAGTAGTAAGGGTGTTGGTAGGGGCATGGCGATTCCCCTAGCACCTGTCGTTCTAGCATCGGCTGTCGGCGAGGAAGTTGCATGCGAGGTTGTGAGAGCGGTGCAAGACGCTCTAACTCGCAATGAGGGGGACAACGGGCGTACCCTCAAGCTTACTAAGGAGTTTCTTCGCTCCAACTCACCAGAGTTTTTGGGGGAGGCAAAATCACTGGAGGCAGAGAGTTGGTTGGAACAGATTACCAAGACTCTTGATATGCTCAGAGTTGAGGACGAGGGGTTGAGGGTTTCTTTGGCGACCTTCCAATTGAAGGGAGATGCAAATTATTGGTGGAAGTATACGAAAGGTACTGTAGGTGCCACGTGGGTTGCGTTTATCGAGGCCTTCTTGGCCAAGTATTTTCCTCCTTCTGCTCGGGAAAGACTGAGGGAATAGTTTATCGATTTGCGTCAGGATGCTACTCCTTTGGCCCAGTTTGAGATGAGGTTCACTAGTTTGTCAAGGTTTGCTCCAGAGTTAGTGGCAACAGAGGAGCGCCGTTGTTATGAGTTTGAGAGGTGGTTATGTGATGATATCCAAGAGAAGGTGGTTGGATCTATGTGGAAGAATTATTTTGATCTAGTTGAGGCGGCGGCCCATGTAGAGGCCATGGTTAGCAGAGTTGGTCAAGTTAGGAAGGAGGCCACTTCGGTAACTCTTATGGTCTATAAGTACCCTAGGCTCAGTAAGAGGTGGAGGCGAGCGCATGTTCACTCCCAGACTTAGTCCTTGTCGTCATCGGGAGTTTCAGACTCGTCCGTTGGGAGACCCAGTGAGGTCCAAGTTCCAAATCAGGTTCAGTGTTGGGAGACTGCTGTTTGTTTTAGTTGTGGTCAGCAGGGCCATGTGAGATGTTTTTGCCCTTTACGTGTAGATCCTTCGGGTGTTTCAGAATCTAGTCGGACCTTGTCCCATCAGTCCAGTAGGGGACGTTATCAGTATCAGAACCGAAGAGGCCAGGCTTCGGAAGCTACGCGCGGGTCGACTTTTAAACTAGCACGGTAGTATCACCCTTGAGAGGGACTTTTGTTTTAGAGATCTATGCTATAAATTGTGAAAAAATTTTGTGATTGATCGATGTGTTGTAGGATGCTAAGGCACCATGGTTATGTGTTGTGTATGTATTGTTATTGGTTATCCTCACATGTTGGGGCTTGCCTATGAAACTTGAATTCTTTGTTATGTATGTGTAACGAAATGTGTGAATGGGATTGGTGATCTTAGTACTCTTGTATATCAACTGTTGAATTTTGTGATGGTTTGTGATGGCCCTTGATTCTTGTCTAGTTTAGAAATTGTTGGTGGGGACTTAGAAATCTGTGGAATTAATGTGATTAGCGTAGTGCTGGAATGAGGGTCAAGACTTACTTTAAAGTTTTATCGTGTTAAGATTCAGGAGATGTGAGGCCTTAGAGTTTTGTGAAGATTGATGGGAGTGATGTGGGAATGTCTACGGGGGTGTGAGATCCATATTTTAGCATAGTGAGGATGGCACTAGTGTGTGTCATTTAGTGTCTTGAATTGTTGATTTGTGTTCATGGTGGTCTTATCGACGGTGAATAGGGTCAGCGTTGTGCCATGGTCAGTTATGAGTTGGAGATGTTATTAGATTTTGGGTAAAGTTTTGAGTGGGAAAGGAATTTCATGGATAGATGCTTGAAATGTTACTGGAGTGATGAATGGCTTGTGTTCTTAGGTAATGAGTTTATTATCGGTAAGAATTGTCTTGGGTGACCGGGATCGTGTAATCGCTATTGACCTATTCGGTCTTGTGTTGAATATAAGTGTGTGTTGGCCATGTAGGTGTGTGAATAGAATTTCTTTGGGAATGGTATGTAAGTGTTTGAAGACCGGGAGCGGAAACTCTCGGGTGATTAATTAAGTTGAGTGGTATCAAGGTGTGTGACAAATAGTCACTTTAGAATGGTTTAGATGTGGGTTGTAAAGTTGAACCTTTGGAAAATTAGTACGATTTAGATAGAAGGCGGCGTGGTGTCGTGGGTTGTGCCTCAGGCATTGGACCTTGCGTCTGTATATGGGTATTGGTGTGCGCATCTCTGTGTAAGTTTTGAAGCCCGTGAATCGGGGTAGAATGTTAGCTTCTTGATTGGCAATACTCATAGACCTCCGGGTGTCGTTGATTCTTTTGGTTAATGTTTGTGTTGGTGTGGAACTTTTGGGAGTTTGGAAAGTATGTGTGTTGCATTATTTCTTTTAACACCGTGATTAATTCTATTTGATGTGGTTATGGAAATGTGATGTTCTCATTGTGAAAAACACTGTAAGTGTGTTGGATGTTATTGGGTGATGGTGGGATTCACCGGGTGTGGTTGAGGAAAATAAATTGATAAGTGATTGTTGATTTTGAAGACTCTCATGGCATTTTTATTTCAACAAAAACTCATGGGGTGAGATTTTAAGGTTTGTTTTGAGAAGCTAATTGCAAAATAAATTGGTTTTATCCGAAAAATTTTAACACGCGTCATTTGTTGGAAAATGGTATGAATTTAAGTGAATTTTTTTAAATGCATGAATAAGGAAAAGAGTTTTCATTCAAGAGGATGTAAACAAATTTCGTTGAAACTAGTTTATGTGGTCTTTCATTACCCTGTATGGATGATAAGTGGCATAGAAAAAATAATGTTATTGGTCGAGCGGAATGGTATGATTGTTATAATCTGTGTTTTTGGCACGATACTTGTATTTGTTATTTACCATTGTGGAAAATGTGTGTTATGTTGGTTGTGGCATCACCATGTGGGTGACGGGTGTTATAGGGTGACAATAGAGGCTCACTGATTGCTATGTGGGAATGAAATTGTACTTTGGCTTGTGGCTGGTGTAAAAATTTGAACCTCTCTAAGAAAATATTTATTATGTAAAGCAAAGATTTTTACCAAGAACTGAGAAAAAGGATGAAATTTCTTTTGGGTTTGAGATGTTAATTGTTGTACCTTTGTGGTTGAGTTGGTGTAACCACTTTGATTGTGTTGTTAAATCTTGAATTTTGTACGTTCAGTTATGTGGGTTGATGGGTGTTGTAAGAACTTGTCAGACCGGAGTCTTGCTGTGAGCTGAGTTTTGTTATAACTTTTTCCTTAAAATCGGGTAACCAAGGATCTTGTAGTGAAAGTCTTATCCCCTTCTCGTTGGAGTATTAAGCATTGGGGAGTGTTTGGGCTTGTGGTGGTGGATAGCCTGAGTGTGTGCGTGGTTGCTGTGGTTGTTGTTGTTCTTGTCTTGTAGACCCAGTGAGTGGTGTGAATCGAGGGGAAGTCGGTGACCCTTTCCTTGTGTTCTTGAATAATTCGGTATCCTTGGTGTTCCTAGAGTCGGGGTAATCTTCCAAATTCGGTTGTAACCGAGAATTGGTGTGGTGTTTTTCTTGGTTCGTTGGCAGGTCTTCTTTGGTACCATGTTCCCTTCTTGAAGTGTTGGTTTTATCTCGGCATTGTTAACTTTCGGGGACAAAATTTCCTAAGGTGGGGAGGTTGTAGCATTTGTGTCCTTTAAAACTTTTGGAAAGTGTATTTGAATCCTTTATTTTGTTTTGGAAATCTTTGGTGTTATTGAATGTTGGTTTTGGAGGAGTATAATCCGATTTAATTTTGTTGGGTTTGGTTGTTCATATTTGTTCTGGTCTAAAGTTCCTTAGAAACTCAGAAAGTTTGCCTTGGGGTCAACACTAGCCTTTCTAAGGGTCGACCCTTGCATGTTGTAATTTTTCTGGAAGTGTCGCTGGAATATAGGGTCAACACCAGCCTTGGTAGTGTCGACACCTGCCTCTTGTTGCTGTCCACAAGAGTAGACACCAGTCTGGGATAGGGTTGACCCTCTTGTGTTGCAGAATCTGTGTATGTTGGTGGCTGGAAAATAGGGTCGACACCATCCTTGGTGGTGTCGACACATGCATGTTTTTTTAAAGATTTTTGGGCTGGTTTGGGCCCTACCTTTGGGGGAGGGGGGAGGGGGGAGGGAAGGGGGGTTTTGGGCCTATCATTTTATTGACCTTGGGGCTACTTCTTTACAACTATAAATAGGTCCCAAACATAATTTCATTTCACTTTTTCCCTCTTTCCTCTCTCTCAAACCGTGAGCTCACCTCTCTCTCTCTAAAATCAAGTTTTTGGCACTAAGATCTCTAGATCTACTCACCTAGAGTGATTGTTTCACCATAGTCCTTTGAGAAAAAGTGTAGATCTCGACGAGGGCTTCCTCTTGGTCTGATTGGTTCGTGGTTTCATCACCATTGACTTTTGGATCGTCATCTCGTAGCTTCAAGAGGTAGGGATTTCTTTGATTCTTTTCAATGCCTCTACTATAGATAGATATGTGGTATGTTTTTATTGCATAAAAACCTTATGGTATGGATTCATTTTCGAAAATCATGTTAGAGGGTATAAGATATAGGTGTAGAGATTGAAATTTCATGAGGTGGGGGATGTTGGGTTAAATTGGGGTGTGATTTAATATATTCATGAATAGGGAGTCAAAGCCCTAAATTTTTGTAGCAATGTCTAATGGATAAGAAAGGATGGAATTTGTGAAATAATTATGTTATGAACTTATGAAATGAGGTTAATGTGTTGGAATTTGATTTAAGGTTTAATTGGATCTTACGATTTGGGTATTATTTTGGTGTTGGATTGATTACGTTTTAATACAATAAATTAATAAAATTGTTAATTGTAAAAGGGGATATGACCGTGAAATTAGATTAGAAATGAATTACATTACCATTAAATAGAAATGATGTGAATTATAACTTGCCGCCATGAGAGAAATCTCCTATTTAAAATGATGGAAAGTGAATTGGTCATATTTTTGTGAAATGAAGTAAAATTGGATTTAAGGCATAAGGTGGAGAATATTATTGCAGAAGGAAAAGGTAGTTGGTTTTGTAATGGAAGGAAGGAAACGTTAACATAATATGAGTCCCAGAGACTTACTTGAGTTTGGATCACTAATGCTTTACTTCTTTGTTGTTGATTGTTGGACTTAAAACCTCATGAGAATTGAATTGCAAAAACACATGCGTTGAAAAACAAACGCATAGAGGTTTTGTCCTTGGTCATCGGTGGAGGATGACATTGTTGTGTGGAATGGTTACGTGTATGTTTTACGCTTGAGTTGGTTGCACTCTGTTGTGGTTGCGTGTATGCATTGCATTTATTGGTTGTACCTTGTCGTGTTGTGATGATCGAAAAGGGTGTAATGCGTTGAGAATCAGAGGTACCATTACCTTCCAGCTAGCGCCTGGAGAATTGGCTGTGCTGAGAATCAGAGGTACCATACCGTTCCAGCTAGCACCTAGTAAAATGGAGCAGAGGTACCATTCCCTTCCAGTTGGTGTCTGGTAAATTGGCATGTTGTTGTTGAGAGGTGAAATCATTGGCTTTCTGTGCTTGAGGCAAGTAGAGCGGAGAACTGTTGTTATTGTTGTCTTACTTGGTTATGTGTATTATGTGTTGTGATGATCATGATTCGGCGAGAAGGAATTGTCTTATATGTAGTGTAGACGTGTTTGAGTATGTTTGGATGTGTTGAGAGTGGTTGAGGGAGTTGCCTACCAACAATGAATTTTTGATAATATCTCTTTAACTTGAATGTAAGTTTGAGATGGAACGAATGTGTGGAGCTAGACTTGGGTTTCTATTCTGAATTTGATAAATATATGAGGGCATTGGTTTTGGTGAATGTGTTTTCAAAAATATGAAGTTGGTATTATGGGTTTTTGTCACAAATGAAAACATGGAAATGGGTAAGAGTTGTTCATTGGGAAAAAGGGTAGTAAAAGTGAAAATTGATGTTGTTAAATAACTGAATGATTTTGAGAATAGTACATATATATATATACATATACTTTGGTTATAAAATGTCACATTATTTA
The DNA here is from genome assembly GCA_022316695.1 of Camellia oleifera. Lineage (NCBI taxonomy): Eukaryota > Viridiplantae > Streptophyta > Magnoliopsida > Ericales > Theaceae > Camellia > Camellia oleifera. The sequence continues at coordinate 97,174,990 of CM039308.1, read as the reverse complement.
TATGGTATGAGATAAGCCTTCATGATCATAGCTATCTATAAGTTGTTATTGTTGAGGATCATGTTGAGATCCTTACTGGACTATATGTTCATTCCCCGTTGTTGAATCTTTTTCAGGTGGTAATTAGGATGTGCTACAAGATTTCGGATCTTCTTTATTGTTGGCCACGGGGCCTCTTTATGTGTAGGCGGAATGCCATTGATGTAAAAGGGTTACACCCTTCTTCTTGATTTTTTTTTAATGATGTAAGTCTATGGGCAACTTCTTTAATTGTATATTCAGGTTGCATTCATTTTTATCCGACTGGGAGAATTCTGTATATATATATTCCTTGAGAATATTATGAGCTTCTGTATGCTAACTCTGAAATTGAATGTATAATAAAGGCTTGGTAATAGTAATCCGAGTAATAAAAAATAGGGTGTGACAACAACTTTTGAGAAATTTTTTAAAAATTGATTCAATATTATTTATACTACAAATTTCCAAATTAAAATATCATAAATATCTCTCAATATATATAAATTTGTTTGATTGTAGTGTTATTTTTTATTTATGAGATAAGATACTGAGATTATTGATAGAATTGGGAGGGATAAAATTATACTATAATATTAGATATGATGAGATTATTGATAAGATTGTAAAAATAAAATTATACTATGAAATTAGATGGAATGGCAAATTATGAGATAAAACATGATAAAATTATTAATAGGATTACAAGGATAAAGTTATACTGTGAGATTAAATATATGATGCTATCATATATAGGGTTATGAAGGGTAATAAATAATTGAATAGAATGAATGAAATAAAAAGATACAATTATTTTCTAGTGTTAGATAAAATAAAATAAAAAAAATTATATGAATATTACATATGGTATTATTTTTTTCCTATTGAATTCTCCATATCAATACTAAAATTATCCAAAATTTAGTACAATGCAAAAACAAACACGATTTGGATTATCTTGTGGAAACTATTTAGGAGAGATTTATATGTAAGTCCTAATAGATGAATTTATTGTCTAATAGGTTCTATAATAATCAATGACGTTTTTCATCAAACACTATTAAAAAAACATTACTAATTGTTAATTTTCAACGATAGTTTAAAAAAATGTCACTAATTATAAGTTTTAATGACAATTTAAAAAAATCTCCACAAAAAAGGGTCGCTAATTTTTAACTTTTAACGACAGTTTGAAAATTTATCACAGAAAAATGTCACTAGTTGTAAGTTTTAGTAATAATTTATAAAAACTGTGACAAAAGAAAGTCACTAATTATCAATTTTTAATGACCTATGCAAAGAATGTCACAAAAAATTATTAGCGACGATTTTATTAAAACTTGTTTTCAATAAGATTTGATAAAAATTTAATTCAACTATTTTGATGTATTAATAATTTACCCAACTATTTGTCCCTTCTTCAATCTCATCTCCCTTATCCAACAATCAAACACGATATTAATAATAAATAAAAAAATTATGAGCCAGTGGTTAATTTTTAAAAATTATTACACATAAATAAAAAAAATTATAATTTTTATTATAACTATTTATAATGTTTATAACTTTTTTCTAATTAATTTTTGTAACTTCCACTACACTGTTATATGTCCCATTAACATTTCGATAAACCTTACATATTCCCTTTTCAATCAATTCCCTTTTAATACTTTAATCAAGCATGTGCATTGAATGCTCCTCGTATTGTTTTCCTTTGTCCATTATGAAAAATCATTTTTCCCCTCATTGCATCCGTACGTTGTGGACTGTGTTTGTTATTGAGACCACACATTTTTTTTTGTCAGAAAGAAAATCAAATTTATTATTATTATACATATAGATATTTAGAGTTAAATATATAAATTGTCTTCAAAGAATGTATTTTGTGTCATTTTGGTTATAATATTTTAAATATGTCAATTTAATCATAATATTTTAAACGAATATAAAGACCATTTAATAACAAAATTAATAGTCTACAATTAATAGTGAGAGTAGGAGTATTTTCATTAAATGGCCTATAATAGTAAACAAGTTGAGAACGGTATTAGCACAATTAAAATATTAAAAACTAATTAAACTAAAAGAAATAATATATTTCAGGAACCTTTTTTTATTCATATAATTATTATTATTTTGCACGACAAGTAATTTTATTTTATTTTATGAAAAAGTATGCTTTTGTAGTAATTATTTAAAAATGTGTGTATTTTTTTTTTTAATTTTTGCCAAGTGTTACCTTTTACACAATTTTTAATGTTTTAAAATAGGATAAGATTATTTTTTTTTTGGAGAACGGTTAAAACATATTATATTAATAAAACAAAAAATAGATAAGTTCAAGATAGAAAAAAAGCCAATATCAAAAGGAAAGTGAGTGGACCAAGCATCATGAAATCTGACCAAAAAAAAAAAAAAAAAAAACCAACGACCTCATTCGAAGTAGTAGTTTAGATCAAACACTTTCACGGACAAACTCGAATTAAAAAGAAGAGAAGAGTCTCAAGCACTGCAACACCCTACAAAGCAATCACATTTAGGCTTCGTTTGGAAAGTTATGGTTTGAATTTTTTGGACTATTTTAGTCACAAAAAATAGAATAGGCTATTTTAGTCATAACAAACAAAACATCACATCTAACCCATAATTATTACATTCTTCTCTCATAAAAAAACTCAAAAAAATCAAAAAGTCAAAAAGTTCTCCTCAAACCAAGCTTTTAAGCCCAGATTAAAATAACCAAAAAAGCCAAAAAGCTAAAAAACCAACTCACTTTCCAAATGGAAGCTTAGATCAATACACGTAGAGCAATTTGTGAATGTGATGTTAAAGTAACTTTAAATTTAAATTAAAATACATGACAAAATTAGATCATTTTAACATTTACTTATAGTTCTCTAAAAATATATGCAGGCCTATTCGTTTGCAGAGTTAGGCTTGTTCGTTTGCAGAGTTAGGTTTGGTGAGATCTTAGTGTAGGGACTATTAGTGTAGGAATTGTTAGTAAGGAGACTAAGAAAAATTATATTTATTTGTGATATATTTTAGTGAGGGGATTAAGTATATGAAATATCATAAATACCCTTTGATGTTTTTGATATATTTTAATATTAAAAAATAATATTTTATAAATATATTTTTGTACTATGTTATTTTAATATATATATATAATGACATAACTCCAAAAAAAAAAAAAAAAAAACCAAAAACCAGAAAGAAAAAAATCCACACAAATATAAAATACACAACATGGGTAAAATAGTCTTTTTCTAAGTTAATTCCCTCTCTAGTTTTGAAATCTAACCCTTCGAGGCCTTTGCTAATCCCTACCTCCAAGGCCTTCAAGGGTTAGGTTTCAAAACTAGTGAGGAGATTAACTTGAAAATTATACAAAAGATGTATGAAAATGTATTTAAAATAAGAAATATATAATGAAAATATGTTAAATGTGCATTGAAATTGTAAATTTTGTAGGAGTAATTATTATCTGAAATTAACCAACATGAATACCGTCACCCAAATATAAATTTTGGAAAAAGTTAGGGATCATGAAATTTTTTCATGAATATGATCATGAAAAATTTATGATCCTTAAATTACCTTGATTAGTGTGTGGTGCTGCATTCTAAGTACAATTCAAGGGTCACAAAGCTTTCATGATTATTTTCATGAAAGGTTTTTCATGACACCTAGCATTGCTGATAAATTATATATATGTATATTAAACAAATCATCAATATAAATATTATGATCTATTATAAAAACTAATTATATTTAAACAAAAAAATTCCATCTCATTAAAAATATACTCACTAACAATTGCAAAATAGCTGCATACCCATTAATATATAAACATGTATCTAATTATAGAAGTCGTGACCCACATGTGCCTACAAGCTTCTCCCACTTCCCATTGCCCATGATTCCCCAACTCTTTGTAGTTGTCATTTTCTCTGGTGCCACATAAATGTGTCCACGGTGATGATTAATCCTTTTTTTTTTTTATTTGAAAAATATTTAATGCCACTAATTTAGAAACACTAGAAGAGCATTAATTGGTGAGGCCCTGATATAATGTTTTACTCTGTTTTTTATTTTTTATTTCACTGCCAGCTTGTTAGAGCTGGTATTAGTGGTGCTATTTTAATGATCTAAATCGTTGTTTTTATTTTATTTTATTGTAGGCTGGTCCACCCACTCATCTATCAACAATGCTACCGACCTCCAAGTACGGACGACCCCAGTGCCACCCCAGTGACGTGGCAGCATGTGGTTGGTCAAAATTCAAAAAAAAAAAAAAACTGTTTTTGCACCAATCAGGGACGACCCTAGCACCCCCAACTGAGGGTCTAAGTCATTTTTCCTCATTTATATATATATATCGGACCACACTTCCCCAGTTAGCAGGCAGCGAGTTCTTCACACAAAATCACTCTCTCTCTCTCTCTCTCTCTCTCTCTCTCACACACACACACACACACACACACACACACACACACAGCAAACAGTGAGTGTAAGAAATGTGGCAAGTTGGGTTGTGTGTGGTAGCAGTGGTTACCATATTGATAAGTCAGTGGCTTTACAAGTGGAGGAACCCAAAATGCAATGGAGTTCTGCCTCCAGGATCTATGGGGCTCCCATTTATTGGAGAAACGTTTCAACTTCTTATTCCCAACCACTCCTTAGATCTACATCCCTTCATTAAGAAGAGAATTGAAAAGTACAACCATATTGTTTGTTTTGTTTCTTAAGTACTACTTTGTTTGAATATTCTATTTATGGTAGTGGTTGTTGTTGTTGTTGTACACAAACAAACAAAACAGGTATGGAAAAGTGTTTTCAACAAATTTGGTGGGAAGGCCAATGGTGATAACAGCAGATCCAAAGCTGAACAATTACTTGATTCAACAAGAAGGGAGGGAAGTAGAGCTGTGGTATTTGGACACATTCCAGAAGGTATTCGGTCTAGAAGGTGAAGCCAGACCAAATGCTGTTGGTCAGATTCACAAGTACGTTAGAGGCTCCTACTTGAATTTCTTTGGTGTCGACAGGCTCCGGACTAAGTTGCTTGCTGAAATTGAAACCACCGTTCGCATTAACATGCACCGCTGGTCTACCCAAGGAACCATTGATGCCAAAAAAGAAACTGCTAATGTATGTATATATATACTACTGCATACTACCCACTACAGTAAACAACACTATAAACAACTCTCTCCCACCTAAGGTTTTAATTGGTAGAGAAATGGTAAAAATTCACGATTTATGTTAGGGATAGAGAACAACATGAGGACTAAACAGTTGACGATTAGCTTGAAGTATGATCACGTAGTGTTCCAAAATTATTACATCGTACTTTCTCCTCCGTTTCTTTTTATTACCCCCCCCCCCCCCCTATCTCATCATATTTCACAAATCATCCATGCTATTATTATATATACACAAATAAGTTTAATGTTCGGATTAGTGTAATGTTTTATGGTTACCTCAATGCAATTACTAGGGTTTCATTTTTGAAAAAGACTCCCAAAATTTTCATTCATAAATTCATAATTAAAAAGAGTAATGTTATATATAATCTTATTTTTATTCATAGGTGTCGTTTGGGAACAGATTTTTAGTAACTTTTTGACTTTTTATCTAAAATATGATATAAAAAAATTAATATGTTTCGGATGATTTTTTAGTTTTTTACGAAAAGATGTGCAAAAAGTAGAATTTTTTTTTTTAACTTTTTAGTATAAGTTGTTGTCTTTTTGATTTTTTTAGTGATTTTTTAGCTTTTAGGCTAAAAAGTAATGTTGCCAAACGAGACCTTAGACATAAAAAAATTTATTATTTTATCTTTTCTTAATCATATAAAATAAAATAATAAATAATAAATAAGGCAAATTTTCGCAAAAAAAATAAATCTATTTATTTCAACTTCAAAAAAAAAATTCAAATAATAAATGCATTACTTAAAATGAAAAATTTTACGTTATTTATGTAGTGTGGAATAATTCATATATTAAATTAGTAGGATGTTATCTAATATTAATTTTAGAGAGATTGTTTATTTTTAAGTATTTTATCAATGAAAATAAAATTTTTCTTTTATTATTAAATGATTTAATAATGTCTTAACAATTTAAGGGATTTATTTAATATTGTATGAAATTCGAGAACTTTATTAAATAATGTTAAAATTTGTATGAGTTTTTGATAATATATATTAAAACGTTAGGTAAGGTGAGTGAAATTTCTCATTTGAATAAATAAGGTAGCTAATAGAAAATTTCATCATTTTTTATATTATAACCTATGACATCAGCATGACATCAACAATTTCTGTTAAATAGCCTAACAATCAGAGAATCTTGATAATAGTTTCAAAAGAAAGAAAATTTAGTATATTTATTGAAACTACAAGAGAAATTTCTGTAATTGTTAGAAAACCTTAGGGAGATAAGTGTAATTTACTCTTATTATTATTATTATTACATCAAGATCATTCACATACAAATTCTGAAGCTAAGTTAATTTAATAGGGAGATGCTACGATGTGCACGCTTAAAAGGTGTATATGATATGTCTTTTATAATTTTTTTTTATTATAAAATTTCACACAATTTCAAAACATAAATTAAAAATGTCATAATTTTTTTTAGCACGACAGTCATAACTTTTTTTTTTATCATAAAATGTTATAACAAAAATTATAAAGTGTCATAACGTTATCATTTATAATTTTAGAATAAACATCATAAATTCAAAATCTATAATTTTATCACAAAATGACATAATATACATCACAAATAATCATAACTTTTATTATAAAAAATCATAATTCATTTTGCGCTATCCACTTTTTTTTGAGTGGATGTTGTAAATTTCTCCTAATTAATATTTGTTGTCTTGGGTTTTGTAGATGGTGGCAATTTTTGCTGCGAAAACGCTGTTTGGTCATGATTTTGAAAAATCATCTGATGATATAGGGACAACCATAGCTGGATTCGTGGAAGGTCTTTTGTCCTTTCCATTGAACATTCCTGATACTAAATTCTACAAATGTATGAAGGTAATAACACTAGAAAGCTTAAATGTACAGTGCTTCCTTTATTTTCCTTTTTCATGGTTTCAGAAAGAAAAAAAAAATTAAAAAAAATTTTGTTTAGGAAAATCGTTTTAAAAAAATTTAAAACTAATTTTCTGTTATTCACAGAAAAAAAAAAAAAAAAGAAGATTTTTTTTTTGAGGGGTCATTTTATGTATTTTTTGAAAACAGAAAACAAAAAACAAAAATTTAATAAATCATTTTGTTGAAAGTAGAGTATGATGAATAATTATAGTAGCTAAATGTTCACTTTCGGTGACTAACGGTTTAGTGGCGAAAAGATACCATTTGCCTACTAAAAGAAATTTAGTAGGGAAAAGTTTTATTTTTTGGTGACCAAATGAAGTTTAGTCACCAATACTATCGCCGACAGGGTATGGGCGACGAACTTGGCGACAAAAATATTTGGTCGGTAAAACGTTTTAGCGACCAAATTTATGCCTTTTGCCGACCAATAATTTAGTAGCTAAAAGTGACATTTCTTATAGTGATTTATGGATTATGATTTTGATTGTAGGATAAGGACACGTTAGAAAAGGTAATTTGGGCAAAGTTAAAGGAGAGAATAGATTGTCCAGAGGAAAAGAAAGGGGACTTCCTTGATCAAGCAGTGAAAGACTTGAACACTGACTTCTTCTTGACAGAGAATTTCATCGTATCAGTCATTGTTGGAGCTTTGTTTGCAACTGTTGAGTCAATATCCACCTCCATAACACTATCTTTCAAGTTATTTGAAGATCACCCTTGGGTGGTGGAGGATCTAGTGGTATGAAATGAAATCAACAACCCAACCCAACATTATTCACACTAATATTTTTCCAATATATTTACTACTAATTAATGTTAATTATTGTTTTAGGCGGAGCATGACATTATTCTAAAAAATAGAGAGGACAAGAAATCTCCGCTGACTTGGGAGGAATATAAATCCATGACTGTTACTATGCATGTGAGTTTTACACTCTAAACTATATATATATATATCTGTTTTGGAAATTAATTTTACTGGATTAATTTTATTAGATCTTTTCATTTTTTTTACTTCAATCTATACAATAAATTATAGGACTGGGCTCCCTCCAGTCATACAACCGGATTGAAGGGTGTTGTCTAGGCTTACGGAGGTCATCACGGGTTTGGTTTTCAAATCGTTCAATTTATAGGATTCTTTGTGTATATTATCAAAATAAATAAATAAATAAATAAATAAAAAGATCGATCCAATAATTATAACTTATTTAATTTATTACATTTGTCACTAAAAAATAGATTGTCTATTTTTAAAAACACAATTATCGTCTTCTTTTTTTCTTTTTTCTTTTTTTTTTTTTTGTTTGTTTGTTTTTGTGACCAACACGATAAATTCAACACATTACGATTATTAGATCCATCTAATTTTTTGTGTGAATCATATATACAAAATATTTGACAAAATAAACAATTCAAATCATTTAAATGGAACTTGTGATGGATCCCATGAACTTGAACAATGCTCTTCAACCCCTATGCTTAACTAGAGGGGAGCCACCTCCAAAATTATATTATTTGCAAAAAATGTTAATGCACCCAAAAAGTATTTTAAAGAATATCTATAAATAAAATGTATGATATATATTTAAACTATATATGAATCCATACATTATTTTTATATCTTGGAAATTGTCGAATACCATTTTTTTAATTATGGTAGTTGGGTCTTACATATAAACAATCAAATCTAATATGTAGTTCGGCGTATGAGAATAAAATAAGGTAATAAATAATTTCAATGAAAGCCATCCACTAATGCATAGCATCCCTTACAAAGTAAAATATTAACACATAGTATACATGAATGAATAATATTTTACAAAATTTATTAGATCACTTTTAATTTTTTATTATCTATGTATGTATATTATCTGTTGAGTAATGTGATTGAACTAATTTATTTGTTCCTAAAACTTATTCATATATATATATATATATATTTTCATCATGCAAAAAAGAAATTGGCACACTGCGTCATTAACTTGTGTTGGTATGCCCAAAATGCAGGTTATCAATGAAGTGCTGAGGTTGGGAAATGTTGCTCCTGGGATACTAAGAAAAACACTGAAAGATATCAATTATAATGGTAATATATATATATATATATATACATTTTTACCAGTAAATTAAAAATTTCATAAAAAACATGAAATCAAAAGTATAGAAAGATGAAACGTATCGAGAGAGATTCATAAAGTAAATCTATCCCTATTACTGCTACTTGTATCCACACAACTAACTTCTCAACCTCACAATTTTTAAAATATAAATAAACAAAAACAGAAAAAAGAAAACAAAAAATAGTTTAGTATATTTTAACCACACTACACCCAATGCTATTGAACTCCAAAGTAAACAATTCCCCCAATTTAGTCCAAAGTCAACAATTCCCCCAATTTAGTCCATTAACTAGACCTTCAAAATGGGCTTGATCCAGCACAACTTCTAAATTTATACTGGGCCTTGGCTGCCCCACTACCACTTAAACTTTTCATAAGCCCAACATGGTCCACATACACCTTTATGACTTTCTTCATGTGACCACTTGTTTGAATTATAATGGTATAATGGTTATATATATATATATATATATGCATCAAGTTAATTAATCATCACCATAAATTATGCATCTAACAAAATGGTCATGTTTTCCTTCCTCTCTTATTAAGAAGGAAGACCACATGTTGTATAATTATGACGTATTAATTTGTGAAGCTATGATTAGGGTTTTACATCTCAAACTTAATTATTTTAGAGTTCAATACCAATTGACTAATTTCAATCTCCAGATTATACAATTCCATCAGGTTGGGCCATTATGATTGTCAATTCTATCCTTCAACTAAATCCCGATATATTTAAAGATCCATGGACATTCAATCCGAAGCGTTGGGAGGTTGATTTTATTCTCTCTCAAAATAAAAAAAATTAACGATATAATATTGTTAGTCAGAGATCATTTGTCTCAATATAAATTTTCAATGTGTTGAATTCTAAATCTCAAAATTCTCACACAATCTAATATTATTGATAGTGGTTCAAAATATATGACCAAATCTTTGATTCATTAATGAAAGCAGGACATTGATCCACAAATTGCATCAAAGAATTTTATGCCTTTTGGTGGCGGGACAAGACAATGTGCTGGTGCAGAGTTGGCCAAGTCATTTTTTGCCATCTTTCTCCATGTTTTAGTCAGTGAATACAGGTGTGTTTCCCATTTGTTTCATATTTCATGAATGTTCATGTTGCTTCAATTATAGTGACAAATATGATAAAAAATATATATAAATGGAAGTCATAAAAAACTAAATTGGAGCAAAAGAAAATAATAAAATTCATTTCTTAGTATGCATTTAGTTAAGATAATATATCTTTGTGATGAATTTATAACAGTGGACTACTTTCACAAGAGAAAAAAGAGAGGATGAAATTGGAAATTAAGTTGACATGTTAATTAGATTTGTAAAATTTTTTTCTCATTTAAAAAAAGTTTTAATGTATTTTTTTCATTTATGTTTTTTTTATTCTGATAGGTGGACCAAAATTAAGGGAGGGGCTGTAGCTCGAACGCCTATGTTACGATTTGAAGATGACATGTGTAGCGAAAGGGTTTGGAAATACTCTTTAGATCCTGAAAGACGCCAATGATCCTCAGCTAGTCACCTGAAAAGACAAGAACACTCCGGTCGGGGGTGCCAGAATTAGCACTCCGACAGGCAAGTCAGTTCCTCTGCTCAAGAAAACTTGTTTACTAAGTTTTCAGAAGTGATTCTTACATACCTTTACAAATCTGAAGCTCTTGTATTTATATCCATTCTCTGGGCCTGGGCCTACTTTTTCAATCATTATTTTTTCTCTATTCGGCTCTATGGAGGGATCCAAATACGGCCTATCTATCATATTCGGCCCCGAATTCTTGCGGGATATATATGCCGGCTAGCGTCAAGCTTCTGAAATATACCTCCCTTATCCTCGCCTAATTATTCGGCCACCACAATTGCCCTCCAAACTCCCTGTTGATGGCAGTTAACCGGCGAGTTTGGTTCAGAATTTGAGAAGTTCAGCGTCAGGCGGCTTTGCGTGCCCCAATATATGTCAGGAGGCACGGACCTTTTTGCTCATCATTACGCTTTCCCGCTCTATTCATGTGTATCGCAGCATTTATTGCGATTTGAAGCTTCGGTCTTTTCAAATTCTCGTTTCGTCGATTTTCTGAGACTTTTGGATCGCAGGTGCATATCCCTCCGCGACTCGTGTTTTCTGCAACTTCTTCCCGTCTTCACCTGTCTCATCTGCTCCTCGTAAGTTTCCTTATCCCTTTTTTGTAATCCTATTTTCCGTTTGTTATTTCGACTCCGGCGAACACTTAGTTCTCTGTTAAGATGGCCAAACATTTGAAAGACCTCCTCTCTGAGGGTCGTATCTCTGGTTTCCGGCAACACTTCTCTATTCCTGACGACGTCCATTTATCCCTTGTAACGGACAACGCTCTCGACATGGAGAGGGAAGACCAAAACACTATCGTATTCCCTCTTTTATCCATTGCTGAAGGCGGAGTTCGTTTCCCCCTACACCCACTTCTGAGAGCTGTTCTCCGCTATTGGGGTTTGATTCCTTCTCAACCCAATGTAAATTTCTTTCGAATCATCATGGGGGTAGTAGAGTTGAATCGACGCCTTAGGATCAACCTCGGGATTCCAGCTATTCGGCATTGCTATGCCTTAGCCAAATCCTCCGGTCGGCTGGGGCGATATTTTCTCAGGGCCAGAGATACTGACCATCACTTGGTGACCATGCTTGCCAGTTCTGGTAAACGGGTTGACGACGTGATGGTCAACGTCCGAGGTAATTAGGAGTTCGCTGATGGGGAGGATCGCCTGGACCCTATTCCCAGACATAAGGGTGACCCAGGTTGCCACGCAATGTCTTGTTTGCTGGACTATCTCTTATTCGGCTCCTTTCCCTAAATCGTTTTTTCTCTTCTGCAGGTAATAGGTTGAAGAAAATCTTGACTTCGGTTGACGACGTGATTCTTGGGGAAATCAAGACTGCGCTCAGATATTTCAGCCACCCAAACGTACAACAGCAAGGGAGAGCCGCCCATATTCTCCTTCGGTACGAACCCACTTACACTACTTTCTCGGCTGCAGACAACATCCCGATTCCAGCAGGCAGTCAACAGCTCTCGGCCCTTATCTTTCCCCACTTCAAAAACCTTAGGCAGATCGGTCTCGTAGATTCTGATTCGGGGGAAGACGTTGAGCCGGTTGTAGAGGTGATCGCCGATCCGATTGGGGAGTCTACTGAGGGGGTCATAGAGGGCGACAAGGCCGTACGCTCGGCATTTGAGGCCGCCGAGCCATCCGCCTCAGGACGAACGGATTTCTCTTCCGAGGATATTTTTGCGAATCTGGGGGATCTACCCGGCGATTTCTTGGAGGGCATGGCGAAGGAAAGCTTAACGCAAATGGCACGTAGAAGAAATGCCAAGCGGATGGCCGCCCAGAAGAAGGCTGAATGCGCCGCACCAGATTCCAGCTTGATCAAGCCCTTCGTACCCGTTCCTGAGGGAACGGTTGAGGTTGCTGCGTCCGATGCGGGGAAGGAGGATGGAGAGCAGGCCGATGGGGAACAGTTGATTCCGGAGTATGGCCGAAAGCGTGGTGTCGAGGGAGAGACGAGCTCGGAAACTGGACTCGCTAGCAAACGGCCTCGGCTTGAAGAACCATACGTGATCGCGCCGTTTGTTATTCAGCCGAAAATCAGGGGCGTGCCGATTTTATCCGACGCTTCGGCCGTCGAGGATCCAGCCGTGGCTTTGAGCCTGGCGGCTTCAATTTCACTGTCTGTTGACAACAAAGCCTTCGGTGCCGTGCCTGATGTTATGGCCGTTGCCCTAACTACTCAATCGGCACTCCTGGTAGGTCGCCTTAATCTCGCTCTTGTTTGTTAAAGGTGTCTAATCGTACCGAATTGTTTTGCAGACGATCGGAAGGATCACCGACTTGGGTCGCCGCCTGCGTGATGCGCTCGGGAGAATTGACCATTTGGAAACGGAGTTGCAGGGTCAGAAAAGTAGGGCCGAGTTCAAAATTATGAGAGCTGAAATGGAGAGCGCGCGAGCCGAAGCAGAGAAAGAGAGGGCTCGAATCGCCGAACAGCTTCGTGTTGATGCTGAGGGTAGGGCAAATACGAGCGAGGAATCGCTCAAACTCTCAAAGGAAGCACTTGCTGAAGCGGAGGCTCAGTTAGAGGAGCTTAAGGCCGCCCGCGATAAAGCCGAATCGGAGGCCTTTGAGGTAGGGAGAGGTGTCGCTCTGACGGAATATGTTGAAGAAGTGTCCAAATTTGAGAATCGCGGGTTCAAGCATGGGTGGCTCGAAGCCCTTGCTGCCGCTGAGGTTACCTTGGATGTGCCAATTCCTTATGAGCAGGTGGACGTTCAGGCCCTTGAGTCCGATTCCGATGAATGATCTGGGAGTCGTTTACTGCGCAGGCGTCTTTTTGTTTTTGTTTTTCTTTTTGGATAGTGATTTGTTGGTTCAGGGTAGTTTTCATGTATAAATTGGTTAGCATCGGCGCACAATTTATTAATGAAAATTTCCTTGTAATTTTTGGTACCATCGCACATTTTGTATGAAAGAATTCTTGTAATTTTATTTTTAATGAAAGAGTTCTGTATTTGTCAATGCATTTGGTAAAATGGAATTGCATATACTGTGGGGAAACCCTGATTTGTGAATCTGGTAAAATGGAATTGCATATACTGTGGGGAAACCCTGATTTGTGAATCTGCCCTTGCCCCAGTGGGTTCATAAAAAGGATTCTAGCGCTGAATCAACTTGTGAGCCGGCTGGGGTACTTGGTCCGAATAGATTGATAAATCTATTGTTGCCAGTCAACTCATGAGCCGGATGATTTTGCTATGGCACGAATGATTTTATCTAGAACTCTTCTAAACACCATTTGCAATTTCATAGAACCACTGAAGGTAGAGGGGAAAAGATTGGTCAATATCTGGGTTCCTGCAGATTGCATACATATCTCATCAAAATCACCATTTGCAATTTCACTGCCTACTGATCTTGTGTTCTTGGGTTCCTGCAGATTTCATACATATCTCATCAAAATCACCATTTGCAATTTCACTGCCTACTGATCTTGTGTCCTTGGGTTGATGGATTTGCCCTTGCCCTAGTGGGTTCATGATAGGAACTCGGGCTCTGAGGGATCAATTCATGAGCCGGCTGGGGTACTACGCACTTAGGCTGAAGATCTTGAGCCAAAAGCTTCTCCTGCCGTTGACATATTCGGCATCAGGCGATTGGGTTTCGCGACTAATGAACTTGCCTCGATCGTGCTGCCTCTGCGGGTGTTAAATGATTAAGGGCACAACTTTTAAGAGTGGTAGGTATCTAATTCAGACTCGTGAGAGAAAATCTATTGTGCATATGTCGAACAAACTCTTCTTTAACAGCAAAGGGGAAGCCAAGACATTGGCTGAGCTTAGCAGTGATATGGATCGAAGTGAACACCGTGGTGCGCCCTTGCGTGCTGGGAGTAAGAGTTCTATGGGTCGAGAGAGGCGTCAATCTCCTCGACGTCGTAGTAGGTCGCCCAAACGGGACATGCAGTCTCATGGGAGATCGCCACACGCCCAAGTTGAAAGGAGATCAGACGCGAATCCATGCCCGTTAAGTTTTGCAGTATTTGTGAAGAATAAGCCTATGACGGAAGCGGACTCGATCGTGCGAGATCCAGACGTGGCGGTCGAGTTTGCTCGACAAATATTTCCTCCGGAAGTTCAGCAGTCAATGGTTGGTCGTCAGGACTACGAAGTGTTTCGCGAGGGCATTCATGGGGCGGTGAAAGGGCTCTATACGGCTTATGAAGTCAGGATGCGATTGCGCGCTGCTCGCCGAGAAATGGAGAAAAAGGATGAGCATATCCGCAGTTTGGAGGCTCGCGTGGAGGCGGCTGAACGTGAATTAAGGAAGGTCAAAGCGACTCAAGTTCAACCAGTAGGGCAGGTGAATCCGGTCGTGGAAGAGAGGGTTACCAGTCGGCTTATAAGCACTGCCATTGCCGATCGTGAAACGGCGAGCATGTTCGCATTGGAGTCCGCCAAGGGGAGGTCTTATGAGAAAGGTTTTTACGAAGGGCGCTTGGTTGGAATCCAAAAGACCCAAGAGAAGCTTGCCGAAGAGGTTTGCCGATGTGAAAATCGTGGGTTCAGGCATGGTTGGATCAAGGCATCTCAAGCCGTCGAATCTCTGCGTTTGTCAGGCATTGATTCGGCGTCACCTCTCTATCACAGTAAGGACTTTCCGTTTTCTGCTTTCGAGGCTGAGAAGAGTGAGGATGAGGGCGATGCCATATGACTTTAATTATTGTAAGGTTTGAACGCTGGTCGCGTTCGCAATTATGTAATTTCTTGATTCTTTAAATAAAAGACGCTTTATTGAAAATGTCAAATTATGTCCCGCATTCGGCGTGTGCGTGTTTAATTTGATTTCATAAATGTTTGGAGACATAAATACATCAATCGGACGGGTGTTTAATTTGATTGCATGTCGAGGCGCCGATTCATTGTACATGATCGGCCTCCATATAATGGTTTACTTTTGAACAAAGCCTATTGCGGAATGTTGTTGAAATTTGAAGAAGCCGTGAGTCAGGGATCGGAGGGGCTACGGCGTTTTGACTTGGCTTGAATGCCAAATGTCTAGCCGATTGGGCTAGGTAATAATTTTTTTTTACCCTTGCGCAGCCTATGCGCGCGCGTTTTAGCCAATTGTTGGGTTAATTATGTCGTGGAGAATGTTGACCGACGATTGTGTTCGTGGAGTTTAGTGTTAACAAAATCACTTCGGGACTTGGGCCTCGAGATCGCGGCCATTACTGAGAATAAAAGCGGCAGGCGCCTCATGCAATCAAGCATATTTGGTTCTCCAGCATCTATTGCGTGGGATGACCAACAGTTCTTACCATCGGATGGTGATGATAGTTGCAGGAGCTCAAATTCCGGCCGAACTTGGCGCTCGGATGGTTTGCGGCGGAGGATTCTCCAGTGTGGGAGGTGGACCGCTGAGAGGAGAAACTGGAAACACGTCAGTCTCCAAGTCGTCGAAGCAGATCGCCCCGAAAGGAAGCACAACGACCGCTACTCCTAACCTCCCTTGTCTTGGATCTTGGCCTTGACATTGTCGATGGTGTCAGAGGCCTGGCGGCATACCGATTTGGGCGCGGTTAGATCGCTTCGTTTTGGGGCGCAATGGTTGTTCTGATGACAAGGGTCGAGTCGATGGGTTGATTTGTCTTAGAAGTTAGAGGTAGATATTGTAATGTTCGAACGCGGATTGCGTCTATGTAACACCTTTTTAATGAAATAAAAAGTGTCATTTCATATAGTTGAGTTTTATTTTGAAAATGTTTTGTTTTAGCAATGCCGAATGAATGTTCCTGATCCCGGTTAAGTACGTCATTTCGTATGGTTCAATAGTTTGCTATTGGAACTTTTGTGTGGCTTAGATATGTTAGCTTAAATATTGTTCCTGTACTCGGGGATCGGCCCTTGCCTTGGGCGGGGTGCGAGTTTGGTTGGAATGGCTTACTCGTAGGCCGGCTAAGGTACGCCTTGTTCGGCCCTAAGGTGTCGTGCACGAAAGGGGGCTCCAAATCCGGAGACTTGATTTGGCCAATCGTGATTCACGAAGGGCGCTCCGAATCCGGAGACTTAATCGGCCCTAAGGTGTCATGCACCAAAGGGCGCTCCGAATCCGAAGACTTAATCGGCCCTAAGGTGTCATGCACCAAAGGGCGCTCCGAATCCGGAGACTTATTCGGCCCTAAGGTGTCATGCACCAAAGGGGGCTCCGAATCCGGAGACTTAATCGGCCTTAAGGTGTCATGCACCAAAGGGGGCTCCGAATCCGGAGACTTAATCGGCCCTAAGGTGTCATGTACCAAAGGGCGCTCCGAATCCGGAGACTTGATTTGGCCAATCGTGATTCACGAAGGGCGCTCCGAATCCGGAGACTTAATCGGCCCTAAGGTGTCATGCACCAAAAGGGGCTCCGAATCCGGAGACTTATTCGGCCCTAAGGTGTCATGCACCAAAGGGCGCTCCGAATCCGGAGACTTAATTTGGCCAATCGTGATTCACGAAGGGCGCTCCGAATCCGGAGACTTTAATCGGCCCTAAGGTGTCATGCACCAAAGGGGGCTCCGAATCCGGAGAGTTAATTTGGCCAATCGTGATTCACGAAGGGCGCTCCGAATCCGGAGACTTAATCGGCCCTTAAGGTGTCATGCACCAAAGGGGGCTCCGAATCCGGAGACTTAATTTGGCCAATCGTGATTCACGAAGGGCGCTCCGAATCCGGAGACTTAATCGGCCCTAAGGTGTCATGCACCAAAGGGGGCTCCGAATCCGGAGACTTATTCGGCCCTAAGGTGTCATGCACCAAAGGGCGCTCCGAATCCGGAGACTTAATTTGGCCAATCGTGATTCATGAAGGGCGCTCCGAATCCAGAGACTTAATCGGCCCTAATGTCATGCACCAAAGGGGGCTCCGAATCCGGAGACTTAATTTGGCCAATCGTGATTCACGAAGGGCGCTCCGAATCCGTAGACTTAATCGGCCCTAAAGTATCATGCACCAAAGGGGGCTCCGAATCCGGAGACTTATTCGGCCCTAAGGTGTCATGCACCAAAGGGCGCTCCGAATCCGGAGACTTGATCGGCCCTAAGGTGTCATGCACCAAAGGAGGCTCCGAATCCGGAGACTTAATTTGGCCAATCGTGATTCACGAAGGGGCTTGAAGGAGAATGACAGAAAATCAATTTGCATTAAAACGTGGGACCAGTACAAACATCGGATCCCACAAGTCGGGTCCACAAATGGAGTCTATGTTCATAGGGTCTACATACGCGCGGACTGCGGTGAGCCGCGGATCTCCTCAATGCCACGGGCTGTTGGGAAGTGCATAAGCTGATGGTAGGTGCTTGGGACGGCCTTCATGACATGCAACCAGGGGCGCCCCATGATGGCATTATACGGCAACGGAAGCTTCACAACCAAGAAGTCCACGTCAACTGTCTTTGAGCCCGCTCGAACAGGTAGCACGTCACTCCCCAACGGATACTCTGGATTCGCATTGAAGCCGATCAGCGCCTGAGACGACGGTGATAGATCCGACTCGTTGAGGCCGAGTTCGACAAAAGTTCTGTAATACAGGATTTCCGAAGTGCTTCCTGGGTCTATGAGAATGTGTTCAACGCTGAACTGTCGTACGCGTAATTTGACGATCAAAGGATCGACGTGGCTGGCCGTCGTTCCGGCCAGGTCGGAGTCATCGAACTTAATTGTCGGAGCTTCTTTGGGCCTGCCGGTCGACATGTTATGTTTTGGGGGGATTGGGTGCGACTGGACGGTATGCACGGTCGGGGATGCCGGCAGACCGTAGATTACGTGGATCACGCCAAGCGGAGGTGAATCCTGTCTCAAGGCTAGTGCTTTGGTTGGCCTTCCCTTGCTCACGTATTGCTGCAATCGACCATCTTGCGCGAGTTCCTCCAGATGATCCTTTAGCGCGTAACAACTCTCGGTTTCGTGGCCGTGATCTTTGTGGTATTCGCATCGTCTATCCCTCCTCCGTGTGTCAGGAGGCCCCACCATCTTCGCCGGCCACTTGAAAAATGGAAGGTGCTGGACTTTGGTCATTATTGCCGCGATCGGCTCTGTCAACTCCGTATACTTCTTGTCTGTTCACCTTGAGCGTCTGCTATCGACTTGTAGTTGTTCATTCGTTCGGTGGGGGCACTGATCGCTTGATCGGCGGGAGTCTCGCCTTTTATCTCGTTTGGTCCGTTGTCGGGGCTCAGGGCTTGGTGGTGGCACGGAGCTTATTGGTCGAGCGGTTTCGGGGAAGGCCATTTTGCTGGGGATTTGTCCGGCTTTTATCCTCAGGGAGTCATCTTCGACTTTACAATATTCTTCAACTTTTTCATCAATGCCCAGACTGTTTTGGGGGGCCTTCTGGTCAAGGAGCTGCGCAGAGCACTGTCAGGATGTAAACCCATTTTGAAGGCGGTGATGGCCATAGAGTCGTTGCAGGCGTCGTCAACAAGGTTGAAGCACTCCCAATATCGTGCCGAGTACGCTCTAAGCGTTTCTCCTAACTGGATCTGCATGGCCCAGAGGGAGTCGGCCTGTTTCGGTTGTACCTCGTTGGTGATGAACCTGGCCCTGAAAGATTTCTGCAGCTGTCGGAAGCTTTTAATCGAAGCTGGCTCCAACTTGTAATACCACCTAACGGCTAGTGGACCTAGGCTGCTAGGGAATATTCGACACATGAGGGCTTCATTGTCTGCGTGCAGCGTCATGGCCTGTTTGTAATGACGGATATGATCAGTGGGGTCTGATTTTCCGTCGTATAGAGTGAATGAGGGAGCTTTGAATTTCTTGGGCAGGGATGCCCTTGCGATCCGTCGAACAAAAGGATCATGCTGGTCTTCCTCGTTTGAGCAGCTTCTCTTGCGCTTGTTCCTCGTTCTCAGATCCTTTTCGGAGGAGCTGGAGGTCTCGGATCTTCCCCTTGCGTCGAGCTCCGTGGATGATGAGTTGGAGCTGCTATCGGTATCCTTTGGGCGAGCCCGAGGCCTTTGTCCGTTTGCCCTCGGGGGTCGCTCTGGTTCCTGGCGCATGGCCTCTCTAGACTTTGCTACCTCTAGGGCCAAATCTTGACGGAGTCGCTCGTTCTCAGCGATCATGTTCTCGAGCCTATGTTCATTCTGCTTTGCTTGTTCTATGATAGCCTGCATTGTTTCTTGTGCTGAAGTTGTTGGTGAATCGAAGTTCAGGGCGCGTCATGCCGGGATGGTTTCTTTTCCGAGCATATTGGCTGGGGTGAGGTCGTCTTCCTGTGTTATCTCGTTGGTGGCTATCGGGGGATCTTCGGTCACGCCTTCCATGGATGTATTTGAGTATTCCCACAGACGGCGCCAATTGTGGTGAAAGGGTTTGGAAATACTCTTTAGATCCTGAAAGACGCCAATGATCCTCAGCTAGTCACCTGAAAAGATAAGAACACTCTGGTCGGGGGTGCCGGAATTAGCACTCCGACAGGCAAGTCAGTTCCTCTGCTCAAGAAAACTTGTTTACTAAGTTTTCAGAAGTGATTCTTACATACCTTTACAAATATGAAGCTCTTGTATTTATATCCATTCTTTGGGCCTCGGGGCTTGGGCCTACTTTTTCAATCATTATTTTTTCTCTATTCGGCTCTATGGAGGGATCCAAATACGGCCTATCTATCCTATTCGGCCCCGAATTCTTGCGGGATATATATGCCGGCTAGCGTCAAGCTTCTGAAATATACCTCCCTTATCCTCGCCTAATTATTCGGCCACCACAACATGCATATTAAGGTTTCTAAGAGACACGCATAATTATGAAACACCACCGGTATTCAAATGTCATATTTATTTTTCTTATTTGGGTTTAGATCTATGTTTGTGTTTGTGTTTGTATTTGTGTCAGTGTTGGGGCTTGTAAAAACTACGATGGGCAGCATTGAGCTGGTTATAGTTTATGTTTGTTTACGAACTATTTAAATTACGGCTTGCAACACATGCCATAAAAACTCTTTCACGACATGTACACAAATATTGTTATATGACACGCCGTGGAAAGTTGAGTGTCATTTACAGCATGCAGGTAAAGTTGTAAAACGTAATAAATTAAACATTAATGACATACTTTGTATGTTGTATATAATTTTACGACATTTCATGCCATAAATCGTTATACTTTTCATGACATAATTTTGCATGCTGTAGAAGGTTATTTTTATATATTTATGGCATATCTTGTATACCGTATATAATATTTTACGACATTTTCTTCCATGTCATAAATCATTACACTTTTCATGTCATAATTTTGTATGCCGTAGAAGGTCATTTTTAATATATTTATGACAAACTTTGTATGCCGTATATAATCTTTTACAGCATTTTCCTGCATGTCATAAATTAGTACACATTTCACAACATAATTTTATATGGCGTAGGAGGTTATTTTTAATATATAATATATATACATGAATATAACCTTGCCTAACAGTATGCAGACAATAGCTTATAAAATGCAACCTGTGAACAAACCAAGCAGAAGCAGCAACTATGAAGTAAGCAAAAATAAAAAAATTAAAAAAAAAATCTAATATTCATATACCAAACAACCCGCATATTAACTTCCATCCTCAACTTCTATCATATCAAGTTGATAACAACTTCAGACATATAAACCAAGAAAAGTATCCAAATTATAAGATTCACTAATCTCTAAAATGCGACTTTAAACATCCAAAAAACATAACTACAAATCATAAATCAATTAGTCTAATATTTAGTCCGAAAGAATGAATTGACTAAGCCATGCAACTGTACTTCCTATTGCATCTTGAAGATTATACATTTCATGAGTAGAACGAAACAATGACGCGTTGACTATTACGTGGCTCACCCATACTTTCCAACGCATAAGTTCGAGGGTCACATGATACACCTTTGACTTAGGATCTCTTGATGCAATTTGGCCTTCTGCAACCACTAGGTTGTCCCCTCCCAATGCAATTACTTTGATCCGAACAAAATTAGGAGTATATAAGCATATTACATAACATTCATCCCATTTACCAAGTATTAGTTCAACAAATGAAATGAAAGTGTCAAAAAGTTTCAATCAGATTAAAAAAAATTATTTATGTTGACAGAGTCAGAGTTGGTTGCAGCACATGGGGGGCTTGAAATGTCTATTTCACTATTACTTTCAAAGGATGTATTCTCTCTACTAAGGTTTTAATGTCGTTTCCTCCTTTCATTAATTGTGAGGTCTTAGTTTTGAGGACTAGAAAAATGACTTTTTCCTCCTAATTGGAAATGATCCTTGTTATAGTATCTGAGAATTGTTACATTGAAAGAAACAAACTATATTACTATCGTCTTATAATGCCCTCTGTTGCCAGGTAACACAATTCCTGATGTCTCGTGATATGTTTATAGGATATCAAATATTTTGTCAATTTTCATTTCAATTCACTAAGACCTTTTGGATCTCAAGTCAGAAGCATCAATTTTCATTTCAAAATGAAATGTTATAAAAACACCATTACTAAATGCAATCAATAGAGAACATACCTATCAAATCTAGAAAGATTTGCATCCATAAAACTTGCATCAACTCCAACATTATGCTTGTTCAATTAATTGCCCCTATAAAAAAAAAAAAAAATTAAGAAGAAGAAGAAAAGTTTCAATGCTCATCAAGATGGAGGCTAAGAAAGAACAAACAAATTAAATGAGAAGGAGGTCGAATGATAATGCTGATTACAAGAGTGGTGAATGACATAATTTCTTCCATTGCTTATCCTACTCAAAGCTACATTTGGAATCTAGTCCAAATTCAAAGACTACTAGATGATGAAGACCATAACACAGTAGGAAGGCAAACAAATATTGAATAAATTGGCCCAAGTCAAAGTCATATTTTAAGATACATCACCAGCATTACATATATAGCGATCTCGGTTTTCCTCCATTGTTATATTCCGGACTTGGTTCCGTAGGTGTTGTTGTTGTCCTTATTTTGTTTCCATCCTTTGAATTCTTTGTATTTGAGTTTTGGGATGTGTTGGGCAGGTTTGAAACAGGTTGCTTGTGATTAGAAACAAATAGCTACTACCTAGATTTTGGTCTCCCCGCTCGAGTGGGACTTCTCACGCTCGAGCGGGCCCTTTTGCATTTGGTCCTCCATTCGAGCAGCCAATCTGACGCTCAAGCGGGATTCTTCAGCCTTCTGTATTTTTTTCTCAGGTCTGCAGAAACTGGAAGTGTGCTTTCGATGCTCGGGCATCCGTTTTCATGCTTGAGTGGGAGTCTGTGTCTGACGCTCGAGCGGGGCGTTCCACACTCGAGCGAACTGTGTGTATTTTAGTTCGAGAAGAAGCCATTTTGAATCACTTTTTCAGCTCTCTCTCTCTCTAAAGCATTCCAAAACCCTAGGTTGAGAGATTCTCACTCTAGAATACTCTCTCTCTCTCTCTCTCTCTCTCTCCCTCTACATTTTGATCTTGACTTAGTGAGACCCAACCCTTGTGTTTTCATTAAAGTATTGGAGCTTCTCAAGACCTCCGTTTTCATCCGAATAGAAGTTGATTTCGCTACCTTTGGAGCTCACCACTTGCTTGGTTCATCTTCTCCTTTGAGCTCTGAAATTTGAGATAGGGATAACTACTCATTTTTATGAGCTTTGACATAAACTTTAGGCATTTTGATTAAATGGTGGAATTATGGAAATTTTGGAAAGCTAGGGTTTGAGAGTTGAAATGTTAGCAAGAGGGGCTTTGTAATTTTGAGCTCTATGTGCCTATGAGTCCTTGAAAGTGAGATTAGTGGTGTATAATGGGTAGAATGTGGACTTGGAAACAATATTTGAGAATAGGGGAAAAGTGTCATAATTTAATGTAAATGATTAATTTGTATAATTAATTTAGTAATTGTGGGAATATGAAATTGATTTGAAAATCATGAAATTGGATGGAATTGAGATTGAATGGTGTAGTTGGATTGATTAATCACTCACCTGGGAAATTGTTGAGAGTTTATCTGTTTGATAAATTTATTATCTGTTTAGAAATAACTGTTTTGGGCTATCGGTGGAGGATAGTCTTGATTGTTATAGATACTGTATGATGATTAGGTAAACTGAAACTAATCACCTGAAATATGTCATTGAATATGAGGGTTGAAATAACACATTGTATATGTGCGTTAAATGATCATTGTATATGATAAAGTGTTTAAATACATTGCATATATATCTTGTATGGGAGGAGATATGGGATGTACTCCATGGGTTGGGAGGAGATAAGGGATGTACTCCACTGTTTGGGAGGAGATAGGGGATGTACTCTATGGTTTGGGAGGAGATAGGGGATGGACTCCATTGTTAATTGAGTTGTAATCTCATTTTGAATTATTGATAATTAAAGTGTTAATAACATGAGCTGTAGTCTCGTTTTGAATTGTGGATAATGGGAGTGTTGACGATATGAGCTGTAGTCTCACTTGTAACGCCCTAAAAAATAAACCCATAATATATACAATATTGACATGCATTGATAAAAGAAAACAAAACATTATTTCATTCATCAGAGTATTCTTATTAAAAGACATTACATGTAACATCGAAAATAAATGCCCTACGGGCTTACAGCTTTCCAAGCCAACACTTGGACACAAAATTCTGAGTACTAACTCAATTACACATTAAGCCCTTGGATTGAGTTTACATATAATATCAAAACAAAACAAAATAATAACTAATCTAAACAGAGTCTTCAACTCCAAATCCTTCCAAGCTAATTCTTTGGAGGTAGCATATCACCTGAACCTGAAAATGATGTTCCCGTATAGGGTGAGCTACAGCCCAATAGAAATATACTAAACCAAATATAAGAATTGACTAAAGCAATAGCATTCGATAGATGGTTAACACAATTAAATCCATTTTATCACTTTACAGTTTCATGACAATAATGTCCATGACATGTTTCGCTTTACGTTATTAATCACTTTCCAATTATACAGACATGGCTCAGAACCTAGCCAAACAATAATAATGAGATTTACATCTTATATCAACATTACTTCCAATATCAACAAATCAATTGCGACTAAGGCTCATACTAAAACACTTCCATAAATCAATAAGTACGCATATTTGCTGTACTAATGGAGTCCATCCCCTTTCTCCTCCTAAATAGGTTTGAGAGTCCATCCCCTATCTTCCCTCAAACCATGGAGTACATCCCCTATCTCCTCACAAACAATATGCATATACAATGTATTAAACATTTGTCATACACAACATTCAATCAATACACAGATTCACTGTATTAATTCAACTGTCATATTCAATGACTCATTCAATGTGATTAGTTTCAGTTTTCCCTAATCAACATGCAATGTCTACAACAATCACGACTATCCTCCACCGATAGCCCAAAACAGTTATTTCTAAACAGGAAATAAATGTATCAACAAATGTAAACTCAACATTTTCATAGGTGAGTGATTAAACTATTCAACTACACCATTTATCTCATAATTTCCCCAATTTCATGAATTAAACTTAATTCCACATTTTTCCCAAATTTTATTATACAAATTAATTTATTACAACAATTAGGGCTTTCCCCCTTCTCTCAAAATTAACCCTAAGGTTAAATTTTATCATCTTGACACTACCTATGTCATTTTTCATGACTCACAATCACATGGAATTTAATATATAAACAATTCCCTATTTCTCAAATTATGATACAAACCCTAGTTTTCCCAAAATTACCAAACGACACCAACATATCAAAAATACCAAAACTTAGGACAAAACCTATAATATGGAGTAGGAAATCCCTACCTCGAAGTGAAGAACTCAAATGGAGATGATGGAGATGATGACCCAAAATCCAAAGTGCTCCAAATCCACTATTGCTTAGATTAAAACGAAGCCCAAGTCACCTTCTATCTTTTATACAAAGAGCTTAGGGTAAAAGCACACTAAAAGGAGATGAAAACCTAGAGAGAAGGTGTGTAGGGAGAGAGAGAAGACGGTTTTAGGGTTTTAAAATCACAAGGAGATGAAAAAGTGATCCAGAAAGTCGGATCTCGGTTTTATATAAGAGTCGCCCCGCTCGAGCGTGGAAACCCCCGCTCGAGCGTCACTCACAGACTCCCGCTCGAGCGTCAAAAATCCCGCTCGAGTGGTGGATACACACTCCCAGAACTTTTGCTGAACCAGGTCCCCACTCGAGCGTAAAACTCCCTGCTCGAGCGTCACACACACAAACTCACGCTCGAGCGTCAAAACGCCCGCTCGAGCGTCCAACACTGCAGAAGAAATACTGGAAGATGGAAAATCACGCTCGAGCGTCAAAACTCCCGCTCGAGCAGAGAAGCAACAACAAAGGGCCCGCTCGAGCGTCAAAAGCTCCGCTTGAGCGTAAAGGCAAAAATCTGGGCAACTACCCTTGGTTTCTAAGTTCAACCAACCTGTAACAAACCTGCCCAACGCATCCTATAACTCAAAAATAAGAAATTAAAGGACGACAACAGTAAATATATAGTAACGGCATCCACGGAACTTAAGTCCGGATACAACAACCAAATGGGGAAAGACCGGGGTCGCTATATCACTTAAATCGTTTGGTTAGATAATGAACCATGCTCTAGAATTGAATTGGATAAATAAAAGGTAAGTGGATTGAAACATGGGTATAAATGTTGATTGGTAAGAAAACGATGTACATTAGTTTACCTGCATTTACTATTTGGTGAATACTAATGTTTTAGTTATCGTTCATATTATGTATAGCATATCTCTACTGGCTTTGGCTCACCCTATATGGGACATCATTTTCAGGTACAGGAGACATGCCGCCTCCAAGGACTTAGCTTGGGCAATTTAGAGGCTGCAGGCTTCTTTTTGTTTTATTATTGGTTTTGTATTACATGAAATTCAAGCCGAGGGCTATATACGTAAAGAGTTAGAACTCTTCTTTTCTTGTAACCAAGGGTTGACTTGGAAAGTTGTAAGCCCGTAGGGCATTTACTTTTGTTGTCAATATGTAATACTTTTTGTAAAGAATACTCTGATGTATGAATATGTGATATTTCATTTATGTTTATGGATCTGTTGTATGATGGGATTATGTATTTTTTTTGAGGGCGTCTGTAGACGCGCCCGTGGGCTTCGCTCTACAGTTCGGACTCCTTTTTGTTTGTTGCGGTTCTTAATCTGAACCAAAGAGTCCAACTCTATCAAATCGTTTTGAGAAAAAAACAGATTTTTGAAAAAGAGTGCCAAACATGGACTGCTTTGCCAGATACGGAGTCGCCACCTAAATATTTTATTTTGGAAAATTTAGGAAACCCTGACTCGGTGCCAAAGGCCACGTGTCCGTCGTCACCAAAGTTGCCTCGGCTCGGGAACTTGGGTACGATTGAGGAAGGTCAGCTATGAGCACCCCCTCTCGCCCGATCCGAAGACCGGCCTCTACTAACCGTGATATCTTGTTTTAAAAACGTTATGTGTTCTTATTCCGGTTATCAGCCTAGATTTACTATGTTATGCGCACAGCAAACAAGTATAGACCAAATCACCTAAATTGGAACAAAACATTTAATGTTTGTTTTGAAAATGGTTTGCTAATCGCCAGTAGGCTAAAATGCAGGTTTTGCCACCCTCGAATGGACTTTTTAGAAAAGATGGTTTTGCCACTAACTAGTGGGCTTAAAACTCACAGTTTTAATACATTATCCCAATTTAAGCAATTCGACCTCCATCCACAGGCATTCAAGCAGTTGTATCACATAAGCAGCTAGCCTCATGGTAATCATGCTATTTATGGCAACACTCACACGCATGCGGTATGCTAAAGCATAACAGCTCACCTAGTACTCCAAGCCAAAACAGAAACCAGTTAGTAATCAAATGCATGATCCTAGTTCATGTTAAGTGGCTAATGCAACACAGGAAAAGATGCAATCTAGACAGGCTCGGCTATCCTAAACATGGCATGTGAAATACACCGGTAGCATGTATTCAATTTGGAATTGAAAATACGATGCAGTTAGTATGATGCGCCGAGCCCGGTGCATGTAAACGAATGTATGGATGCACGCATGCTATCATACTGTTATGCTAATTTAAATATGCCCTAATCTACCATCATAAGCAGGTAAATAAAAGGGAGAAAGAAGGGGAGGTTGGAAGACATACACACCACTCACACACACTTATTACAAATGTGCCCCCATACGGAGGGACCAAAAGAATGTGCAGTCCCAAATAGTACAGTCCAAATACAGAATAAATTATTACAAAAATTCTAATTATCAAATTAAATCGAATGTAAAAAGAAGGGGGGCCCTCAGCCCTGCCTCGGGGTGCGCAAATGATGCATGCTCGATCCGTCTTGCCTGGAAAACCTGCACCATACCACTGTTGCCTCTGTTTTCACTGTCCTACCTTTCCAAAGACTGCCAAAGTCCCAGAATACCTTTTATGCACACTGCTTCACACCATCGGCTGGATGAAATGGCTACCGGCCATGTAAAATATCTGTCGGCTGCTTATGAGGTTGTCGGCCACCAATACATCGCCGGTTGGCACTCTTTACTGCCGGTCGGCAAATAATTCCTGCAGAATCTGGTTTTTGACATCAACAAGGACAGACAGTAGTATGGCATGGAATTTAGGGCACATGTAAGCATGGCCATGTTTCCTATCATGTATGGGACTCAAGGAAGCATGGCCCTTAGTCCTTGGGCCACCAACTATGCATTTTGATGCATGATGGCCTAAGGGACCAAGATTGCATTTCAATGAATATGCATGCAACACGTAAATGAAGACCAAGACCCTATCATGTCAAGGTCAAGGGCCTCGGTGAATGAGAGTTGGGACAAGTTGCATCACTTGTGGTATGAACTCTTCTCAACCTTCACACTTGGCTTGACACCCCAAACCAAGTAATGCAATGCATGTTGTGCAAACATGGCTCCACAATGCAACCTAATACTAAAGTGCAAACATGTCACATGTAATGCAATCTATCATGTTGAATATGCAATGCTAGACATGGATAATCATGCAAAAGATTAGCATGTGACAAGACCTTATTAAACAAACATGAAACAAACATGAGATAAGCATGTAATAGTGGACTTAAACCATAAAGGGGCAGACCTCAATCCACCCCAAAACAGTGGCCAAAAGTGCTCAAAATCATGGACAAAATGCTATACAAGCATGCAAGTTTATGAGCCTAAAGCTAAGGCACAAAAGAGAGCATCTTACCACCACTAACATGACCACTCATGGCATGTATTATACAAGCAAAAACAGAATTCTAGCATGCGAAAATACACCCAAACCCTCTGATATGGCAGCCCCAAAGTACCCTAAACATACAAGCATGCACAAGGCCTATTTCAAGGCACAAAAGAACAACCTTCCAAGGCATGAAAGTGATGACCAATGAAAGCATGTAAGTATGGATTAGGGACTGAAATATAGCCTACAATGATGCCAAATCATGAGAAGAAGCTAAGTTAAGCATGCTAGTGATCTACACAACCAAGGTTTACGAGCCAAAATGCAAAGCAACCATACCAAGCATGCCAAACATGGAAAAATC
The DNA here is from genome assembly GCA_022316695.1 of Camellia oleifera. Taxonomy (NCBI): domain Eukaryota; kingdom Viridiplantae; phylum Streptophyta; class Magnoliopsida; order Ericales; family Theaceae; genus Camellia; species Camellia oleifera. The sequence continues at coordinate 97,145,574 of CM039308.1, read as the reverse complement.
AGTGACTAACAGACCTAAAGCATGACAAATCATGACCAAAAGCTTCAATAAGCCAAGCTAAAACATGAGGATATACAAGGCTAAAGACATGGCACATTTCTAGGCAAAGTAGAGCATTTCAAAGCAAGTATAAGATGCATGCTAAGGGCTACAAATCCAACCAAAAATAGAGATATAACATATCATATGAACACCAAATAAGCTCTGAAATGAAGCCAAAACAAACCAAGTATGCATGCTCCCTTATGAGCCAAAAACAAAGGCAAAAGAGGGACAAAGGGGAGAGGGGTGTCCCTCCCCTATACAAGACTTCAAACCACCTTCCTCACTACTAAAAACCCACTAGTTTTCAGTGGTGAGAAGACCAAAACACCAAGGCAAACAAAGCCTCAAGAAAAGGCACCAAAGAGGCCAAAATAAGGCCTAAGAGGGTGAGTTTGCACTCAAACCACAAAGTGACCTTAATGAAAGTTCTAAAGCAAGAAAATATAAGACTTTTTTATGTTATACACAAGACCCAAATCAGTATACAAGGCAGGTAGAAACTTGTTGCAAAAATAGGGAAACTAAAGTAAAGTGCTCACCCTTGAAGAAACCTTGAAGAACAGACGATCCAGCCACTCTCTATTGATCAAAACCTGTCCAAAAGCTCAAGAATCAACCGTCCAAGCCTCTCAATCTCGAGCTAAGGTGTGATAGTGTGTGTTAGTGCAAAAGTAAGGTAAAACTACACTTTTAAGCCTAAAAACACACACACAAGAGGAGAGAGAGGGAAAATCTAGAGAGAGAAGATATATGACAGATATATAGATACAAAGCTCTAGTTTTTTGTTCAAGAATGGCCAACCCCAACAAAGGGAGAGATATGATGCTTATATAGGCAAAATAAAGCCAAGAAGCTTAGTGGCTAAGCAAAGGAGAAAGGGTTAAGAGGTGCAAAGGGGTCTTGGCTTCTTGAAGAAGCCAAGACAGCTGGCCATGCTTCTCCAAGAAGCTTGGCCAAAGGGTTCAACCTTCTAGAAGGTTTGGGGGTTCAAAGGTGCATAGGGGTCATTCCTGTGCATGGGGAGTGGTGTGGGTGCATTCCAGCTGGCACAGCTGGCATGCACTATGCTCCAAGGGGTGCAGAAAGGTCATCGGCCAACCAAATAGGTCACCGGCACAGTAAAGTGCCGGTCGGCTAAACATAGTGCCGACCGGCCATTTTTTTTAAGAAACCATGGCCGGTGGTACACATATGCAGTCGGTGATAGTAGGGGAGGGCCGGTGGGGTGTGGGGATGGCCAACAAGCCATTCGCTGTCCTTCAAGGCAAAAACACAGGTGTTTGGTGCCAAAACCATACACGAAGCAGTCGAGTCAGGAGGTCCTGAGACAAGGCGCGCTGCCAAGGCCTCCGGAAACTCGAGACGAACACAAACACGGATAATCACCGAATGTTCAAATGGTGACGTCCAAGTCTTGAGGATGGTAAAAAATAGGGTGTCTACAGCGTCATAACTTGGTATCAAAGCGTACCGGGTTTGAATACTTTGGATACGTGGGAAGTGGTTAGTACCACACTGGGTTTGTCTCGTTTGTTAGAGACTTGTGTATAATGTTATGTGTTTATATGATAAGATGTTTATATGACTATATGGGTATGGAATTGGGTTTCTAGGATGTTGATTGATCCTTGGGTTTCTGGGAATCTTGTTGGAAAGTCACTTGATCACTGCCATTTCTAATTGGATCTCTAGCAACGCCATGGGACGGTCATTATCCGGAAATGAAATTCGTAAGTGCTATGTGATTATGTGCTTACGTGGAGTGAATTACAGTTGTCTATTGCATTAGGACGCGAGTGAAATAGCTTCGGCACATTTGTGAATGTGCTAATGTCCTTGTTACCTTTATTAGGATGTCAGGACGAGGACGTGGTGGTAGGCGTGGTAGGCCTAGGAGGCAAGAGATGCCTATATCGGATGAAATTCCGGCACAGTAAGAGGGTGTTGGTCAGGCCAATGTGGCTGAGCCAGTGGGTCAGCAGGCCATGAGCGCCTTAGCCCGCAAGATGGCAGGAGCTTTAAGGGAATCCATGGACATTCTCAGGGCTGAAAATCAAGTCCAGGCCCATGTTGCTGAGGCAGGGCCGTCTTTTCTGAAGAGAGAGTTTTTTCGGTCGAATCCGGACGAGTTTTTGGGTGATCCAAAAGAGCCACTAAAAAGAGTCACTGAAGGCTGACGAGTGGCTAGAGTAGATGACGAAGACGTTTGAGATGCTTGGCATCGAAGACGGAGGTTTGCGAGTGACCTTGGTGTCCTTCCAGCTGAAGGGGAATACGGGTCAATGGTGGAAGTATGCGTGGGGACGCATTGGAAGGATTTGGGAGGCCTTTGTTGAGGCTTTCCAGGACAAGTATTTGCCAGTTACAGTGAGGGAGAAGTTGAGGGATCAATTCTCCAAGTTGGTGCAGCTGAATACCCTGGTAGAAGAGTTTGAGGCCACTTTTACTAGCTTGTCTAGATTTGCACCTGAGTTAGTGGCGATCGAGGAACGCCACTGTCTGGAGTTTGAGAAGAGGTTGAGGACCAGGTTCATGTTTCGAGTTACCGGGTCCATGATTAGAGATTATGGGTGCCTTGTGAAGGCTACATCCCATCTTAAGACTATCATGCAGGTGGAGGAGGAGAGGATGAGAGGCTCCAGGAGGAGTTAGGATGGCCAGGGGGACAGTAAGAGGCAGAGGGGTTCTAACCCTCAGCAGCCCTAGGGAGTACATATTAGATCTACCTTTCGAGTACCGAGTTCGGGTTCTGGGAGAGGCAGTTAGGGAAACATCACTTGTTACAAATGTGGTCAGCTGGGCCACAAGTCTCCAGCTTTCCCGCAGAGGAGAGGAGGGCAGAGAGCAGATTCTTCTTCGGCTCGTCCTCAGAACTAGAGTCAAAGCAGAGGTCAGCCACTCACTTGTTATTAGTGCGGGCAAGGCGGGCACCTGAAGAGGTTTTGCCCGCAGTTGAGTGGCACATCTGGTGCGTCTGGTTCGAGACAGACACAGAGTTTTCAGCCAGCTCATTTAGTTTAGGCCTCGAGGGCCAATCAGGAAGCCTCTTCAGCTCAGTCTGTGCAACAGTCGTATGCTCTGAGAGGTGAACAGGTAGATCAGAGACCTTCAGGGCGCGTATATGCTATTACAGCGCAAGATCTAGTACCGGCTCTATCTGTTGTGAGAGGTACCTTTTTGTTTTGCAACTCGGTTACTAATGTGTTGATTGATACAAGTGCATCCCATTCCTTTATATCTACTGCATTTACATCTATTTTGGGGTTGGAGTTGGCACAATTAGTTTCTCCTATTTGTGTTGTGTCACCTATTGGGGGTGAGTTGGTTTTGAAATAGGGGTGTCGGGGCTGTGATATAGAGGTTGCTAATCGTCGGCTTCCATTTTCTTTTGTAGTAATGGATATGTCAGGTTTTGATGTGATTTTGGGTATGGACTAGTTATCGTCATACCGGGCTGTTATTGATTGCTACCGCCAGAGGGTTACTGTATGTACCTTGAGCGGGGATTGTTTTCATTTCTTGGGAGATCAGGTTGGTAGAGTCTTGCCACCTGTGTATGATCCGCGAGGGCGGAGTGAGCTTAATTGTCTTCTCGCTAGCTGTATGAGTAGTGAGTGTGATGAGACCTGGACTAAGTTGCCAAGAGTGGTTTGTGAGTACTCGGATGTCTTTCCCGAGGATCTTGTTAGTTTGCCACCCCATCGAGAGATCCAGTTCTCTATTGACTTAGTGCCTGGCACGACACCAATTTCTATGGCACCGTATCATTTTGCCCCAGCCGAGTTGAGTGAGTTGAAGATTCAACTCCAGGAATTACTTGATAAGGGTTTTATTCGCCCTAGTACTTCGCCTTGGGGGGCACCGGCCTTCTTTGCTAAAAAGAAAGATGGGGCTTTGAGACTTTACATTGATTATCGAAAATTGAACCGGGCTACGGTTAAGAACAAGTACCCTATGCCTTGTATAGATGATTTGTTTGACCAGTTGAATAGGATCCCGTTGTTTTTTTAAGATAGACTTGAGATCGGGTTCCCATCAGTTGAGGGTCAGGGAGGAAGATATCCCAAAGATGGCATTCCGTACGTAGTATGGCCATTATGAGTTTCTGGTGATGCCTTTTGGGCTCACCAATGCACCAGGCTGTGTTTATGGACTTGATGAACCGGATCTTCCTGGGAGTTCTTAGATCGTTTCACAGTCATTTTTGTGGACGACATTCTGATTTATTCACCTTTTGAAGAGGAGCACGAGGAACACTTGCGAGTGGTGCTTGAGTTGCTTAAAGCCCATAAGCTGTATGCTAAGTTTGGAAAGTGTGAGTTCTGACTAAGAGAGGTTAAATTCTTAGGCCATGTGGTATCCGGGGAAGGGGTGACTGTAGATTCATCTAAGATTGAGGCAGTGCAAGATTGGGCACAGCCTAAGAGTGTTTTTGAGATCCGCAGTTTTTTGGGATTGGCTGGTTATTACTGTAGGTTTGTGAAGGACTTCTCCAGGCTAGTTTCGCCTTTGACTAGATTGACGTGGAAAAGGGGTCATATTTGTAAGGGGAAAGACTTGTGAAAAGTCATTCCAAGAACTTAAGGTTAGACTTACCACCGCTCCAGTCTTGATTATTCCGGAGAGGGGTTTGTGATGCCTCACGAGAGGGTTTGGGTTGTGTGTTGATGCAAGAGGGGAAAGTAATGGCCTATGGCTCACGTCAGTTGAAAATACACGAGAGTAACTACCTTACACATGACCTAGAGTTAGTAGCTGTAATTTTTGCCTTGAAGATTTGGAGGCACTACCTTTATGGTGAGAGATTCCAAGTGTTCTCGGATCATAAGAGTCTGAAGTACCTATTTACACAGAAAGACTTAAACTTGAGGCAGAGGAGGTGGATGGAGTTCATAGAAGATTATGACTTTGACTTGTATTATTACCCGGGGAAGGCCAGCGTTGTGGCTGATGATGCCCTTAGTAGGAAATCCATTGGTGATGTGGGTTGTATTGCTATCCGGGAATGGGAGATGTTGGGTGCCCTTGGCGAGTTCGACTTACTTATGGGTGAGTTTGTTGAGTCTGCAGCCTTGTTTTCTGTGGTTGTACAACCTACGCTTGTGAATCGAGTGTTAGAGGCACAGAGGTGTGACTTTGAGGTAAAATCTCTCTGGGAGAAGATCTCCATTGGGAAGGTTGAGAAGGGTTTGACTGTGTATCCTGACCTGAGTGTGACGTACCGAGATTTCTTGTTTATGCCGAAGTCTTGCCGAGAGGAGGTACTCCAAGAGTTTCACCATCCATGCCTTGTGGTGCATCTAGAAGGTACTAAGATGTATCGTGATTTGGGTCGCCAGTTTTGGTAGCAGGGTATGAAGAAGGATGTGGCAGTTTTTGTGTCTAAGTGCCTTACTTGTCAACAAAAGAAGGCCGAACATCATAGGCCAGGGGGTTTGTTGCAACCCTTGCCTATAGCCGAGTGGAAGTGGGAGCATGTCACGATGGATTTTGTTGTAGGTCTTCTGAGGACTCAACGGGGTAGTGATGCTATTTGGGTGGTAGTGGACCGGTTGACTAAGTTGGCGCACTTTATTCCTATGCGCGTAAGAGATTTGGTAGATCATCTTGCCGGCTTGTATATTCAGGACATAGTGAGGTTGCACAGAGTCCTAGTGTCGATCGTCTCAGATAGGGATCCGTGTTTTACTGCTAGGTTGTGGCACAGTTTGCAGAGTGCCTTGGGCACTAGATTGACTTTTAGCACGGTTTACCTTCCTCAGACTGACGAGCAGTCCGAGCGTACCATTCAGATCCTTGAGAATATTCTTCGAGGCTGTGTCCTTGACTTTAGGGGGTCGTGGGAGAGGCACTTGCCCTTAGTGGAGTTTGCCTACGACAACAGTTTCCCATCGAGTATTGGTATGGCACCGTTTGAGGCCCTGTATGGCCGACCGTGTAGGTCTCCAGTGTGTTGGGCCAAGGTGAGTGATGCACCTTTATTGGGTCTGGAGTTGGTTCGGGAGACTACGGAGAAAGTTGAACTTATCCGTAAGAGACTTGTTATAGCCCAGAGTCGCCAAAAAGAGTTATGCTGACCGTAGGAGGAGACCCTTGTCATTTGAGGTGGGTGATCACGTCTTTCTGAAAATATCACCTAGGCGGAGTTTGATGAGGTTTGGGAAGAGTGGGAAGTTGTCCCCTCGATTTATTGGCCCTTTCGAGATCCTTGAGAGGATTGGTGAGGTTGTATACCGTTTAGCTTTACTGCCGCAGTTGTCCAGAGTGCATGACGTGTTTCATGTTAGTATGCTTCGGAAGTACGAGCTGGATCCATCGCATGTATTGGATTGGACCGACTTAGAGGTAGATGAGGATGCCTCGTATGAGGAGAGACGGGTGCGGGTCTTGGATAGACGGGACCAAGTCTTGCGAGGCAAGATGATACCCATGGTGAAGGTCTTGTGGAAACGTCACGGAGTGGAGGAAGCCACTTGGTAACGTGAGTTAGAGGTCCGAGGGAAATATCCGGAATTGTTTGCTAATGTTTGACCTTGTAATGAGAATTTTGTTTTGTTGATAAACTCTAAGAACATTGTGTATGTCTTGGTTTATGAAAATATTGAAATTGTTGAATACATTTCGGAACTACGAGTTTAATTTAACATTGTATATGTTGAAAGTGTTGTAGAAATGGAAATATGTTACTAACATTGAATATGTTATGGAATTAAGGAATATGTGTATTGAAATCTGTTGAATTTCAAGGGGATGCATGTTGATGATGCATGTTTAATTGAGTTGCAAATTACGCTCTTGAGAAGAGGTGGAACGACCGGTGTTGGGTCATATTGGTAAAGGTTGTATTGTAACCATGTTGAGAATTGAAAACTTGCAATTTTGAAACTTATGTATCTAATTTCGGGGACGAAATTCTTTAAGGGGGGGAGGTTATAGCGATCCCGATTTTCCCTCAATTATTTATTATATTCCAGACTCGGTTCCGTAGGTGTTGTTGTTGTCTTTATCTTGTTTCCATCCTTTGAATTCTTTGTATTTGAGTTTTGGGATGTGTTGGGCAGGTTTGAAACAGGTTGGTTGTGATTAGAAACAAATAGCTACTGCCCAGATTTTGGTCTCCCCGCTCGAGCGGGACTTCTCACACTCGAGTGGGCCCTTTTGCATTTGCTCCTCCACTCGAGTGGCCAGTCTGACGCTCGAGCGGGATTCTTCAGCCTTCAGTTTTTTTTTTTTTTTTTGCAGGTCTACAGAAACTAGAAGTGTGCTTTCGACGCTCGAGCGTCCGTTTTCACTCTCGAGCGGGAGTTTGTGTCTGACGCTCGAGCGGGGCATTCCACGCTCGAGCGGACTGTGTGTATTTCAGTTCGAGAAAAAGCCATTTTGAATCACTTTTTCAGCTCTCTCTTTCTCTCTCTAAAGCATTCCAAAACCCTAGGTTGAGAGTTTCTCACTCTAGAATACTCTCTCTCTATCTACATTTTGATCTTGATTTAGTGAGACCCAACCCTTGTGCCTTCATTAAAGTGTTGGAGCTTCTCAAGACCTCAATTTCCATCCGAATAGAAGTTGATTTCGCCACCTTTGGAGTTCACCACTTGCTTGGTTCATCTTCTCCTTTGAGCTCCGAAATTTGAGGTAGGGATAACTACTCATTTTTATGTGCTTTGACATAAACTTTAGGCATTTTCATTAAATGGTGGAATTATGGAAATTTTGGAAAGCTAGGGTTTGAGATTTGAAATGTTAGAAAGAGGGGCTTTGTAATTTTGAGCTCTATGTGCCTATGAGTCCTTGAAAGTGAGATTAGTGGTGTATAATGGGTAGAATGTGGACTTGGAAACAATATTTGAGAATAGAGGAAAAGTGCCCTAATTTAATGTAATTGATTAATTTGTATAATTAATTTAGTAATTGTGGGAATATGAAATTGATTTGAAAATCATGAAATTGGATGGAATTGAGATTGAATGGTGTAGTTGGATTAATTAATCACTCACCTGGGAAATTGTTGATAGTTTATTTGTTTGATAAGTTTATTATCTGTTTATAAATAACTGTTTTGGGCTATCGGTGGAGGATAGTCTTAATTGTTGTAGACACTGTATGATGATTAGGTAAACTGAAACTAATCACCTAGAATATGTCATTGAATATGACGGTTGAAATAACACATTGTATATGTGCGTTAAATGATCATTATATATGATAAAGTGTTTAAATACATTGCATATGTATCTTGTATGGGAGGAGATAGGGGATGTACTCTATGGGTTGGGAAGAGATAGGGGATATACTCCACTGTTTGCGAGGAGATAGTGGATGTACTACATGGTTTGGAAGGAGATAGGGGATGGACTCCATTGTTATTTGAGTTGTAATCTGATTTTGAATTATTGATAATTAAAGTGTTAATAACATGAGTTGTAGTCTCGTTTTGAATTGTGGATAATGGGAGTGTTGATAATATGAGTTGTAGTCTCACTTAAATTGTTTAGTTAGATAATGAACCATGCTCTAGAATTGAATTGGATAAATAAAAGGGAAGTGGATTGAAACATGGGTATAAATGTTGATTGGTATGAAAACGATGTACATTGGTTTACCTGCGTTAACTATTTGGTGAATGCTAATGTTTTAGTTATTGTTCATTTTATGTTTAGCATATCTCTACTGGGCTTTGGCTTACCCTATATGGGACATCATTTTCAGGTACAGGAGACATGCCGCCTCCAAGGGCTTAGCTTCGGCGGTTTAGAGGCTGCAGGCTTCTTTTTGTTGTATTATTGGCTCTGTATTACATGAAATTCAAGCCGAGGGCTATATATGTAAAGAGTTAGAACTCTTCTTTTCTTGTAACCAAGTGTTGACTTGGAAAGTTGTAAGCCCGTAGGGCATTAATTTTGTTGTCAACATGTAATACCTTTTGTAAAGAATACTCTGATGTATGAATATATGATATGTCATTTATGTTTATGGATCTGTTGTATGATGGGTTTATGTATTTTTTTTTTTTGAGGGCGTTACAACATATATACATATATAAATCACCACCATTACATACATATACATATATAAAGGAGTTGAAGTAATAAAAAAGTAGTTGCTTTGCTTACATTAGAAAAGCAGAATTAATACAATCACATCATATTCCTTCATATCATAGTGATGCAAAGTCTCGAGATATGAGACCAAATTAGTAGTAGCATCATTGACAAAAACCAACTGGAAAGATGGTTGGCTACATATAAATGTAATCTATAGACAAACATTAGTCTCTTCATTGAGGTAGCTGGCCTAGAGCAAACACATTTTACTGGCACCATCACTACCAGTATTATCATCTCACCAAAATCGATGAGAAAGCTCTGGAAATTAAGTTCATGTTGGTGATGACCATTCGTCTGCCCAAAACTTAAATTTTCTCAACAAAGAAGGGTAACCAAACCACCATAGGATAGGATTTGACATTGACTTGGGAGAAATATTTTCTCAACTGTTGTTTTTTCCTTAAAAAGTAAGGAAATTTTTCTAGCTAATTAATATTTGATTAAGTTTGAATATCTACAAGGAGAGTGAATTAGATCCCTAAAATTAGAACTGGCTTTTTTCAAACCCTACCAATAGTAAAACAATCAAAACTCGAATTAATCAAGCAAATAACATACAGATCGAATAAAAAAAGGTTGACTAAGAGAGAGAGAGAAACTGAATTAAGACCTTTTCCAGAGATCGCGGTGGGATTTGGTGGAGACAGAGGCTAGAGAGGTGTATGAGCTTCAAACAAAACGAGCAATCATAGAAGTGGAAACCCTAGAAATCAAAATCAAAATCAAAATCAAATGAGAGAAGAGAAACTGAATTAATCGAAAAAATTCAATAAAGTGCTACTCTGTTTTTTCATGCATATCTAAATAAGTTAATTCAACAAGGGATGTAATTCAAGGATCTCATATTCCTAAACTAAGTAGATATGCAAACACTGAATTAATTGAATAGAAACTGAAAAAATAGATATGCAACCAACAATATATACCAAATTAATCAAATTGAGAAACTGATTCAAAATCAAATCGAAATCAAAGAGAGATAAGAGATGAGAACCCAAGAAATCAAAATCAAAACTCTAGAAATTAAAATCAAAATCAAAGAGAGATGAGAGAGGAGAAACTGAATTAATCGAATAAGGGATGTAATTCAAGGCTCTCATTGAATTAATCGAATAGAAACTGGAAAAAAAAAATAGATATGCAAGGAACAATATATACCAAATTATTTTTATATTAAAAAAATCAAGATTATAACTTAAAAATCTAGTTTATTGGAAAAGAAAATAAAAATTTCTCATATCCACTAGAAATTTATAAATATTTAAGAACATCTAGAATAATTAAAATATAATTTTTTTTTTTTTTTACGACATGAAATGTATGTTGTCTTTAAGTGCATATATTTTATAACATATTTTTGTATGTAATGAAAATATAAATTTTTTATGGCATAGTTTTGCATATCATAACAAAATCGGATTGAATTTTTCTTTTATTTTTTTTTTAAATTTTTTGTAGAAGTTTTCACAACATGCATTAGCATATAAAATTCTAACATTTTACAATATGAAATATATGTCGTCTTAAGTGTAAATATCTTATGACATATTTTTGTAAGTCGTAAAAATATACATTTTTTATGGTTTACTTTTGCATGCCATAAATATGTGAATTAACGACTTACATGGTATGTATGCTATTATTGAAAAAACATTAATGGCTTTCCAAAAAAAAAAAAATGTCATAGAATGCATACGGTAAACATAATGTCGTAAATAGTTAGTTTTGTTGTAGTAAGTTGAATTTATCTTTCATCCTTTAAATAAAGAAAGATCTAGCTCTTCGCCTTTTTGTATTAAATTTTAATTTATTTAATAAATTTTAGTTAGATAGAATATGATGATAATTGGTTGGTTTATAGGTGCAACTGAATTCACGAGGGTGTTGGAGTGGTTGAGTGGGTCTCGGGTCTTATCTTGTCAGACATGCAGACAAACCCTTAAGAATTCTGTTGCGGATCGGGGGCACACCAGGGAACACAAACAAGCAATAACACACAAGTTTTAACGTGGTTCGGCAAGTCGCCTACGTCCACGGGCAGCGGATCACTATATTGAACAAAATGGTAAGAATTACAAGCTCTCAGAAAGTAATTCTCTCTCTCTCTGTTTGCTCTCTATTGAACTCACTCTGCTGTATTTTCCCTCTACCTCAACCTCTCTATATATACATATCAGAGGGAGGAGGTGATTGGCCATCACCTACTCCATTCCACTCTCTTGGTGGAGCTTCCATTCATGGAAGTGGAGAACATTGGTGCTGCACAATGGAAGTGGAATGCTTGGTGCTACACTCATGGTAAGTGGGATGGTTGGTGCTGTACTCATGGTTGGTGCTGCACTCACAAGCCTCAAGCCTCGCCAATTTACAACAAATCTCCACCTTGGCGAGGATTCTCTAATCCAACATAGTGATCGATCAACACTGCCTTGCACCCGAAGGTGCTCAGTTCCGAGAGATGTTGACCAAGTCCAAACAATGTTGGAACTTGATCCCAGAGACTACCTTTGTGAGCATATCGGCCGGATTATCTGCAGTACCAATCTTTTAAAGCAGAATATCCCCTTCATTCACAATTTCTCGGATGAAATGGAAACGGACGTCAATGTGCTTGGTGCGGGAATGATGAACCTGGTTCTTTGCCAAACAAATGGCACTCTGACTGTCACAATACACCTCAACGTGCTTCTGAACAAGTCCCAAGTCTTCAATCAACCCGTGTAGCCAAATAGCTTCTTTAAAGGCTTCTGTCACTGCCATGTACTCTGCCTCTGTAGTAGACAAAGCCACCGTTGACTGAAGCGTTGACCTCCAACTCACCGGCCCTTTAGCAAGCGTAAATAAATACCCTGTTGTTGACCGGCGTTTGTCTAAGTCACCAGCATAATCTGAGTCCACATAACCTTTCAAATTCTGCCCGAGTCTGTTATCTCTCTCGAACTTCAATCCCAGATTGACTGTGCCATGTATGTACCTTAGGATCCACTTCACTGCCTGCCAGTGATCTTTTCCTGGATCATGCATATACCTGCTTACCATACTCACAGCATGCGAGATGTCAGGCCTTGTACAAACCATAGCATACATTAATGCACCAACTGCATTTGCATATGGAACCTGTGCCATATGCTTCCGTTCTTCTTCTGTGCGTGGAGACATCGAAGCACTAAGCTTGAAATGAGGGGTCAATGGTGTACTTACAGTTTTGGTTTTCCCATTGATGCCAAATCTGTCTAACACCTTCTTCAGATACTGGGTTTGTGTCAAACAAACCGTGCCCTTCTTCCTGTCTCTCTTGATCTCCATGCCAAGAACTTTCTTTGCTTCTCCCAAATCCTTCATTTCAAACTCCCTTGCTAACTGAGCCTTGAGTTTGTCAATCTCCACCTTGCTCGTAGATGCAATTAGCATATCATCTACATATAAGAGCAAGTAGATGAAGGAACCGTCGGGAAGCTTACGGAAATATACACAATGATCAAATTGACTTCTTGTGTATTCTTTCCCTATCATGAACCGATCAAATCGCTTGTACCACTGTCTCGGGGATTGCTTCAACCCGTACAACGATCTGTTCAGCTTACAGGCCCAATTCTCTTTTCCAGCAACTTTGAATCCATCTGGCTGGGACATGTAGATCTCCTCTTCAAGATCTCCATGTAAGAAGGCAGTTTTGACGTCGAGTTGGGCGAGCTCGAGATCAAACTGTGCAACCAAAGCTAACAGGATGCGAATAGACGTGTGCTTCACAACAGGTGAGAATACCTCATTGTAGTCTATTCCTTCCTTCTGAGCATAGCCTTTAGCTACCAATCTAGCTTTGAATCTGATGTTGTCGTTGCCTGGAATGCCTTCTTTCTTGGTGTAAACCCACTTACACCCAATTGCTTTCTTTCCCTTTGGAAGTTGCACCAACTCCCAAGTCTGGTTCTTGTGAAGTGAACCAATCTCTTCATCCATAGCCTCCTTCCATTTGACACTTTCTGGATGCTGCACGGCTTCTTTGAAAGTGCACGGAACATTGTCTTCAATGATTGGAAGTGCATAGGCTACCATATCGGTCATCCAACTGGGTTGCTTAGTAACCCTTTTACCTTTCCTGATTGCAATGGGTTCTGATTGTTGCAGAGCCTCTGGATCTTCATCTGAACTCTCTTCAGAGCTATCCTCTGAGACTTCTTCAGGATGGTTGCTTGGCTGACTAGTCTTTGCTGGAGTCTCAAACTCCACCTGCACTGACTTCTTCAATGCTTCAACTTTCTGTTGAGGATCTGGTTGCTTCAACATTGCAGACTCATCAAAGGTAACGTCTCTTCTGATGAGAACTTTCTTTGATTCAGGGCACCACAGTCTGTATCCCTTAACACCGTCACCGAAGCCCAAGAAGATGGCTTTCTTGGCTCTTGGATCCAACTTAGATTCTGTAACATGAAAATATGCTGGACATCCAAAGATACGTAACTGATCATAATCAGTAGCTGGGACTCCTGACCATACCTCCATGGGAGTCTTCCCATTCAGTGCTGCAGTAGGTAGTCTGTTGACTAGATGACGAGCATAGTTCAATGCCTCGCCCCAAAACGCCTTGCTCAATCCAGACTGTGACAGCATACACCGGACTTTCTCCACCAAAGTGCGGTTCATGCGTTCTGCAACTCCATTCTGCTGCGGTGTTCCAGGAACTGTGAAATGTCTCACTATCCCTGCATTCTGGCAAACCTCAAAGAAGGGATCTGATGTGTATTCTCCACCATTGTCAGATCTGAGCTTCTTGATCCGTCTGCCTGTCTGGGTCTCAATCATCTTCTTCCATGTAAGAAAGATGTCTAAGACTTCATCTTTGTGTTTCATTGTATAAATCCAAACTCTTCTGGAGAAATCATCAATGAACGACACAAAGTAGTGTTTACCTCCCAACGAAGCATTCTTGGAAGGTCCCCATACGTCGGTGTGGACATAGTCTAGAATCCCTTTGGTACGGTGAATTGCAGTACCAAACTTGATTCTTGTTTGCTTGCCCAATACACAATGCTCACAGAACTCAAGCTTCCCCGTCTTGGCGCCTTTCAACAGGCCTTGCTTTACCAACCCTTGTAAAGCCTTCTCACCGACATGCCCTAGGCGCATGTGCCAAAGTTTGGAAGTGTCTGATGCATCATCTTCTGAGCTGGAACTGGTGGAGACAGCCACTTTTCCTGTGACTGTAGAGCCATCTAGGAAATATAAATTTCCCTTTCGAGTACCCTTCATTGCAACCAATGCTCCTCGAACAACCTTGAGGACTCCACCTTCCATGGTTACTCTGTAACCTTTGGAGTCTAAAACTCCCACTGAGATGAGATTCTTGGTTAGATCTGGTACATACCGTACATCTTCAAGAATTCTGATTGTTCCATCATGGATCTTCAGTTTGATTGTTCCAATTCCCTTTGTCTAGCAAGCTTGGTCGTTGCCCATCAGCACAACTCCTCCATCGAACTCTCGTAAGCTCGAGAACCACTGCTTGTTCGGACACATATGGAATGAACACCCGGAATCGATAATCCATTCATCAGACTGGCCGTATGATGAAACTGTGAAGGCACCTCCTTCATCACTATCTCCATCTCGTGCAATATTCACCTTCTCTTCTGTCTTGTCTTTATTTGGACAATCTTTTGCCCAATGCCCTTTCTGGCGACAAGCAGCACACTCGTCTTTTGCAAGACGTCTTTTGTCTGAAGCTTTCCCCCTGGATTTTGAGCGGGACTTTCCTCGCCCTGCATTTCTTTTGTTATTGGTTCTGCCTCTGACTGTCAATGCCTCGGATGTTGAGTCCCTGTTTGCAGACTTGTCTTTCCTTCTGAACTCATTGTTCACCAAGGCGTTTGCAACATCAACATACTTGATCTTCTCTTTACCGTACAGTAAAGTAGTAGTGAGATGATCATACGAGTCAGGCAAGGAATTTAACAATAACAGTGCTTTGTCTTCGTCACCAACGTGATCATCCAAATTCTTCAAGTCCGTAATAATTTTATTAAAGTTATTTAGGTGTTCGTTCATCGAAATACCTTTAATGTAGTCGAAACGAAACAACCTCTTCCTCAAGTAGAGCCGGTTCTCGATGCTCTTTGTCATGAATTTTTCTTCCAGGGCCTTCCAAAGCTTCTTCGCAATGTCATATTCTGTGAAGGCGTACTTCTCCTCTTTCGCTAGGCAAAGTCGGATGGAACTGCAGGCCAGGAGATTCACCCTCTCCCATTCTATCTCGTCCAGGTCATCTGGTTTGTCTCCCAGAGTGAAGTGCAAGTTCATCTGGACAAGCATATCCTTAACTTCGCATCTCCACATGCCGAAGTTGCTGCTTCCATCGAACTTCTCTACCTCGAACTTGGCATGGGACACCGGGGCCCAATGCCTAGAAGTACTTGTACTGGCTGGATTACTTACGGACTCGGATGATCTAGATTCTGCCATTTTTTTTTTTTAGAAACTTCAATTCAAAAAACTGACCGTACAGATGTGTCCGGAATGCTCCAAATAGTTGGGAAGCACTATTGGATCGTCAAAAACGGACTCCGAATGCCTCAGATCAAGCCCAAATATTTTGAACACCTCTGATTCAAAAACTAACCGTACGGATGTGTCCGGAATATCCCAAATAGTTGGAAAACACTATTGGATCGTCGAAAACGGACTCCGAATGGCTCTGATCTGGCAAAAACAGTTTAGACGGTTCAGATCTGCAGAATCTGGTGCGCTGAGGTGCACCGGATAATTTCTCCGGTCAACGGCTGGTCAACGGCTCGGTCAACGGCGCATTCGGTGCGGTCAACGGAGGCTTGACAGCGCGGTCAACGGAGGTCAACGGCTGGGTCAACTCGGCTCAGCGACTCAGTCAGCGGCTCTGGATGACGTGGCTGTGACACGTGGGATGACACGTGGAATGACGTGGCGATGACGTGGGCTGGCGTGGCAGCCTGTGTGGCTCGTCTTCTTCCCTGAGAGCGCGTGTGGGCGCGTGGTAGCGCGTGTGATGACGCGCCGACTGGCAACCGGCGCGTGGATGCGCGTGCCGAGAGTGGGATTCACTCTCCTTCTTCAGGGCGCGTGTGAGAGCGCGTGGATGGGTTTCTGGGCTCTGTTTTTGCTTGGTTGGACTCCTCTCGAGGAGTTCTTCCTCCTGGTATGGTCAAACGTTGATTTCGAGCACTTCGAAATCTGGGCACTTTCGGGAAAAATTGAATTTTTCGCAACCCGAGCTCTGATACCAATTGTTGCGGATCGGGGGCACACCAGGGAACACAAACAAGCAATAACACACAAGTTTTAACGTGGTTCGGCAAGTCGCCTACGTCCACGGGCAGCGGATCACTATATTGAACAAAATGGTAAGAATTACAAGCTCTCAGAAAGTAATTCTCTCTCTCTCTGTTTGCTCTCTATTGAACTCACTCTGCTGTATTTTCCCTCTACCTCAACCTCTCTATATATACATATCAGAGGGAGGAGGTGATTGGCCATCACCTACTCCATTCCACTCTCTTGGTGGAGCTTCCATTCATGGAAGTGGAGAACATTGGTGCTGCACAATGGAAGTGGAATGCTTGGTGCTGCACTCATGGTAAGTGGGATGGTTGGTGCTGCACTCATGGTTGGTGCTGCACTCACAAGCCTCAAGCCTCGCCAATTTACAACAAATTCACCAGTGGGTGTTTGTCGCAAGTGCCCTCCAATAACAAAGTTAGTTCTTCGGAAGTAGTATCCAAATGGAGGAATGTAGAGATATGCGAATAAGATACTTGGAGTGCATGTGTTCATGGATATATGTATAGAGAAATCTAAGGGTAAAGTAACAGCGTGTCTCTAATGTATTTTGCCCATTTCGTGGATCGCCACGTGGTATACTTCCCTTGGGGCATTTACAACAGTACTTGCTAGGGGTGAGCAGCGGATATTCCAATCCGTCCAAACTGACCAAACCGAACCGATCCGCTGCATTTTAGATGGATACGTGATGACGAATGAACGGTTGCGGATTGATATGTTTCAATCCACCTAGTTTTGGATGAATGGCAGATTTGGAGTTCTTTTGGCCACAATCGAACTATCAAACCATGAGCACCTCTAGTAATTTTTAAGACTTTGTGTTTTCAATTTGTTTAGATATTCTATTTGTGTTTTCAATTGAAAAAGAGTTTAGATATTCTATTGTGTTTTCAATTTATCTTCAATTTGGAAATCCTTTTAACAAATAGAAAGGGTTGATATTTGGTGTTTTTGTGTGGAAAATATAGGGCTTAATTTTGTCATATTTTTTTTTGAAAATCAAATTAAATAGTTTTTAAATTAAAAAAAGTAATGATGTAGTTTTGATAATGCATGGTTTTCTTATATATATTTATTATTGTTAATTGACAATTTACTTGATAATTTTTTGGTTATGTTAGTTGGATTGTTATCCAAAAAAAAAAAATGTTGACAAGTTGTTGTATTATATTCAAAATTTATAAAACTTTAAACTGCCAAACCGATTCGCATCTATCCATTAATCCACCAATCTGCTCAATCCATATCCGTCAATTCGGCAGACGGATGCGGATTGATTTTTTGAATTCGCCCATCTGGCGAACGAATAACGGATTGGAGGTTTCCCAGTCACAACCGAAACGCGCACACCCCTAGTACTTGCTAATGCAAAGTAATTGAAAACCAAAGTGCAAGCTATCACAAATAAAAATGCTAGAGATTCCAAAAGTTTTACTAACATTTCTACCAAATGTCTCACATATTCTAATAAAAATGCTAGGCTTCACCTCTAACCCTACTAGAAAATTAGAAACTCATGGCTCTGAAATAAAATCCCATAAATAAAGTGCTAATCATACTTAAATAAAAAAGAAACAAGGTAAGAAACAATACATTTTTGTTTTCATCATCAGGATACTTGGGAAGGTGCACAAGTCAAGGGTGTTAAAATTAGTCTACCCATGTGATAAATATAGGTTCCATACAATTATTAGATTGGTTTATACATGTATTTGGATTACGATAGTACAATTTGGAATCTATTAGGGATCTTAATATGTGTAGGATTACCTAATTGTATGAAATTAGGATTCTCAATGATAGACTATTATAAATAGTCATTTGAACTATAGGGTTTTCTTGCGAGAGATTGAGAGATTGTGAGGGAGAAAAATAGAAATGTAAGGGGTGAGAGAAAAGAATACCGTGTGGGCAACAAGGTGAGCAAGGGCTCAACTACCCTTGAGCATGAGGTTCAGGTAGTGGTGTGAGCACATCTATTCTCTGATAGTGGAAGTTCTCTCTCCATCAATGTAGGCAATTTGGGCCAAACTACATAAATCTATGTTTGATTATTTTTCTCTATTGTATGTGCATGGGTATGCTTCTATTTGCATTGGTAGGATATGGTATAAATCTTAACAAGTGGTATAAGAGCTTATGGTTATCAATCCTAGGGTGCGGTTGGTGGTACAAAAAAAAAAAAAAAAAAAGAAATCCAAAATCCGATGAAGGCAACGCAATGGAAGCATCATTTAATTGGAACACAATACACAATTGAGAGTTTGGGTTTGTGCCTTTGTCTTGTTAATGGATTATAATCATGTGTGACAAAAATCATAAAATCAAAAATTTAGAATATTTTTGTTATATCAGTGTGTATATATTATAGAAAAATTCAAGGTGAAGGTGGTTTCCAAGGTTTTTAATCCTTGCGGATTCATTGGTACAGTCAAAATTTTCAAATTCTGAATAGGTTTAAAGGGATTGGACAGATTTGGCGGTGATTTAGGTGATCAAGTTTGGTTGCGGGTTGATCAATGGTGATCTAAGAGTAATCTAATTCAATCAACAAGGAAGTCAAGTCTTTGTAGGGTTAGTCAAAGTGTTTTTTTTTTTTTTTTTCTTGATTGGACATCATGCTTGGCAACTTATGTAGGCTTGTGGGGTATGTTGTGACAAGAGAGAAGTTGTTGTCAAACATCAGACGAACAATATGAGTTATGGGTGAATAGTGGTGAGCAACAGTTGCTAGGATATTTGGTGGCCAATAAGAGGAAGTCAATGAGTTGCTGGATGTTCACAAAAGGAAGCTTCAGGCATAGAATTTGAGACGATTTCGCTACAAGATGGTGTACACCAAGGAAGGAAGTTGGGTCTCTTTTCAATTGAGGTTTAATTCGTGGTAGTGGAGTCACATTAGGGAGGTACGACAGTTCTCATGGGCTTGAGTACGAGGATAGAGGAAGCTATGAAACACATGTTTGAGCATTATTGCATAAGTTACAAATAGTGTGGGCACTCGGTTCAAGGGGGTGCAATATCTTCTAAGTGAAGATGAAGTGTATCACGCAAACCAGGACATCTTCTATGATGTTGTAGAAACTACCTAACAATCGGCCTGGAACATAGTGCAGAAACTAGTATTCACTCTGGACTATGGTGAAAGAACTCATAAAAGTTTTGAACCATGATGCAAGAATTCATAGTCGTTCTAGATGTGAAGCAAAACTTTACAGACAAGTGGTGGCAAGATGACCATAACTCCTA